>CM042537.1:20254208-20674208 GCA_023630585.1 Cranoglanis bouderius
GCTACTCATCATTAGGCCTGTCATTATCATAGCTCACAACTTAATTGTCTTTAATTGGCTATTTAATTCTCTTTTTAATTCATTACATATATGACAATTATAGTATAATAATAATAATAATAATAATAATAATAATAATAATAATACCAACTTAATAATAATACCAACCGTCGTTATAACAAAGAGTTAGGTATTGAACCCTGAACTTTGGAACATAAAGATGAAATTACCTTTACATTTACCTAAAAGATAAGTAGAAATTAACTAAAATAAACTACATGGCCAAAACAAAAGAGTGTTTTAGATTTAGATGCTATTAGTGCCTTTGAATACCCCGTTTTTGTTTGACTCCAAATTATTGGGATCAGCAAAATACATGCTCAAACTGGCACATACGTTTTTAAATCACTTCTAAGATTAATATGTATCAAAGAAACACAGATTCATCTTTTCATTGATTTAATGCACATAATCTGACTAGAAAATAGACTGATGAAAACACACTTATGTTTGATGTGATGTTAACATTTGATTGACTCATTTAACGACTTTGGAACATAAGTGCTGCCAACTCAAATCATTTTGGTCAGGTGATTATGCAGTAATCATGAGCAGCTTAATTATTATACATTGCAGATATCAGATCCTATATGTTATTTTGCTGTGTGACTATTAAATAATATAAGCTTCTTAAATAATCTCTCTCTCTCTCTCTCTCTCTCTCTCTCTCTCTCTCTCTCTCTCTCTCTCTCTCTAGTGTGTCAGATGTGCAGGAAGGCAGGATTGAGTGTGTCACTGGAGCCAGCAACCAGACTGGAGAGCACACAGTAACAGTGCGCTACGGCAACCGTGAGCGCAATCTCAATGGCATCCGCTTTCACTACACCCCAGATCCTAACATAACACAAGCCATTCCCACGAAAAGCTTCATCAGGTGCGTGCTTTATGTATATTATGCACACTTACAGCCCATTTATGTCACAAAGCGCTATCTGATTTCCTCAAAACAACTTCCTGTTTCAGTGGTGGTCGTGTGATCAGCGTGTCTGGCCACAACTTGGATGTAGTCCAGGAGCCACGGATCCGAGTGACCATGACCAGGAAAAGAGGTAGTAGGCGAAGAAGAAGGAGAAACGGAGGGAGTGTTATAGCTGTGCGTGTTGAGAATGGTTTATTGTGGAGAAAAAAGAGGATGATTCCTGAAGTAGACGGTCCAGAAAACACTAGCAAATATGTGAGTAGAGACTATTCTGTTGTACTACAGCATGTCCATGGGTTTTAATTTTAAAAAATTGTCTGAAAATAAGGTCTCTCATGGTTGTATACTATTTTTCACCTGGTAGCAAAACATTTGAAGACATTTGATATTGATATATAAACTCATGTTCACACACAGACATCCACATTAGTGTGTGTGTGTGTGTGTGTGTGTGTGTGTGTGTGTGTGTAAGGCTGATGTGGATTTTGTGATGTGTATTTTCCTTGCAGTAGTATAGAGATGAGTAAGCAGTGTATCATACAGTGGTGCATGAATGTTTGTGAACCCTTTAGAATTTTTTATACTTTAGACTTGTGTGAAAATCTAATGATGTTTTAGGTGAAATTTATGCAGATATGTAGAAAATGCCAAAGGGTTCACAAACTTTCAAACACCACTGTACATGTGTGTACATTAAGGTATTTTGTGAATACCTGCAAGCTCTCTGATTCACACATTATACCTGTATGTGTCTCTTTTTAATAGGTTTTACCATTCATAAAGTCTAAGCTTTACGTTAGCTAAATAATATGCACCCATTCTCTCTCTCTCTCTCTCTCTCTCTCTCTCTCTCTCTCTCTCTCTCTCTCTCAGTTTGAAGAACGGTGTGAGGTGAACACTTCCTCTCTACTGCTGTGTCGTAGCCCTGGTATAAGCTCTGAGATGTTAAACGCTGATGTACAGGTGGAGTTTCTTCTGGATAACTTGCGCTTCGATTTTAAGTCAATCAGCCAAACATCTTTTACCTACGAGCCTAACCCCACCCTCTACCCTCTCAACCGCCTTCATCCCACTGAGCCCTACCGCTACAAACCTGGTTCAGTCATATTGTTAGAGGTCAGTAGTTGTTTACTTTCACCTAGTCTATGTACAATTTTACTATGCACTTGGACCTTTTATTGCACTCTAATCTTTTTCCCCCCTTTCTTTTGTTGCTCTCTCTATATTCTTCTCTCCCTTTAGGGGCACAATCTAGACCTAGCTATCTTTAAAGAGGAGGTGGTGGCTCTCATTGGTGAGGGCGTATGTACGGTTAAAACTCTGACTAGGATCCACCTGTACTGTGAGCCACCGGCTCAGCAACCCTCCCCCTCCCACAACCCTGGACGCAAGAGAGAAGGAGCTGATGCATTCCCAGAGTTCACAGTGAGTAAAACCCCTTAACAATGAAAGTGCATTTTACATAAGTTGAATACTCTGTGGTTTTGGTACAAAATATAACTGATCTGCTTTTAGACCTTTAAGATCGACATGCTGACAGGAAGTGTCTGGACGTTGCTTAAGAAATGTGTGTGTGTGTGTTGTGGCTCTAGGTACATATGGGGAATCTGAACTTTTCTCTGGGCAGAGTGCAGTATGACACCCTCAGTCAGTCCACATTTCCTTTGGAGGCTCAGATAGGGGTTGGAGCAGTGGCTTCTCTTGTCGTCCTTATTGTTGTGATCATTGTTCTCATTTACAGGTGGGTTTTGGGGTCCTGATTTGTGCACATATTGTGTGTGTGTGTGTGTGTGTGTGTGTGTGTGTGTGTGTGTGTGTGTTTTGTTAATATATTGTGTAGAATGTATAATTCATTTTTGTGGGTGTAAGTAATAGATACTAGTAGATAATTTCCTGTTAATAGGGTTAAGGCTTCCATTGGATGTAAATTACACACTCAAAGCATCCGGAGCCTAATCTATATGATAGTCATTTTACCAGGGACTGTTGTTTTAGATTAGACTGCTTTCTTATCCCTAGTGTGAACTTAATCTCTGTCCCTAACATTCCATTACTCTTATTGACCACCTCCCTCCCTCCTCTGTCTCTCTAAGGAGGAAGAGTAAACAGGCTCTGAGGGATTACAAGAAAGTTCAAATTCAGCTGGAGAATCTAGAGACGAGTGTGAGAGACCGCTGCAAGAAAGAGTTTACAGGTGAGAGAAAACAAGAATGGGAGAAGTTTTAAAAAGTTGCTTTAAACATAGGAAATGGGAAATCTGTTCCCATTTTGTTCAAACAAACACTTAAATCCCTGCCATGTAGAGTGTTTTTCTAAGTATGTGAAAAAATATACTTGCTCCAAGGTTGTGTTAACTAATAATCTATTTGAACTTTTGATGTTCATTCCAGACTTGATGACTGAAATGATGGACATGTCAAGTGATCTGGTGGGATCTGGGATTCCGTTTTTGGATTACAAGATGTATGCTGAGCGCATCTTTTTCCCGGGTCATCGCGAGTCGCCATTGCGCAGGGACCTGGATGTGCAGGATTGCAGACGTGCCACAGTGGAGCAGGGCCTTGTCCAACTTTCCAACCTGCTCAACAGCAAACTCTTCCTCACCAAGGTACAGAAAAAGAAACCTGTTGGAGCAGAAAAAATATTTTTCATTCATTTTGTTCTTAAAACAATCATATTTCATAATTGTGAAATATATGAAGTTCATAATTTTTTCAGATTTTTATAGGTAACTTAAGGTAGCTTTAGTATTACCAGATTATACTTAGTAAACACCATTTGACAAATTAGTTTAAACTCCTTAAACTATTAGCATGTACTTCAGTTACTTATCTTAAAGCATATTATTCAGTGCATACTATAAATTATTTACTAACCGCAGTGAAACTGAGAGGTATGTAGTTACAAGAGTGAGGGATGTAGGTCTTTATGGTTTAAGAGGTATTTTGTATATTTCCTTTCCTTACTCCTTTTCCCATTCTAATTGCCTCTTCTTTCTGCAATCTTCAGTTTATCCACACTCTGGAGAGCCAGAGGACATTCTCTCCCAGAGACCGAGCCTACGTGGCCTCTCTGCTCACTGTAGCCCTACATGGGAAGCTGGAGTACTTCACTGACATTCTGAAAACATTGCTCAATGACCTGGTGGAGCAGTACGTCGCCAAGAACCCCAAACTCATGCTCCGAAGGTAAGTAAATGGGATAGATCAGCCAGTCAAAGACTGAAGACATTTCATACACATATTGATACATGATTTGCATTTAATCTTACATATTTTCTCCTTCAGAACTGAGACTGTTGTGGAGAAACTCCTGACCAACTGGATGTCTATATGCCTTTATTCTTTCCTGAGGGTGAGTGTCAAAATGAGAAAAGAATTTCTTAAGAGTTGACATAAAATATTCTCGTTTGCATTTTTAAAGTAGTGAAAGTATAGTTTTTGGGATTGCTTAATGAACAATTAGTGCATGCAAAATTCGCTGAAGAATTGTGCTCCTGTGAAAATGTTAAGATGTTAGTGTGTAAAGGACAAGTTGTGTACAAGGCGTGTGTAGCACTAGTGATTAAAATAATCTTTTAATCTGTTGTTCACAAGGACTCGGCGGGGGAGTGTTTGTACATGCTTTTTAGAGCCATAAAGCACCAGGTGGATAAAGGGCCTGTGGACGCAGTGACTGGCAAAGCCAAATACACCCTCAATGACAGCCGACTACTCCGAGAGGACCTGGAGTATCACACGCTGGTTAGAACCACGCCTTAAAAAAAAAAATCTCTACCAAATAAAATGAAACTATGTCTTGACTAAGTAGCAGATAGAGTGTTGACCCTATGTAATACAGTTGACCTTTTTTTTTTATTATTTAAGCAGTGCTTTTTGGTACTGCCAAAAAGCAAGTGTGTGTTGTTTTAAGCTTAAAGTATGTGATATCTCATACCATAATAAAATAGCCAAATAATATGTGATGAGAGCAAGTGAATTATTGCAAAGCTCTTAGAGCTAATTTAATTACAAGTTTCTCAAAAAGCTTACCTAAAAGCCCCTTGACGACATTTTCTAAAGTGTGGGATTTAGTGTTTCTGTCCTGAAAAGAGCAAGTATGGCCTCAATCACATACTCAAAAACTTATTATGAGTGAATTTAGTCTTCTCAATTAATAATATAGGTTAATATAATTAATAGAAAGTTCTAAGACAAAAAGGTAATTTCTTTCCTAATACTTGATTATGCCTCCATTCAACCTACAGTGGGTATAGAAAAGAATCACCCCCCTTTAAAATAATCACATTTTGTTGCTTTTCAGCCTGAAATGAAGACGGACACAATTTTTTGTTTTATCCAGCTGTATTTACTCAGTGCAACTTATAACATCCAAGTGAAATATATAACACCAACATGTCAGAAAAAAAAAATTAAAAAACAATCACTGAGTTGGAAAAAGGATCACCCCCCTTGCTTTAATTTGCCTTAATTTTTTAATTACAGCCTTTAGTCTGTTGGGATATGTCTCTGCTAACTTTGCACATCTAGTCTTTGCAATATTTGCCCACTCTTCATTGCAGAACTGCTCAAGTTCAGTTAAATTTGATGGTGACCGTATGTGGACTGCAGTCTTCAAGATTTTCAATGGGGTTTAAGTCTGGGCTCTGACTAGGCCATGCAAGGACCTTTTTCTCCTTCAACCACTGTGTGGTCAGTTTTGCTGTGTGCTTTGGATCATTGTCATATTGGAAGGTAAACCTTCTTCCCATTGATAAATTTCTGGCAGAGGGCAGCAGATTTTCCTCAAGAATTTGATGGTATTTTGCCCCATCCATTTTCCTTCTATCCTGACAAGTGCTCCAGTCCCTGGAGAATTTGTGATATTGTTGTCACATGCACACGATGACCACTCTTTGTCATAAATTCCTGCAACTGCTTCAGAGTTGCTGTAGGCCTCTTGGTAGCCTCTCTGACCAGTTTCCTCCTGGCTCTTTCATCCAGTTTGGGGTGATGTCCTGATCCAGGGAGGGTCTGTGTTGTACCAAATACCTTCCACTTCTTAATAATAGACTTCACTGTGCTTCTAGGCATTGATAAAGCCTTTGAAATTTTTTTTGTATAAATTTCAATCTCCTTACTTGTGCCTGTCCACAACTTTATCCCGGAGATCTTTTGACAGTGCCTTGCCACCCATAGTTGATTGTTTGCTTCAGTTGCACTATAAAATGCTCCAGGAAAGCTCTTTTCATGCTGAGCTAATCAAAATGACCACAGCTGATCACATTTGAAAGTCAAATGGCTTTGTGTGCCATTGAGGAGCTGATTAGCTACACCTTATTGAGTTTACAAGTCATTTTTAGGAGGGGGGTGATCCTTTTTCCAACTCAATGATTCTGATTTTTTATTTATTTATTTTTTTTCTGACATGTTGGTGTTATATCTTTCACTAGGATGTTATAAGTTGCACTGAGTAAATACAGCTGGATAAAACAAAAACTGTGTCCGTCTTCATTTCAGGCAACAAAATGTGATTATTTTAAAGGGATTCTTTTCTATACCCACTGTAACAGCACCAATCCTGTCAGGTAAGTTATATTTCTCAACAAATTATAAGTGCTCAACATTCTCTAAGGCACTGCTGTTGGTGGAGCTTAGTTGAGTGATGGAGAACAGTAAGAAAAAGGGAAAAAAATTCAAGCACTCCTTATTCTCCATAAGATTTCTTAGGAGTTATATGTAACACAACCGTGCTGTAGAACCAGGACTGTCATTGGGCCTCTTTATTTCTCTTAAGCCTTTGAGTACAGAGATTATATAGATTGGAAACATATGAGCTGCCTTTCTACCAGAAAAACAATCTTCAGTAGTGTAGTGACTGTATGCCAAAGTTTCTCTTTTTAAATGTTCTTTTTCTGGCAGACTTAAAAGTGAATGTTATCTTTATAGTTTAATTAAGCAAGATCACACAAGCAAGAGTGCGATTATACTGAAGATCGCCACGGCTGTGATTCGGCTGTAGGCACAAGTGCCATAGCTAATCACAGCTTTGCCAATATTCAGTCTAACTGTACAACTGTGAATGCGATACTACTTTTTTACAACACTTCTATAAAAAATAAATTAATATTGAGTAGCTGGGAAGTTAGGCTGAACCCCAAATGTCTACCAAATTTCTCTTTGTTTGTGCCCTACATAGGGTATAATATAATGATGCTGCACACCCTGCCTAGTGCCCTACTTGCACACTGTAGAATACCATTCAAGATTCAGCCTTGTTTTTGTTGTATTTTAATGTCTCTGATAAACCCCTCTGTATTTCCACTAAAGTATTGTTTCACTTGGAACATGCATGCACAGCTGTTAAGTGAAATTTACTCTGTGTGTTTTTTTACTTTTGGCTGGTGTCTCACACTTGGTTTACCCTGTGATAGAGACATGCAACAGTGCTATACATTTACACTTAAAATGTGATATGCATGGATTCATTTCAAAACCATTGTTTTAATTTCAGGTAGTATTTCATTACTATTGCCAATCACTAGTCATCATGCAATAACCTTCTAGGGTACCTTCATAGGTAACATTATGTGGTTGGAAACTAGCACATGCAGTTGGCCAGAATATAATTAGTCTTGGTTCAGGTTTGTTGGCAAATTGTGTTGAGCTTTACTGTTTGGGAGGGAAAGCTGTATTAGTTTACTGTTTACAATCCCCTGTGTTGTTTTTAAGACCAGTTGAGAGTAAATGTAAAGTTATTGTAGACTGAATGGTTAAACCCCCCTGACCCTTGTTTTTTTTCTGTCTAGACACTGAATGTGCTGATGCAGGGAGTAGGGATGAATGAGACTCAGCCAGTAGCAGCTAAAGTACTAGATTGTGACACTATAACCCAAGTCAAAGAGAAGGTTCTAGACCAGGTCTATAAGGGAACCTCATACTCCCATAGACCGCACACAGACTCACTGGACTTGGGTAAGAACAGTCTCTCCTTGCTCTATATTTAATATACATATTACACACATTCCTAAATGCATTTATGTAGACTCAGTTCGTCTTGCTTTCTTCTTCCTCTACTTCCAAAACGTTCTGTAACAGTTTGTTTTTATGGTGGTGGTGTGTTTGCAGAATGGCGTTCAGGTGTCGCGGGTCACCTCATCCTCTCAGATGAAGATCTAACATCCGTGGTACAGGGCAACTGGAAACGCCTCAATACACTTCAGCATTACAAGGTGCACACAGTGTCATTGCACTCTATACTAGTACTGCTACCAAATTTATTTACCAAGCTTATTTCTTTTATCTAACAAGCTTATTGTTTTAATCTTTTTTTCTATTTTTAATAACCTCTCACTTCTCAGGTTCCTGATGGAGCTACAGTCGCTCTGGTGCCGCGACATAGCAAACATGTCCACCATGACAACCATGACTATGTGGCAGGAGAGAGTGAGTATACACAATGGCAACTCTCAAGACGTTAAATTCGGAAGCTATGCTGACATTATTTAGTGACAGCTTGACAGGAAGACAATCATTTTCTTCTTGAATACATGATTCAGAGCTACAATTCCTGTGTCTGCAGTAAATGACAAGGCAAGAATGGGGCAATTAAATAGAAGTGTCCTCAGTTCAGTGCAAATTGAAAACAAGGGGCTTTGGCTGTAAATTCCCTGGACCACAAAGTGTGGGTTATTTCACACTTGTGTTTGATCCATATGTATTTCAGCAAGGTTTGTCTTGGCATAAATAGTACAGTAGCTTACAACTACTGTACCATTTTGACTCTGGTTCCAGTCTGGAAAAAGTGTAGCAATAAGCAGAAGTAACCACTGTTCCTAAAATAATACAATTATGCCTTATATTTTTAGGGATGTTTTCCACCAATATATAATTTTAAATGAGCTCAGCATGCTTTAGCTTAGTAGGTCAGATTCTCACACACATTACAGAGTCTGGGTGGGAGATTTCTCATGTATGTTTCCCTCCTCAGAGACGCCCATGCTGGAGGATGCGGATGAGGGTGGGGTCAGACTGTGGCATCTTGTAAAGGCCAATGAGGAACCTGAACTGCCCAAACACAGAAGAGGCAGTTTGAGAGAGAGAGAGAGGGCCAAGGCCATACCGGAGATCTACCTCACACGACTGCTCTCCATGAAGGTACGGCACACTTTCACCTACTTAGATACTCCGAGATAATGGAGCTAGGTGTGTCTGAGACAGTGGTGGAAGACAGTAGCTGCTACTCTGTGTGTAACTAATGCTGTCACTTGCTGTCTATAGGGCACTCTGCAGAAGTTTGTTGATGATCTGTTCACCGTGATTCTGAGCACAAGTCGGCCCGTTCCTCTCGCTGTGAAATACTTCTTTGACCTGCTGGATGATCAGGCAACTCATCACGGCATCTCTGACCCAGAAACAATCCATATTTGGAAAACCAACAGGTACCAACTCGACAGTCGCAGCATGGAAATCGAAATGTTTTGATAGAATAGATGCATAAGTGATGGAAAATTAAAAAGGACTATATTGGGAGCTTTGGAAGACTTAGGAGTTACAGCAATACTGGAGAAGAAGTGTGACCACTGTCCCTTGTCCTTGTCATTTCTTCGCTTCAGTAGTGATATAAATTCCAACTATTTTTTGCAAGCTTTTAAAATCACAGTTTTTATCTAGATTACGTTAGAGATGCATCACTGTGATCGGGCCATGGCTCTAATTAACACAGGTTACTAACTTTATATGATCATTAGAAATTGCAGGTTACACTGCTTTATGAAGTAACAAATGCTGGTGTACACTATTTTAACATACTATTTACATCCTGTAGTATGGAAATGTGAATTAGAACATCCACAGTTTTGTGGTGAGGTGGCACAAACTAGTGAACTCAAGAGTAACCTAAAATCATGAGTGAAATGAGCCTACTGCCTGTTCACCAAAGACAAAATTGTATACGCTTAGTGGAGTTGTTGTTGTTGTTGTTGTTGTTTTCAAATTCATTATATTCAGATGGTCAAAGCATATTTTTGCAGACTACTTTGAGAACCAAGGCCAGTACTATCAGGAACGATTGATTAGCTTGCAGTTTCATGACATTAAATAATGAATCAACATTTTCCTGCTCCTGTTTGGACCAGCTACAGGTTAGAGGTGTGCATTAAGATTGGCATCAGGATTGGGATGTTGCTACTCTCAAAGAGAGAGAGTACATATCCAATAACTTTCATTAAAACTAAAACCTTCATGGACTGGTACAAGCAGTGGGAAAACTGTGGGAAGTGGCAGAAAAGGGATTAAAAACAATTCAGCACACACCTACTACAGGTTACAAAACACTGATGATGTGATAGTAACAGTGTTGTGTTCTCTACCTGCTCCAGTCTGCCGCTGCGCTTCTGGATCAACATCGTAAAGAACCCTCAGTTCATCTTTGACGTGCAGGCGTCCGACAACGTGGACGCTGTCCTGTCTGTCATCGCTCAGACCTTCATGGACTCCTGCACCATTGCTGAGCACAAACTGGGCAGGGTAAGACAGGAACATACAGTCTGGTCCAAAATTATTAGTACCCTTGATAAAGATGTGTAAACATTGTGGTTATCAAAAAATATCTGTGTTTAATTAGCTTAATTTCGTGCTGAAACTAGAGAGAAATCTAACTTTTAAGTCAATTTATTCTAAGAAATTTTTAAAAAGTAAATAAAAGCCTTGTTTTCTTTCTTTCTTTTATTTTGTTGTTGTTTTTTTTTTTTTTATAAATAAAAACCACATGTATCTCAGTTATTGACACCGTAACAGCATTAGTTTTCTCCTATAATTCTTGATGAGATTGGAGAATACAGAAAATCTGTGACCACTCCTCAGTACAGAATCTCTCCAGATACTTCTCAATTATTGCCCAAATGGATATTGGATTTTTTTTTATCCATTGCCTGATTTATGAAGGTTTAACACAGTCTCTTTTATTTAGTTGTATTTTTTTTATACCTCAGTAAACCAGGAAGTCATGGATACCCACTTAAGAGTTCCCAAACACTCTGGTGAACTAGCTAATTATAAATAGGAACATGCAAGAATTTGTAGGAATGCCAATAATTGTGACATGTGGTTTTGTTATGTTTTTGAAGTACTTAAAAAAAAAAAAAAAAAAGAACTTTTAGATTTCTTTCATAATTCCAGTGTGAAATTAAGCCAATTTACCACAAAGACATTTTTTCATGCATAAACCTTTGTTGATTGTTTTCCTTTTAATTTTACATCTTGTCTTTCTCTTCTTCAGGACTCCCCCATCAACAAGCTACTATATGCCAGAGACATTCCTCGTTATAAGCAGATGGTGGAGAAGTATGATGAACAAGCCTGTTGTTGTTTTTTTTTTTTTGCATGTTCTACAAATATGAAAATATTTTATTTGGAAGCAGACACTTGGCTTAAAATCCTAAACTGAAACGAATTATTGTTTGAGTCAGTATTATAATATAATTCAATTTGTCGAAATATCTCAGGTACTACGGTGACATCCGGCAAACCATCCCGGCTAGTGATCAGGAGATGAACTCTGCCTTAGCTGAGCACTCCAGGGTACGTGGAATCCTTTACCTCGTCAACATTCATTTCGTATATCTTAATCAGAGATGTTCTGATTCCTGCAGTGTATGTGAAGACATATTCCTGACTTCCCTGTCTTTCTGCCTAGAATTACTCAGGAGAGCTGAATTACCTGGTGGCCTTGCATGAGCTGTACAAGTATATCAACAAATATTATGACCAGGTAAGTTGATTAGGCATGGACAGTAGATGAAGCAGCGAGAAAGAATGTTTCATTAACATACGTACTCTGTGTGTATTTCAGATCATCACTGCCTTAGAAGAGGACACCACAGCTCAGAAGATGCAGCTTGGTTATCGTCTTCAACAGATCGCAGCAGCGGTGGAAAACAAAGTGACAGACTTGTAATTAAAAGATCACGATGAGATGATTAATAGGAGAGGAAAGAAATAAGGAGAAGGTGAAAGACATTGTTGCACTGAACAATGGACCTACTGTATGTATTGGCTGCAAAGAGGTGTGTAGGTGCAGCAAATGAGAACCACATTGACACGTAAACACACTGCCACTTTACGCAGGAAAAGAGGACTGTGATAAGATTACGTGGTTTCTGTCATTATTTGAGAGATTGGTGAATTGGAGACTCCCCTGCATCCTCAGAATGATGGAACAGGTTCAGGAGGTAGTTCTCTTGCGCTCCTTCGGGAGAAAACAAGGAGGACATACGCGCCAGCGTAGTGGGATGTGATGTGAGTGAAGTCACTGCAAGAGGGAAAAACCATGTTGTCCGTCTCCTCCACTACTCGATCAGGTGACTACTGTGATTTCCCCAACACAAAGAGCGATTGTGGTCTCGCCAGTTCCAGCCACTTACGCCATTCAAAATCAGTACTGACTGACAATGTGCTCAGTTTTGTTCCACATGGACAGACATTTACTGAGGAGGACTTGTACAGGTTAACAACAAAATCTGTGCCTCGCAGAACATTTTGCTTCTTCCTGCCGTTCTCTACCTCCTCATATGTTTCTCTTTCCGGTTCTCTCTAAATCATTCTTTCTGTGTGTTTTGCCAATATGCAGACCACACCCATCCGTGCAGCAGTTAATGTGTGTGAGCTAATACAATGAAGTGATGGGCTTTGTCTATTGTCATTTTATTTCTCCTGCCTACTGTCACTGGCAGGGAGTGAATGAGAGAACGTTCATGGTGTAAAACATCAATGAGGAATCTCATCATTTTAGATTGTTATTTATTTAATATTAGCACATGTAACATTCATCTTCCATTTCTTCCACAACTGTCTGTATCATCTGTCCAAATCATTAAAAGGAGCTCTGATACTGAAAGAAAAATGCAGGCAAAAACTGTCAGTCATCTCTAATCTAGCACTAGAATTGCGTTTCAACATTTGTCTGTTGTATTAATGTATTTTCTGTGTGTGGCACTAAAGGGATAGTTGGTGATTTTCCCCACATTAATTCTTTAATTTGTGTATTATTACTTCTGTTTTTTGTGTGTGTAAGAATCACTGGAAGGGCAGTACGCAGGAATACGACTCTGTAGATCTGTACGGTGTAATGACTGAAGTATCCTCAAAGTTATCGGTTCTGCACTAACATTCCTTTTATGTGGTTTGAGAGAAACTGATCTCATAATCATTAGCCTTTTAAAAGTGTTTTTGCTTGGGTGGGCGGGTGGGATGGGAGACATTTTCAGTTCATACTACAGTATAGGGTCAATATTTTGTTTTCCATTTACATTGCTTTACATAAACACTTTGATAGAACATGTTCAGTTTATGGAGGCAGGTTTTTGGCAACCTCCAGCTTATCATTTTTCAGCAAGTGGTTGGATCAGTTTAGTTGTTGTTTTTTGTTTGTTTGTTTGTTTGTTTGTTTTTAACAAAAGGTGATTAGCATCCATCCTGAAACAGACACATAGAAAGGGCTAGAAAACTTCAAATCAACACAGTTAACTTAAAAAAGAGGCTAATATACAGAAAGATGGAACTAGTGATACATAAATGGTTCAATGGTACATTAAATGTAAGATACATGGACCACACATGTAACTGTACAAGATAAAATATGTGCAGACGTTTCAGAAGGAAGTATAAAGCTATAACTATTATTAGGTTATATAAATTATGTGTAGACTAGAGCAGGCTCTTTAAGTTTTAAAAGATGTTGTTAATATCATCATATGTAATGATTGTCTTTCAGCTGTAGCTTCTTACCAACAGTATGTGAAAATTTTTACAAATTATATGGAGATTTAATAAAATATTCTAAATGACGTTGGCTGTGAATTTCTGATCTGACACAATTCAAGTATTGTAGTTCTTTCAGTGTGTCGTTTCTCTAGACTAAACATTACAATATTTGAGTAACACTTTCAGGCTTTACTGCTGTTTCCCATTGCTGCTGCTTCTACACTACATACTTGTAAAAGAACATGGAAATATCCTCGAATTACAGTAATCCACCTCTGTGGTAAGCAGCTCATTATGGCTCCTCAACTAATCTTTTGTGTTGAGTGTTTAATCCGTTTTATTTCCGTCATGGGAGCTGATTTTAAACGCAAGAAGCTTAGAGTTAAGTTAGAACAAAACATACACGGTATGGCCAAACCATATGTGCTTGCTGAACATCCCATTTCAAAACCAACTGGTCCCCTCTTCACAGTTATAATAACCTCCAGTCTTCTGGGAAGGCTTTCCACTAGGTTTTGGAATGTGGCTGTGGGGATTTGTGCTCATTTAGCCACAGATTGTCATGCTGGAACCACATATGGGTGTGATGGGAAGGTGTGCACATACTGTACTTATGGCATAATGTATATACAGGTGCATCTCAATAAATTAGAATGTCGTGGAAAAGTTCATTTATTTCAGTAATTCAACTCAAATTGTGAAACTCGTGTATTAAATAAATTCAATGCACACAGACTGAAGTAGTTTAAGTCTTTGGTTCTTTTAATTGTGATGATTTTGGCTCACATTTAACAAAAACCCACCAATTCACTATCTCAACAAATTAGAATATGGTGACATGCCAATCAGCTAATCAACTCAAAACATCTGCAAAGGTTTCCTGAGCCTTCAAAATGGTCTCTCAGTTTGGTTCACTAGGCTACACAATCATGGGGAAGACTGCTGATCTGACAGCTGTCCAGAAGACAATCATTGACACCCTTCACAAGGAGGGTAAGCCACAAACATTCACTGCCAAAGAAGCTGGCTGTTCACAGAGTGCTGTATCCAAGCATGTTAACAGAAAGTTGAGTGGAAGGAAAAAGTGTGGAAGAAAAAGATGCACAACCAACCGAGAGAACCGCAGCCTTATGAGGATTGTCAAGCAAAATCGATTCAAGAATTTGAGTGAACTTCACAAGGAACATGTCAAGGAATTTGGCTACAGTTGTCGTATTCCTCTTGTTAAGCCACTCCTGAACCACAGACAACGTCAGAGGCGTCTTACCTGGGCTAAGGAGAAGAAGAACTGGACTGTTGCCCAGTGGTCCAAAGTCCTCTTTTCAGATGAGAGCAAGTTTTGTATTTCATTTGGAAACCAAGGTCCTAGAGTCTGGAGGAAGGGTGGAGAAGCTCATAGCCCAAGTTGCTTGAAGTCCAGTGTTAAGTTTCCACAGTCTGTGATGATTTGGGGTGCAATGTCATCTGCTGGTGTTGGTCCATTGTGTTTTTTGAAAACCAAAGTCACTGCACCCGTTTACCAAGATATTTTGGAGCACTTCATGCTTCCTTCTGCTGACCAGCTTTTTAAAGATGCTGATTTCATTTTCCAGCAGGATTTGGCACCTGACCACTCTGCCAAAAGCACCAAAAGTTGGTTAAATGGCCATGGTGTTGGTGTGCTTGACTGGCCAGCAAACTCACCACACCTGAACCCCATAGAGAATCTATGGGGTATTGTCAAGAGGAAAATGAGAAACAGGAGACCAAAAAATGCAGATGAGCTGAAGGCCACTGTCAAAGAAACCTGGGCTTCCATACCACCTCAGCAGTGCCACAAACTGATCACCTCCATGCCACGCCGAATTGAGGCAGTAATTAAAGCAAAAGGAGCCCCTACCAAGTATTGAGTACATGTACAGTAAATGAACATACTTTCCAGAAGGCCAACAATTCACTAAAAATGTTTTTTTATTGGTCTTATGAAGTATTCTAATTTGTTGAGATAGTGAATTGGTGGGTTTTTGTTAAATGTGAGCCAAAATCATCACAATTAAAAGAACCAAAGACTTAAACTACTTCAGTCTGTGTGCAGTGAATTTATTTAATACACGAGTTTCACAATTTGAGTTGAATTACTGAAATAAATGAACTTTTCCACGACATTCTAATTTATTGAGATGCACCTGTACATGGTATAGTTTTCTGCTGAAGACATTTTCAGATATGGTCACAGCAATAAAGTAGACAAAATAGCACAAAATACTTGCGGTGTTGTTTTATGAAGTGCTATAAATGTGTGCTGTGGTAGGACAGTTTGACAAGGTAAAACAAGTCGTTAGAACCCCAGCAGTCAACCATATGAGGCTGTAATGCCACCTTTTCCATGTGCCTCTGACTACGGTGGTCTCGGTGCACCCCCTGGTGCCAATCAGTAGTACTGTGCTTACATTGTGCTCAAAGAGAGATGACGTCACCAATCCACAGACAAAAATGGAATGGCTGATTTCATTCAATTTAATTCAGTTTCTTTTGTATAGAACTTTGTATTGACATTGTCACAAAGCAGCTTTACAAAAATATGGATATAGATTTAGGTCCCTAAAGAGCAGGTCCTACAGCGGCGAGGAAAAACTCCCTGAGACGACATGAGGAAGAAACCAGAGAGGAACCAGACTCAAAAGGGAACCTCTTCTGGGTGACACCCGATAGTGTGATTATATTATACATCTGTGAAAGAGTAATGATTTATAAAGTCAAAAAGTACTTAGTGTTTTGAATGTGATGTTCATTAACAGCGTCAGGGTCTTTTATGATTGCAGTGGAGTTTTTAGTATCAGCGGTTCATGACCATAGATTTTGGTGTGGCAGGCCTACATTAACAATAACATAGCCTCAAACAAATTCGTTAGCCTATTTCACTTGACTTATGCTATAGGCTGCTATCTAATGAATAACTCCTTAATAGGCAGTTGAGAGTTGACAATACATAGTCATCCAGTGCACAGTCTAGCAGCTCCTTCTGAGGAGTTTCAGTCACAGCTGCATACAATTTATTCCAATACAATTCCGGTTTAATAGTAATTATTTCTTTTGGGTGACCAATGATTTTAAAAAATGGTATTTGACAGATATACAGGTGCATCTCAAAAAATTAGAATACCGTGGATAAGTTCATTTTTTCCGTAATTTAATTAAAATGTGGAACTTTCATATATTCTAGATTCATTACACATAAAGTGAAATATTTCAAGCTTTTTTTGTTTTAATCTTGATTATGGCTTACAGCTCATGGAAATGAGATACTGGAAAAATCCAGTATCTCAAAAATATTAGAATAAAGAATTTATAATACAGCAATGTCGACCTGAGAAGAGCTCTAATCAGCTAATTAACTCAAAACACCTTTTTACTCAAAACACCGTTGCTCAGTGGTCCAAAGTCCTCTTTTCAGATGAAAGTAAATTTTGCATTTCATTTGGAAATCAAAGTCCCAGAGTCTGGAGGAAGAGTGGAGAGGCACAGAATCCAAGTTGCTTGAAGTCCAGTGTGAAGTTTCCACAGTCAGTGATGATTTGGGGTGCCATGTCATCTGCTGGTGTTGGTCCACTGTGTTTTCTCAAGTCGAGAGTCAATGCAGCGTCTACCAGGAGATTTTAGAGCACTTCATGCTTCCATCTGCTGACAAGCTTTATGGAGATGCTGATTTCCTTTTCCAGCAGGACTTGGCACCTGCCCACAGTGCCAAAACTACTAGTAACTGGTTTGTTGACCATGGCATTACTGTGCTTGATTGGCCAGCCAACTTGCCTGACCTGAATTTTGTCAAGAGGAAGATGAGACACCAGACCCAACAATACAGAGGAGCTGAAGGCCGCTATCAAAGCAATCTGGGCTTCCATAACACCTCAGCAGTGCCACAGGCTGATTGCCTCCATGTCACGCCGCATTGATGCAGTAATTCGTGCAGAAGGACCACGAAAAAGTATTGAGTGCATAAATTAACGTACTTTTCAGTGTGTTGAATATATAGTAATATATTACCTAATATACCTATATACTATATATAATAGTAATATACCTGTAATCTGACTTTCTGCTGATTTGCTTGCGTTTCTAGATGTAGCACAGTCATGGGGCAGTCTACTCACTGCCTCACTTCGCTTCCATAGTATTATTATTGCACCTAGTGGGCCCATGATTGCACAACTACACACAGGGGAAGGACTTGTGCTGCCCAGCTCAGGCTGCGGCAAAAAAAAAAAAACAAAACAAAACATTTTTTGGGGCTTTGTTTCAGGTCTTTTTTGTGTTTTTTTTAAGCTGGGCTGGAAATTTCGCTGAAACATGTCAGCCCTAGTTAAAGATATTACCTCAAACAACTGAACAAAGGTACATCTTACTAAAAAAAATATAAGAAATATAAGAAGCCCAAACCTGTTCCAGCATGACAAAAAAAAAGCGAAGCCATGGTTTACCAAGGTTGGAGTGGAAGAACTTGAGTGGACCTGCACAGAGCCCTGACCTCAACTCTACTGAACACCTTTGGGATGAACAGAGCGCCAACTGCGCCCCAGACCTCCTCACCCGACATGCCTGACCTCACTAATAAAGTCACGAACACGAAGCACTGCATAATAAATAATAAGAGGTTCATGTTTTCTCACAAGTTATTTAGTGTAAGTATGTCCTGTAATTATTAGGTCTATTTTGTAGATTATTTCAGCCTATATGCCTACATAATTTTGTGGTGAATGTATTGACGATCTTCTGAAATAAATGAAATAAACTGATTAGATACATATATGAATAAATCAATCCCATATATACAGTCAAAGAACAGCACTGAGTTGGACACCCTTGGGAAGAAATGGTTCCTTAATATCTAAGGGTTTGATTCTGCTTGAAACTCTTGATAAGGAAACACTGTTATAAGGTTCTATATAGAGCTTGTAGTCTTTCCCCAGAGGGACAGGCTGAAGAACCTTAAAGGGTTTTAGATTAAACCTTTTCCACCCCAAGAGGGTAGCTCATGTGTGCTTTGTCTGGGTGGGTTAGCAGATTCAACACCCTTTTGAATCTAATTAGCCACTTTCCTCAGGAGACGGGGGATTTCTGGCTTATCGTCAGTGGCATATTCAGATGACTTTTGGTTCAATCTGATGGTGATGGTGCTCTCAGGCTCCTCTGGAACGTTGATTCTCAGGCTTCCTGGTTTGTTAGTTCTGTTACAGTGATGGAAATCACATTACCAAAAGTTAATAAAAATGTATTATTCACTTCTTATAGTTAGAAGACTGTTTGAGTGGTTACTTGCATTTGATCCAAACCTCAATAACGAAATAAGCAAAGAAAGGGCCAAACAAAAGTCAAAATATCATCGTACATATTTCAATAATGTGCATTGTAGTTTGAATATCTGGATTATAAATTACACGATTTGGATTATAAAATACAATAAATTTGTAAAAGAATTTCTTTTACAGTTTAATTGGTCCCTGGATGCAAAAAGTCTCCGCTCTGACCCGGAAGTAGAACGGGAGCTCAACAGTATGGCGTCTCTGGCGATGCGCATTCGTATAAAAATATGCTGTAGCTAGCAGAAAAAAAAAAAAAAATTCAGTCAAACGCTAAAAGATAATTAGAGAAGTGACTTAATTTGAATGTCACCCTATACTTTTTTGACAGAGTAAAAAAAAAAAATTAAAAAAAAAAATAGGCGTAGTCGCCTGTTAACCAGCAAAGCGCGTGTGACGGTGCTGGGTTTTTGTGAGAGTTCAGTGTTAGCTTGTGAGCTTCTCATCGCAGCAGCAGGTATGTGACGTTAGCTAATGGAAAATACGATTCAGCGCTCGTGCTTTATGTGAAGCTTTCAGCAAGCGCGTGGTCCGTGACTGCATCTCGCCTCACGGGCGTAACGTGTAACATTAGCGTGTGGGGCTTGACTGAGTGTCCATGATTAGAGAAAAGTGCTGAAGTGGACAGACTAATAGCTAATAGAGCGTTCGTGTTGTTTGCTGGAGCTAACTACATTAGCGAATAAAATACAGTCCAATGTACAAGCCGTCGTATAGCGAGGGTTTTATTTATACGTGATTGTGATATTCTGGGTTAGGCAGCCGTGTCGCTTTCTAGTATTTGACACGGATCCTTCTGGCTCTGATGCATGGTAAGCGTTGGCCAGACCATCCCTTTAACTCCCACTCGTGTGTTTAGTCCAGAGAGGTGAAGTGATGGAGTCATCTGAGCAATGTCCTCCAGACTCAGCCCAACAGGAGGTGAACCCAGTGTTCCTCCAGCAGCTCAGAGAACTGGATATCCCCGAGGAAGCAGCCAGACAGGTCTGTATCAGCCAGTTACCAGTACTGCAACTGTAATATCTGTGGACTGTATCACAAGTAGACAGCATCAACAACTATTTGTAGACTTAATTCATTCAGCTTCATAACTGCTTTAGTCATGGTTGTGGTGGATCAGAATCCTATTCCTGGAACACTGGGCTCGGAGCTGGGACACACCCTGGACGGGACACCGGTCGATTTCCAGAGCACCATACGCACATATTCACACAGTCATTCACACTAAGGGGGCTTTCACACAGGCAGTTTAGTGAGAAACAGAGCACGGTTTGCATGAAAAATTGGTAATTTGAAAGCTGTCATGCGGACCGGGAAGCGCACCGCGGTACCAAACCCGAGACTACCTGTAGGAGGTGGTCCGAGTTCGGTTGCATTGGAACTGTGCTGCGATTCCCGTGAATGTGAACATAAGTCATACTCGGGTCTGCACTTGTTCAGGAAGTAAAGTAACCTGCACATGTGCTTTAGCCACTGACGACATCATGGCAGGGGAACGTTGTGGGACACAGAAGAGGTGAGGTGCCTTACGTTCACTCTGCTGCACAATATAATTCAATAAATAAATAAATAAATAAATTTGTATGTATGTGTATATGTGTGTATGTGTATATGTATATATGTATGTGTATATATGTGTGTGTATGTATGTGTGTGTGTGTATATATATATATATATATGTATATGTGTGTGTGTATGGTGAGTCCCATTGTTTTCCCCTTGCGCGTTTGTGATGATTTAAGATGAACACACATGCACTGGTTCAATAGAATCAAGTGAGTCTGAAACCAGAGCAACGCTGCGGGGGGCGCCCGGGAACAATCACACTCGGATTCGAACCACAGCAAACATGCCCAGTGTGAAAACCACCTTAGGTGAAACTTAACACAGCCGATACAACCTACTGTTTCTGGGAGTGGGGAGGAAACCGGAGAACACAGAGGAAACCCACATGGACATGGAGAACATGCACAGAAACACTGCACAAATAGTAACCCGAGCTCAGGATCGAACCAGGGATCTTGGAGCTGTGAGAGGGCAATGCTAGATAAAATAGTACAATAGAATCAGAAAGATACAGTTCAGACAGCATTATAAAATCATCTGAGTTAAAGCCTAGATGTCTTTTTTTGTTGTTTTTTTTTTTGCACCCCAATATTATTCGCTTTATAGTAAATGATAAATATGCATATTATTTTAAATATTAGATCTTGGTCCACGTTTATTGGATTCATATCATAATATTACGCAGGTAGAAATACAATTTTAAGGTGCAAAAGGATAACAGTCCACGTTTCAATTCAAAGACAGTGTTTAAAAAAAAAAAAAAAAAGGCACAAGAAAATAACGAATCTCTATTGCATATTATATTTTGTATTTTTGTGTATGTTATCTGATAATCTCAGGCACTCCTACACACAAGGAATGTGTCTGCTGAGGAGGCGGCAATGTACTACTTCAACAAACTGGAAAATGAGGTCTGTTGGTGATTACACACCTACACATCCACATTAAAGCACATTGCCTTTGTGTGTCTGTTTCTGGAGTGCATTTGTCTTGTCCATTGTCTCAGGAAGAAGGGGATGAAGATATGATGTTCAAGATGGTCTTTGTTGTGAACATGGAGCTGTCCATGGGAGTGGGGAAGGTATATGTAAAAACTGTTGAGTTGCCTAAACGGCCTAATGTACAGTGCAAAATGAGCTTAAGTGCTGAGATTTTCAGTGCACCCCCTCCAGGTGGCGGCGCAGGTGGGCCATGCAGCTGTGGGTCTGTACCAGGCCATGCAGGAGAAGAATACTTGGAGAGAGATGGCCTGGAAATGGGACCATGCTGGGTGCGTCAATCAATCCTTAATAACTCTTGAAATATCTCAAAAGCACTTAATCCTTGCAGAGATTGTTGATCAAAATAGAAGGTAGTCTCTTTGAAGTGAGCGTGATCACTATTTCTGGTTTTAATAGTTAACTTGAAGCCTCTGTAAAAGTAAACATGGCCATGTTTAAAGTTCAAGACAATTGAAAATAACCTTAATAATTTAACTATTTATAAGATTGGGTGCTTGTTTGTATACAATTTCTTTTATGACATTTGAAATATGAATATAGGAAATATGACTGAATTCCCTGTCTGGCTGATGCTGTATGCCATTACCGGAATTAAAGATAATTGAATTATTAAGATGAAACATAAAGGGCAGAACTAGTTATAACCTTGTTAGTCACTAACCTGTGGTAGAAAATGGCAAAATAAGTGATAAACATCATAAATGTAAGTTAAGTAACATATATTAAATAAACATAAAAGGAGTATTAGACAATCAGGGAGTGAAAAAATGTTTCATAGATATATAGCACACAGCAAAAATGCAGTAAAATTTAAGGAACGGAAATAGACAATTTAAAGATTCCAGTATTTTCTTAGAGCTCGTACCTGAACAAACAACATCATGGAGACCAAGGAGCTAAAAAAGAGAAGCAAGCAAAAGTTGTAGGGTAATATGGACAGATCCATCGTTAGATAGGAGAAGCTGTTCATAAGACAGCTATAACCTGGACACTCCTCAAAAATGTAACATTTTGACCTTGGCATAAAGCTGTACATTTGGTAAAAACCCAACACCGTTCAACATGTTGAGAACACCATTCCCACCGTGGAGCATGGTGGTGGTAGCATCATGTTGAGTGTTAAAGTTGGCCTGTTGGTTGCTTCTCTGACTAATGCGTTCTTCACTGGGGACACTGACTTTTGATGGACGGCTTCCTCAAGGCAAAGTCACTGATGTGCCATAGTCTTTCCATTTTTAAATAATGGATTTTATGACACTGCAGGATGTTCAAAGTTTTGAGTATTTTAAAAAAAATTTTAACCAAACCCTGATTGATACTAGGGTTGTCAAAAGTACCGGTACTTTGGTACCAAGTCGGTACTAAAAAAATTAAAAAGTTGACGATACCAGATTTTCACAAGTACTGGTAGTACTAACTGATGCGCTGTCTGACGGGTAGTCAGTCAGGAACTTTTCATAGGTGCACCGTGCAATTATGGTAGAGGTTGCATTATGGATATTGTAGCATAGTTTAATTCAAGTGTAGGATTGAAAAAAAAAAAAACATCCTCATTTTTTCTTACTTAGTGGTTAGCATACGCAAATGTAACGCTGATACGGTCATGTGTCCTTATTAACCATTTAATTCCTTTAAAAACATCCGCGGACCGCCGTGTTGTGAAGTGTAAAACTATATGCTATGTACACATCTGCTGTGTGTTTGTAGGTACTTATGCGATATATCTTTGGAAAGCTAAGATCCTTGTATTTCGATTGATATAAACCAACACTTACAAAACTGAGGCAGCTCACTTATGAAGCCTCATAGTAATCCACTGATCCATAACATCCCGACAAAAACAGACTTGTTACACTGGCAAAGGGCCAAACGATCCAATTAAGTAAAAATATTTAGTCCAAAACACATTATTACATCAATAAATACCTACAGACTATTGCTGAGTGTTACGGTTCCCCCTCGCACTTAACCCCCGAAGCGTGCACTTCCGGATTCAGTGACATTGACACTGTTTACTTCTCCACGTGTGTTTTGTTTTGATTTCTGTCCTGTCTCCGCCCCTGTATTGTCATTGGTTTCTTCCTAATGTGTCTCAGCTGTTTTGTGTTAACCATCTTGATTACTGTGTGTATTTAAACCCCCGTGTTTCTCTGTCTGATCGCGAAGTATTAGCGCAGTTAACTTAGCGGTCTGTTTCTTACCAAGCCTCTTGATAGTGTTTCCGCCTCGTGTTTTGATTCTTGTTTAGCCTAGTTCATGTTGTTTGCCGATCTCCTGACCCACGCCTGTTTTATGACCACGATATCTGCCTCACGTTTTGGATTTGACTGCTGTTCCTAATAAACTGACTTTAACTTGCACTTGCATCCGTCTCCCTCGCAATACCTGACACTGAGTCATTTCAAATTATAGACAGATGTGCCTAATCTTTCACGTTTTCTGTTATAACTCCGGTTCACTTTCAGCACTTCAATTTAAAAGTCCGTGCGTGAAGATGCCTAACGAGTGGCAAGTGTTTCGTATCAGAAACTTTTTACATAGTCTGTATTTTTTGCTAGTAATTTATTTAGTCATTATTTACTTGAAGGGAAAAAACCTAAGGCATTTTTCAGAAATACTTGAAATATACATATACATTTATTTAATTCATTTTAATAAATAACTTTATAAATAAGAAGTGTGTGGTGTTCAATGATGGCATATTTTTGTGTTTTGCATGCTTGTAATTTTTTTGTTTATTTATTTTTATACCTTTAATTCCTTGTGGGGAAAAAACTTGAAACACTGAAATACTTGAAGTATACAGAATGGCGTTTTTTAAAATATATTTTATATTGATATTTAACTTTATTAATAAAATATTGTATTGTTCAATTAGCATGTTTTTGTGTTTTGCTTTGGTACCGAAATTGGTACCGAGTACCGTGGAATTTTACTGGTATTGGTACCGACTACTGAAATTTTGGTACCGTGACAACTCTCATTGATACTTTTCCAGAACTTTGTCCTGGACTTGTTTTGATAGCTCATTGGTCTTCATGATGCTGTTTGTTCAGGTATATTCTCTAATAAACACTGCATCCATCCAGGAACAGGTGTATTTATACTAAAATCACGACACTTTAATTTCACACAGGTGAATTCCACTCAACTACTTATGTGACTTCATGTGGTTTCACAGCAAAAGGAGTGAATACTTATGCAGTTACAAGATTTACATTTTTTATTTGTAATAATTTTCCAAACTATATTGATTTTTGTATAGATTCATGACATAGTCCATTTCAGTTCTAGGCTGTAACATTACAAAATGTAGAAATGTTCAAGGGGTGAATACAAACCACTGTAATTTGCAGACAATTCCAGCTTTTTTCCAGGCCAAGTCGCTTTTCATGCCAAGTCCCTTGCTCAAGGACACAAGGATAAAGAAGAAAGCCAACTCAACAATGTAGTGTTTGAATTAAATGCTCTAACTGACCCTTATTTATCTCAATGGTATTGATGTATATGGCTTTCTTGTTGTGTTTACACATTCAGAGCTAAGAAGATTGTGCTACAGGGCACCAACATGGCACACCTCTTGGAGTTGCAGGCTCTCGCTATGAGTCTGAGCCTCCCTACGAAACTGATACAAGATGCCGGACTCACACAGGTAGAAACAATTTATCAGTGTCATTTGAAAACAAATATATTGCACAGATATGAGAACCAATCAAATTCCAAGACAATGTTGTGTTGTACATTATTTTTCTTCCTCTTGGATTAAAATTGACACATAGCCTAAGATATGTAAAAGGCTATATAAACATTCACTGAACACTTCATTAGGAACACTATACTACTACTACTACTACTAATAATAATAATAATAAGCCTTTATTTTTCATATATACACTACAGCACAGTGACATTACTTTTCTTATGAAGTTGGGGTCAGAGCACAGGTCAGACATGATACGGCGCCCCTAGAGCAGAGCGGGTTAAGGGCCTTGCTCAAGGGCCCAACAGTGGCAGCTTGGCAGTGCTGGAGCTTGAACTCCAAATATTCTGATCAGTAACTCAGAGACTTAACTGTTGAGCCACCACCTCCCTTTGCTCTCAAAACAGCCTCAATTCTTCATGGCATGGATTCCACAAGATGTTGGAAACATTCCTTTGAGATTCTGGTCCATGTTGACATGACTGCATGATGCAATTCCTGAAGATTTTTCAGGTGCACTTTCATGCTGTGAATCTCCCATTCTACCACATCCCAAAGGTGTTCTATTGGATTCAGATCCAGTGAATGAGGAAGGGCACTGAAGAACACTGAACTCATTGTCATGTTCATGAAACCAGTTTGAGATGACTTTTGCTTTGTGACATGGTATCATGCTGGAAGTAGCCATTAGAAGATGGGTAAATTGTGACCATGAAGGGCTGCACATAGTCACCAACGATACTCGAATAGGCTGTGGCATTCAAGTGATGATTGATTGGTATTAACAGGCCCAAAGTGTGGCAAGAAAACATTCCCCACACCATTACACCACCTCCACCAGCCTGGACTGTTGACACAAGGCAGGTTGGTGCCAAGTTTGACCCTAACATCTGTGTGCTTCAGCAGAAATGGAGATTCATCAGACCAGGCTACATTTTTCCAGTCTTAAAATGGCCAGTGTTGGTGAGCCTGTGCTCACTGTAGCGTCAGCTTTCTGTTCTTGGCTGACAGAAGTGGAACCTGACATGGTCTTCTGCTGTTGTAGCCCATCCGCCTCAAGGTTCGATGTAGTGTGCATTCTGAGATGCTTTTCTGCTCAACACAATTGTACAGAGTGGTAATCTGAGTTACTGTAGCCTTTCTGTCAGCTCGAACCAGTCTGGGCGTTCTCCATTGACATCTTTCATCAACAAGGCATTTCCATCTGCAGAACTGCTGCTCACTGGATGTTTATTCTTTATTGTGCCATTCTGAGTAAACTCTAGAGACTGTTGTGTGTGAAAATCACAGGAGATCATCAGTTATAGAAATACCCAAACCAGCCCGTCTGGCACCAACAACCATACCACGGTCAAAATCACTGTGACCCGTATCTGTATGATTTTTATGCACTGTGCTGCTGGTACAAGATTGGCTGATTAGGTAATAGCATGAATGAGTAGGTGTACAGGTGTTCCTAATAAAGTGCTCGGTGATTGTAAATTTGACCTAATAATGATGAATGATTGTTGACTATGTTCAGCTGAAGTGATATAATGTAAAGTGATCATTTTTCAGTTTTAAGTTATTTAAGCTCTTTGGTAACCACCAGCCTCCTGATTTTAGGTGGAGCCAGGCTCTAGCACTGTGCTGGCCATCATGGGAGAGGAAGAAATGGTCAATAATGTTACAGGCAGCCTGAAACTGCTTTGAGCACCGAGAAGAAGCAACAGTGGAAATACAGATGTGTAAGGTGCCACTGTGTGTCCACAGGGGGGCAGAACAGTCCCACAGCAGCAAGGCTCGCTGCACGAAAAACACAGCATAATCTATGGCATTCACATATTTCTACTGACGCTGTTACACACACACACACCCACACACACACACACACACACAGACAAAATAACAATAATATTATCTGAAGTAGGAGAAGGGCTGTGCATGTGGGTGGGTGCCCGGATGGGTCAGTTCTGGTTGATTTAACATTTACAGTGTCTCTGCATTCATCCAATTACGTAAAGGTCTTTGATTCTATAGAAAAAAATGTGTGAAGCCACATTGAACATATCAATAATTGATCAAATGGGTAGATGATGCCAACTTATGTCCTGTTATATAAATAAATATAGCCCTTAAGTTAGAACAGTGTTTTGGTGATTGTTGGACCAAATTAGTCATTGTAAAAGAATTAAATGAATTGTAACACTACGTGTAAAGCATCATCTCAAGATGTAAGAACTCCTGAGATGAGTTTATTGAATATCTGCAAAGGGGCTTCCTTTGTTGTGAGTTGTGATGTATAAATCTATGTTTGTCTAAAATTCTTATGTAAGTGTGATGAAACGCCTTCCTACCAAGCCTTGTTATGTAAACATAACATGAAAGCATACTGATGAAGAAGAGTGGGGAAAAAAACGCAAGATCTCAAAGCCATACATTTATTGTGGAGTGCCACTGTTAACAATTTCTGTCACTTTTTGACTGTTATTTATTATTTTGTATGCATCTGCTCGTATATGAGTCTACTATATATTGACTGTCAGTTCTAGGACTAAGGAGGTTGGCTATTTGCAATAATATTGACATGCTATTTGTCTGTCTCTATTAAAAATTCACTGTAGTGTTACAAGATCAGAGCTTTGTATTTAAGGACTACAAGAAATTATTTTTTTTAATGAGAATTGCAAGTTAATGTTGTCTAGGATGTTGAATATGGCTACAATGTCTACACCATGTCATTTCTTTCCCCCCAACTACATTTCTAGCTGAAGTAACTGGAAGTGTATTGACATATAGTTCATTGGTCAATAATAATCACAAATTTGATCGATGATTGGTACTGGTATTTTCCTCACGAATTTTGAATCATGGATTAGTTTCAGATGGAGGATTTAGAGAGAAGAATATACATATTTGGGAATAGTTTGTGATCTATGCTCTGTAGCTCAAACTATTTCTAATACAACTTCTCAATTCTTCATGTGTCTTCTCCGTGTTTCTTTTTAAATCACATATAAATGATTGGCCAAATTACTGAAATGTATTCGTCCCTTTAGTAAATGAAATCTTTTCGGCCGAGTATTTTGGCAGACAGGCCACTCAACATCATCTTACAACATGACAGTTCAAACCGCCATTATAAGCATATTTACAGGCCGCCATTTTTCAGCGCCTCTGTTTCTGGTGGCCAGTATAAAGTCTCACCAAATATGAGCGCCTGACCGGAAAATGCAACAGAATATAACTCGTGATCAGGTAAACGGGTTGTCATGCAACAGCTCGTGGGAAACAATCGCGTACATTATTTTTTTTTTTCTTCCGGTGACTTAGCTTTCTGTCGGTCGGGGATCACGTGACCTGAATATGAGCATGGCGGCTGTTCGGCGGTGGTACAATAGGAGCATTGTAACAGGCGAGACTCGACCTGGCACTGCTGCTGGGAAACGGACGGCCAATCACGTGCTGCTCGACCGCGGGTGTGCGCGGACGAGTTGCCCTTTCGTGCTGACGTGGGAGTTAACGATTCGCCAGCTCCCTCCTTAAACACATAAAACCTTCAGACCAGGATACACGTCCTGTGTCATGGAAAAAAACGGCAGTTCTTTGTAAGGGTCGACCGGGTTTATCTATATGTAAAAATGAGAGCGGTATTTTATTTAAATTTTTTTGCCTTTTTTTTTTTTTTTTTAAATAACGCGTTTGTGTTTGTATTTGTGTGGAACTGTGAGAAGTCATCAGTTATAAAGCTCCTGCATTGATGTAACAGCTTGATGAAACCCGGGAGCTCGGAGGCTACGTGCGCCTCTGCTGACCCAGTATGGCGGTTACTCCGGTCACGAGCTTTTCCTTTAGGACGGTGCGGCTGTACATTAATGTTTCGCTAACACCGGTTTCCCAAAATTAACTAAACAGCGACCAGTATTACGTATTACAGCGAGTATAGTTTTCAAACACAAGACAGGACAGACACGGTACTTTTTCGGATATTCCCCCTGCTGGCAGGGAGCCCAGCATACACACATACAAATTACCCTTAATTATCCGTCATGGGTTTAAACCTTAATACTGTCCAACCCATAACTATCAAACAGCCAAGATGACTGCAGTGGAATCTAAAATACAGGATTATTGAACAGATATTCCCATTACATGTATCCATTTATTTAAATAATCAGCTGGTTCAATCTGAATAAAGCAAGAGCTAAAGTGAATATTTACACTTTAAATATTTCGACCAGTTCTAACTCACGCGTCTTATTTCAGGTACATTTGGACAGTTAGGTAGATTAAGTTTGTAAAATAAACTTTCCTTCCAGTTCCGGGCTAAGTTTAAGACCAGTTCAACACACTGACTCGGTGTAACCGCATATCTTCAGTAGTCATTGCAACAAATGACGTTACCAAACTGACTCTCAGCCAATCCGTGCGCGCCTCTCATCCCACGTGACCTGGTACAGAACTACCAGTCCAATCGCATATTCTCGTTTGTGTCCTTTCATATACTGTCGATTCACAGCCGTGCCTCGCTATAGATTACATTGCGCATTTCATGGTAACATCTTGCAGGTTATTACCGGTCGAGTGGGTTATCTCTTCACATGTATGGCACAAAGTAAAAACAAAACAGACACGTAATAGAGTGTAAACACGTTTAATATATCCATCGTGGTGTTTGAATTCAAACCCATCCCTTTTGTGAAAAGAACCAAAACCTGCGCCGTCTGAACAGAAATGTTGCCCTTGTATGAAGTGAACACAGTCAGGAAATGTATAGACAAGTCGATATCCCTGTCCAATCCCATGCCAGGTCCCATAAGACCGACCCTTCATGTTCCATTCATAGCGGGGTTAAGGTGGGGCTGACCCTACCTCTAATGTCGTAGTCCCTGGTATGGGGCCCCGGAGACCCCGTGCTATGGACAAACAGCTGCTATATGGCTAACCCAAGCTGAGGGTATTCCCTTTAGCGCTGAATAGATTTTGTTTACAAGAATACAAGAAAAAAGAATAATCCCTTTATGAAAGAATTGAAAATTCCACGCCGTGTGTATTTAATAACGTGACCACTGTTCCCATAATATCCTCATTTACTTCTTTCGAATATCCGTTTAGCTACTAGGTCTTTTCTCGTCGTCTGCGTTAAACACTCCGTCTACCCTCTCACCGAGCGGTGCAGAAGCTGACTACGCTTTCCACCCCTCCCAAAAGCGAAGTCCTGCCCTGTCTTGGTCAACGAACACGTTTAACTTTTCTTACCCAATCATATCTCTGTATTTGTATGCGCACAGAGATTGACAGATTTCAAACCAACTGCGATTTAGCGGGCTGCACTTCGGCGCTGGGAACGCCTGGTTGTTGAGCCCCTGCTCGAATCGTATGTAAACCCCGTGTTATGGTTGTGTGTCAGTTTCGCTGGCATCCGCGGTCGATGCCGGTGATGAGGGGGTTGGGCGCCACTGCAAATGTTGAGGACCTGAGCTAGAATCACAGCCTTGTAACACACAGAGCTGTACCTACCCCAAATAAATATCGACTGTAATTATTGTAAAACAACATTATAAATGGATGCAACCAGCGGGGATTCAAAATAACACTTGAAGGAAGTGCTATAAAACAAAAAGAAAAGGGCATGAAACTTTCACCCACTGCGTGAGGGACACTGAGGAGTTTGGAAGGTACCCCAGGAGAGGGAGCTGCCTCTCGGCTTACAGCTCGCAGGAAAAGCCGAGGTCACAAGAAGAGGCCTCGTAGTCTGATTCGGTTTGATGTGGGAATATTTAAATACAGCCAGTTATCTCAATAGGATAGTTTACCTGAACTGAGCTGGAATGAAGGACTGGGTAAGTTTACATGTTTTACCATGGACATTTTGCAGATAATAGCATGTTATGGATCACTAAAGGCAAAAGTTGCAGCATAACTTGGCAGCTCTCTAGCTAGCTATGCTAGCTAGCTTTCTACCTCTGTGTGTATGTGTTATGGATTTGTAGGGTCTTTCCTCTGATGTTTGTTATTAACATTGACATTATTTGGAATATCATTGTAAATCAAATGTTTTCAATATAACCTTAGTTTATGTTCGCTTAACCAACTGTCCAAGTTAGCTACTCAGCTAGCATCCTGGCTAGTAAATTGTTTGTTACAACCAATATTCACAATATTACGACCAGTTCCTCGTGCTGTGAGACCTGCATTTTTTCACAAGAAGTGGCGATGTAAACATTTGCTGTTCGTACTAATTATGTGCTTATTTGCCGTTTTCTATCGGTACATAAGGTTTACCACACCAGGGTCACTCAACACGATGAACTATGCGCATATACATGGGATTTTGATAATTAAACGGTTTTTAACGCTACTAATGAAGTAGCTAGCTGTGAGACTGTGCAGTTTCCTTGTAGTTGGCTAGGTTAGCTGGATGGAGAATGCTGGCTCATTCTTTGCTCGAAAGACTCGTGTGTATAAGCGTTGTAACATTTCAAATAGGGCATTTACCCCGATTTTGCCACACAGTGGGCTTTGTAAACCGAGGAAGGACAATGCTGAGCATATTGGTTGAGATTCTGGGTCACCTGAGAATGTCTAGTTGGTTTTACACCGGTCTTTCCTCATGTGGCTACAAGCAGCTTGGTACATGTTAGCCATTAACCTTAGCGTCCAGGTCAGAAGAGTTGTATACAAAAACTATATTTCCAGTTCTAATTCGTGTTAATGGTTTGAAATCTGTGGAAAGGGTTTCTGTGCTCGATGAAGACTGCGTTATTTTGTTTTTGTAACTTTTTTTTTGGACGTTTTCCCATATTTTTGCGTTATCATTTTATCACTTTTGTTTTAATACAATTCTTTCTGGAGATTTCGTTGTATTTGTTGCATAATCGTTTCCGGAAGTATTCCTAATTTGTAGTTGTAGGATATATATATATATATATATATATATATATATATATATATATATATATATATAATATAATATAATATATCGCTTGGTGGATTTGCCGTTCTCCAGTGGTGGACTGATGCAGTTAAAATGTATTTTCATTTGGGCTCGCTGAAGTTTCGAGGGAGGTTAAACGACTCGTAGGTTTTTTTTTTTTTTGGTGTGTTGTGTTGAACTTTCTTTCTTTCGTTAGCTAACATTGCCAACTCTTTGAAGGGTGACTTGCTTTTCTTAATCCCCCCCCCCATCTCCCCCATGAACCAACCCCCAAGCTCTTCGGCGGCCATGAGAAATGGGTGGTATTTCTGAGGGGAGCTCGCGTTTCCTTTTTTAGCCTCCATTTTTATTTCAACAACAAGTGAGTCGAAGCGACAGGAGAGAGAGAGAGAGAGAGAGGCTGCAATGGCTGGCTAACGATTTGCTGCCGCTCTTTCCGTCCAACGGGGAATTTCCCGTTTAATTATTGCTTACACTGACATTTTTAGTCAATTTCTTTACAAAAAAAAAACAAAAACCCTGCTATCCCAGAAGATTTCGTCGTCCAAATGCCATGTTATGGCTGGGAAATTATTGCATGTGGATTGTTTATTCGAAACATAGCCTGTTATTGATGTGTTCAACCATCACGTATGTTAGCCTGTGGTGTAAAAATGTTAGCAGTTGTTGCTGATACTATTTCGGGGATAATAAATACATTGTTTGAGGGACGACTGAGTGGTTTCGTGCTATTATAGACTAAGCCAGGCTTGCTACTAGCTACTTTAATAGCTAATTACCCAGGACCCCTGCTTCCCTTGACCGTGAACAAAAGGTGTCCATAACAGTGCCTGAAATATTTGGTTACTGTTACACACCAAATAACGTCTCCCGAACCCTGCAACATCAGCACGGCGCCATTGCAGTTAGATATGACTTGAGAACGGAGGGCATTTGTGTTCAGCAATCACCTACACTACGGCTCATGGCTAATACAGGAGCTAGTGTTTCCCATTTCCCCGAACGCCTTCCTCGCAAATTCAGTTTTCCTGTTTTAGGGGAAAACGAGGGAAAATTTATCTGTTAAATTGTGACGTGGTTACGGAATATCAACCTATCTCTGTTTTGTAAATTCACACAAGCACACTTTAATGAACATTCCAGAAACAGCAACAAGAGTTAAGTAAGAGCTGAACGGTGTTCCTGTGTGTCATTCATGGTAAGGCCAATGTAAGCACCTAAAATGTAATTGGGAAAACATGTAGTGATATCCATAGGTCTCAAATGCAGTATACTGACAGTCATAGTCTCTCATTCTGTATCTCTGTGTGTGTGTGTGTGTGTGTGTGTGTGTGTGTGTGTGTGTGTGTGTGTGTGTGCATAGTCGTATACGCCACACATTTTCTGAATATGTTTCTCTGTGTTATTTTAGTCACTCTGATTTTCTGGCCACCTTTAACTATGTGAAATTTGAGCTCTAAGCCACACTCGCCCAATTTATCTAAGTAAACCACAATGCTTTGTGAAGTGTCAAAAGATTAAGCAGACTGAGCAAAAGTACAAAAAACGCTTAAACCTAAGCAAATCAAGACTTGTCATTAAACTTGGTTTTGTAAAAGAGTCCGTGTTTGGTGTTTCTCATTGTGTCCTCTAGATTTGAGAATAATTTGTCACTCAGTTTTTTAGAAATGAACTCCTGTACCCTTTGGAAGTATACCATTCTATAATAAACACAGACTGTTCAATTTAACAAACATATTTTACACCACCTCTGCTACTTTATTGAACAAATTGTTCAAACTATCAAGGTCATTGAGCCTCCAGGATAATGACCTCTTGATGAAAGGGAGGCAGGTGTTACCGTCAGTAAGGGTTACAAACTTTTTCTCAGAATGATTCATTGAGTGAATTTTAATACAGTTGTTGGGCTATGATACCAAACCAAAAGTGAAACCTTTGACATTTTTCAAAAGGCTTTTGAACATCAGCCATAGCATAGATTGCTCTGAATTTATTGATGTCTGTTGTTGCCCAAAAGTGGGCCTCTTTTTTTTTTTTCCCCCTCTCTGCACTGAAACATGATGATCTGAAGGAATGTTCAGTCACTTGTTCTCTCATTTGCTTCTGTTGCTTCTGCACACTTTTGCATGCACGCTTTGGCTGTTTCCTGTCCTTTCTGGGAGAAACTTGATTGCCATAATACGGACCAAAAGCTTATGAATAAGCAATGTTATTTAGTGTTCCAGTAACTCTATCACTGTATAATTTGAAAGTGCGTCTTTTATTATCTGTCTTGCCTTTACATTCACGCTAAAACACGTGTTCAGGTTAAATATATGAATACAGTAGTTTTATATAGTGGATATGGGAAACAGACATATGATTGTCATGTAATTACAGATGGCAAAACCCATTGCGTGGCTGTTTTCTGCATTAGGTATTTTTTTGTTTTACTCATGTTTGACTGCCTTGTATAGTAAACAAGTGATGCAGAGATGTGCAAGAAGCACTTTTTATGTTCATGTTGTCAAAAAAAAAAAAGGGAAGAATTGATGTAAAGGTCATCGGTCTGACACCCAGTGCGTATGTACAGCATGCCATTTTCTATCATTTTCATCTTTCATTGTGAACTGGAAGCTTCTGGGACACAGGCTGAATGCAGGCTGAACATTTGAACCTGCATTTCAGATGTACCCATGTCAGCCTGGACTAGGCCCGAGTTTGAAACAAGGTGCTGGCCCACTGCGAGCAGAGAAACACAGGATTCCTTCGGAGAGGAAGGGGGTTAGGGGTGATTGTTTAGAGAGGATAAGAGATGAGGGACATCCTAAGTAGATGCTTGATAACCGGATCCACCGAGCCCATTTACTAATTGTTTACACTTATGCCTCATCATTTAAAAAAAAAAAAAAGAGCAGGACATGAAAGACAGGTTTCCAGTCTAATTAGGCCGATTGAAGGCCAAATGATAGTCTGTTCTTTGCTCATCAGATGTGGACTAAAAAGCATGTTTTCAGGGATTGTTAAAAGAATGGGCTGTGTAAAGGCGAGAGTGAGTCAGATCCGTCATATGGTAGAGCGTGGTTTTTACTGTACTCATAAGCCCACATATGTTCAGTACACGCACAGGTTCTGGAGCTCGGTAACCATTCTGAATATGTTTACGGCTGCGCCCTACAGTACAATAGGGTTAAAACTTGCCCGTGTGACGCCTACCACACTGCCGTCTCAGGATTGGAGCATTTTCTGATTTTCTCAGCCAATCATAAGACCTGTGTCTTTAGATTGGACTCTGTGCGCACATATGTTTGTGTTTTAAGGTTGGTGGGGGTGGTGTTTTCATGGCTGTGCTCTGCTCTGTGTTTTGCAGTGAAGAGCAAAAATTCTTGAGTGAGGGTGGGAATAAAAATCATTGGACAATTTGCATCCCTCATCCTCTCTTATTTGCTTTAGTTGCAGTCTGATGAACAATAGGCTGAAATGGAAAGATCTGCCATCATGGCTTAACAATTTTTTTATCAAGGGGGGGGGGGGAACAAAAAAAGATAAGTCACTTTAAGCCCCTGTCCTTGCCTCCCATTTCTTGTGTCTTCTTACATACACATCCATGATTTCTGCTTTTCATTCTCTTTTGTTTTTCTTTAGCTTTAAAAAAAGAAAAAAGAAACAAAAGAAATTTGATACTGTTTTTTTGTTGTTGTTGTTATTCTCACTTCTTTAGTCCTAGTGAATCAATAGCTAAGCAGGCTATTCTTTTATCAGAGGAAATAGTTAGGCATTGTGCAAAACATGTTGACTTAAAGGGTGTTGTCATCAAATGGAATGCGAACACGTTGAAGATCTTTCGGATTGTATGCGAGATAAAATGGTTTTAATAAGAAATCACAGTTGCACTGTTTAAGGTAAACATGATATGGGGGTTTCAGAAGGGTGCCTGCTCATTATTTTAATATTCTGTAATTTATAATAGAACCCCAAGTAGCGAACATTAAGAAAAATTGTCTGTTAATATCTCTACACTGACCAGAGGGTAGCAATCTTGTCACCGTTGCCTGTTTTATTACTTCCTCCTGTATCAGACAAGGAAACATTATACATTGTTGCCTGAAGCAAAATGGCTGTCCAGATAGCGTGAAGCTTGTTTGTGTTTGAACAAGTCAGTGATGTAGGAAGGCTGATGTCATCATTTGTGCTCAGGTGACTGTTTTGTGTTCTAACTGAAGTAGTTTGTGATACTTAAGTTACAATGTGGTTCGGTTAATGTTTGTGTTGTAGCTATGGCCACTGAAAAATGTCCAGACCACCATTTTCCTTTTGTTTCCTTTTTCCGTAAAAAGCCCTGTTGATATGCACATTACGTGGTGCCGTGTGTCGACTGCCATGCAAGCAGCACCGCAATCAACCAAATCTAATAGCATTAAGATGAGTTAAATCACATTAGTGTGTTTTTGTCTCCAAGGCAGGTGATCTCATTTGGTCATAAAACTAATGTTAGTAACTCTATATGAACATGCAGAAATAAAGCAGTGGTGTAACAGACAATGTGCATGTAGTTGAGGATAATTTCTTTTCTTGATTTGAGAACCAAAAGGGCAGAGAAAGAGAGTGTGCAGACAGGGTAGGACGTTACAGCGGAATTTGGGGTAGGGGGTAGGGCCTGTCTGGCTTAGTGTGTGGGTTGTCTTGTTTCCATCCCCTTTCTGTGCTGGGAGAGATGATGTCATCCGTGTGTGTGTCAGGCTGGATATTAGAGCTAGGTTGAGCACTGTGGGGTTTTTTTATTGGGGAATTTGACTTTTTTTTTAATGGTACAGCTGCCTATATTTCTGTACTGTACTGGTTTTATGATTTGTTGTATTTCCCACTCACATATCTTTACATGACAAACAAAATGAAGAAAAAAAATATATATTTTAGTACCACTATTGTCCAAACGTCAAGTCAATCAAGTCCAAATGCTAATTCACGCATGCTATTGCATTTCCTTTATAAGTGTACATAACCTGAGAAATGGTTCAAATTTAATTGCAAAATATGTCATTTGCACTTTTGTGTACAGCAGTGTACAATGGCTGCCAAAAGGAAAATGCACATTCAAAGTTCAAAGTCTAATCTAGTATAGTTATACCAAATTTAAAAACTAATAGCAGTCATGCATTTGCTGTTGCACGTTCACATCCTCACGCTTCAACTAAAATGCTGTTGCCAACCCTGTTTGTATTCACGTTCAGTCAAATGCTGTGGCTCGGACATATCTGGAAAATGCCTGGGTGGTTAGGAAGGGCAAGCGCAATAAACTGATAGGGGGATGTAAGAGAGAGAATGAAACGGAGAGAGCAGATCTGAGACAGTTAGTGACAATTATGACTAATGACTACAGTCTTGATGTTGTATACCAGGACTGACCGGATATTGTAATCGTGGTGGATCAGAGGTTAAGGCTCTAGGCTACCGATCAGAAAGTTGAGAGTTCAAGCCCTGGCCACCACCAAGCTGCAACTGTGAGGCCCTTAAGCATGGACCTTAAACCTCTCTGATTCAAGGAAACCGTATAAAGGCTGTTTGTTTATTCATTCGTTCATTTTCAGTAACTGCTTTAGCCTGGTCACGGTGGATCTGCAGCCTTCCTGGGAACACTGTGCGCAAGGCCGTAGAATTCACCCCGGACGGAACTCTGATCCATCCAGGGCACCATGGCACAATCTGCCAGCATACGCTTTTGAACAGTGAGAGCAAACTGGAGAACCCGGATGAAACCCACACAATCGCAAGGAAAACATGCAAAACTGCACAGATAGTAACCTTGAGCTGTGAAGCATCAGTGCTACCTTCTGCACCACCATGCCGATCATGGCTGTTGTCTTTGTCTACTAAAGCCTCTAAAACAAATTAAGCGTGGAAGTTTCAAGAGAGCTCTTTGGTTAAATCAGCACCTTCACTAAGCATACGTAATATTTAAGTCAACACGCTCTTGACGTATATGCAACATGTGCTGCCTCCAATGGGTGCAGTGTGGGGGGGGGGATGGGCCAAGCACAAAATGGGAAAATATTAAGCTTTTTATGGTCTTAACAACAAATCATGGGTCAGAAAATTAGCAAGAATTAAACAAATGCACTATTGAGACCTCCTGTGCCGCCATTTGCTTGTTTACTGTTTGGGAGAAAAGCTAGAAACAGGAACTTTCACTTATATAGTGTTGTGCACAAAGGTAAAAGCATGATAGTGATTAAAATGTTTGTAAAATTCAAACTAGAACATGTCTGGGTGTACAAAATAAAAAATAAATATACAGTGGGTATAGAAACGAATCACCCCCCTTTAAAATAATCACATTTTGTTGCTTTTCAGCCTGAAATGAAGACGGACACAGTTTTTGTTTTATCCAGCTGTATTTACTCAGTGCAACTTATAACATCCAAGTGAAAGATATGACACCAACATGTCTGAAATTAAAAAAAAAAAAAAAAACAATCACTCAGTTGGAAATGGGATCACCCCCTTGCTTTAATTTGCCTTAATTTTTTTATTACAGCCTTTAGTCTATGTGATTATTTTAAAGGGGGGTGATTCTTTTCTATACCCACTGTAGGGGTGTAGGGATAGAGGAGAAAGTAAGATATGTAAAGCCTTACATGGCCTTGCTCTGTCATAAGCAGGAGTTTGTATTGGATGCAGGGTGAAACTTGTTGCCAGTGTAGCTTATGGAGCAGAGGTCGACCGATAGTGGATTTTACCGATATTGATATCTTAAGTTGTGCAGTACCTGCCAATAACCGATTAATCAACTGGTAGTTTTTAAAATTGATACTGAATGAAAACATAACACTCCGAGTAAGACATTGCTGAACTTTATTCCAAAAATAAACAGTACTGACTGTACCAGGAAAATGTACTGTACTTTTTTAAATGAAATAAATACTAATGTATATTAACTATTAATAAATATTAAAGTAAAAAAAAAATTAATATATACATCCAAACTGAACCAAAAAAACCCACTTCAAATAACAAAAAAATTTGTCAGTGATAGTTTTTATTTTGCCTCTAGAGGCAGCTCTCGTACTGTAAAATGACAGTGGACCATTCCCAGCCGCTCCTCCAACGGACACGACCGGGAAAAACTATCGGTGTGTATTTTTGCCGATAACTGATAATTGGTTATTGGTGCCAATTAATCAACAAAACCGATCAGTCAGTCAGCCTCTATTATGGAGTGATGTGAGCAGATTCTGCAGTGTGAGTGAGGACTCTGGCTGCTGACTTTAAACTGAAGCTGCTCTATGGTTTAGACCAGTGAAAATGGTTTCACCCAAACCTTCTTGTAGTTGAACTGTAATGAAAATATGGGCCAAAGTTGCAGCAGTTATTTTCTGTTCGTTCAAGTAGCAGAGGTGAGCAATGTAACAAGGTGGAAAAAGCTTTTTGTGCGAGTGCCCTTGTGTGGGGTCGAAAGTAATGCCCAGGTTTCATACTACAAAGAGGGGTTTAATAATCACCCCATTGATGTTAATGGAATGGGAAAATAAGGCCTCTGTAAATTTTAAGTTTACTGCATTTCTGTTTTAGATAAGCCTGATTGTGAATGTTCACACCCAAAAGGTGTTTGTGAAACCTGTTTGTAAATATTTAGCATTTCAGTGTTTTAGGTTTTGGAGAAGCCTTTCATGTTACTACTGGTTGTGCTTTATTAGAAATGTGAATACAAGTACACTTGGACAAAACTCACCAGCAAATGCAATAGATTTTCCATGATTGTACTTAGCGCTGTTTATGTCTGTTTTGTCTTGTTGAAATTTGTCCAATGTAGGAATTTGAGGCAATTGTTAATCCTAATATGCTTACTCATATTCAAATATGTGCATGTATTTATGCGGTCGACTAGTATAGTGCATAGTGGCTGATTTGAAGCATAGGCATTGTCTCATCCCCAAAATGGCCTCTTGAGGTGTGTGTGCGTGCACGTGTGTGTGTGTGCATGCGTGCTTTTGTGTGTGTGTGTGTGTGTGTGTGTGTGTGTGTGTGTGTGTATATTAGGCAGGCTGATATAGGAAGGCAGCTTGACAGTAATCTGAAACTGGCTTTCAGGAGAGACTCGGTGTGAAAGCTGAAGAAAATGAGATGGACTTTATGGAGGACAGAAGAGGTTGTAATTATTTGTGTTTTGTCATTCAGCAATATTTTTATTTGTTTTCCGAGACTGGGAACAATTCAGTATTGTGAAGAAACACAAACACGTAGCTTCTGTCTACAGATTCACGTAGTCTCACATTCTGTTTCTAAATAGATATTTAGAATTGCATGATGGGTAACTGGAGCTGGACAGGTGGGTTTTTGTCAGACAGATTTTTCACAAATTTTCAATTTAAAAATATGATGATATGTATTGGTATTGCTTACTAGGCACAAATGTTTTCAGTGTCCTGTTGAATTATTTTAGTTGTTTCAACATGTAACAGTTTTTAATATTTTACATTCTTAAAAAATCTTACTAGCCCATCCTCTGCATATTCGCAGACGCTTGTTTTCAAGACATTTGACAGTGATTCCATAAGTGACCAGTTTATTGTTTAACTTCAATAGCTAAACATGTTTTAAGGAACATTTATTTGTATTCTTCAGTCATCAGATATTATCAGTTACATGAACCTCAATTGAAAAATTATGAACATACAAATAATTCTGCTTTATGTGAATGTAAACTTCCAAAACAAATGACTGAGAAATTGGTGCATTGTTTCTATCAACAAGGAGGGATGAGTCTTCCTGATTATGTTGTTCTCTCTCACTGAGAGCTAAGGGATAGCACAGCTAATGAGTACCGACATATAATCTGTGTAGTTGTACCAATCTAAATGACAAATATTTAAAAAAATCTATACCAGTAGCTGACCTGTGGCAAAAAAATCAAGCGAAAAATACAATCTTCGGAAACCCAGATAGGGATATATGACCTAGTCATGTGAAAAAATAAGTAGTACATCCCATGGAATATTTTTTTTAATTTTTATTTTATTATTTTTTAAATTTTTTTATAAACATATTTGGACAAGTGAACATTTGATCCTCTTTGAAACAGTAACTATTAATAATGTTGATATACTATCAAATGACATAAAATTGACAAAAATAAAATTTCTTTCAGTGATTTTCTGATTTGTTTTTTGTTAAATTAACAAAAAACAGATCAGTCACATGGAAAAAGTAAGTACACCCCTACATTTATCACACCTTCACATACATAAAATTAGAATCAGGTGTTCAAGATTGGTTCCAGTGATTAGAGTGCAGGTGGAACCTGTCTTATTTATACCCCTCTCATATCTAGTGTCTGGTGTTCCCTTTGCTATTGAGGTGTGTGGTGTCATCATGCCAAGATCTAAAGAGTTCTGTAAGGCCTTCAGAAAAAAGGTTATGGATGCCTATGAGTCTGGCAAGGGATTTAAAATGATCTCCAAATTATTTGAAATATATCATTCCACTGTAAGGAAAATAAACTACAAGTCGCGCAGATTTCAAACAACTGCTAATTTGTCCAGGACTGGCCGTCCCAGCAAATTCAGTCCAATAGCAGACTGTCTGGTGCAAAAAGAAGTCTCCAAGAACCCCAAAATGTCACCACAGAATTTGCTAATAAGTCTCACAACTGTTAGTGTCAAACTGCATGCTTCTACAATCAGAAAGAGATTGCACAAATTTGAACTGCATGGGAGACGTGCCAGGAAAAAGCCTTTGCAAGACTACAGTTTGCCAATGAGCATATTGGCAAAGACCAGGTCTTTTAGAATAATGTGCTCTGGACAGACGAATCAAAGTTAGAGTTGTTTGGCCAGAGTAACAGCAGACATGTTTGGCGCAGACCAAAGACAGCTTTTCAGGAGAAGCACTTCATAGCAACTGTGAAGCACGGTGGTGGAAATGTTATGGTTTGGGATTGCTTTGCTGCCTCAGGGACTGGACAGCTTGTGTTCATTGATTTGACTATGAATTCTGCATCACATCAAAGAGTGCTTGAAGATAATGTGAGGCCATCTGTCTGAAAGTTGGAGTTGAACCGAAAGTGGACCTTTCAACAGGATAATGATGCACACTAGCAAATGGAATGGTTATGGAATGTCCTAGTCAAAGCCCAGATTGAATCCCACTGAAATGTTGTGAAAAAGCTCATTTTCCTTGTGGTTTTGTTCAAGTACATCAGCTTCATTAATTGACACTGTTTCAAAAATGATCAAGTGTTTGCTTGTCCAAAAATGTCAAAAAAGCCAACCATTTCTATGGGGTGCACTTATGTTTTTTTTACATGACCGTAATTATGGTTGTTAATGTCATAGCTAGCCTATCCTACCATACCACAAAATTATATTTGTAAATCAGTAACTTTATTGGCCAGTAGTAAATAAGTTGCCTTCATTTTCCTGTATTTTCCCAGCACGAGTTAGAGAACTGAAAGACTCTTATTCACTTTCATAGTTTTTGTGCATGTCAGACTAAAGGAACCGTTTCTAATTTGTTCATTTGACAAGATATTTCTCAATTATCTTTTCCACTGTAAATCCAAGATTAGGCCTGATCAGTAGCTGTAAAGACAGCTTGGTAGTGGTAGTACTTGATAAACAGTTGGTTAACTGGTAGGTTGAAAGAGACATGGGGATGACGTATTCTTTGTGAGGTTGTGTTAGAGCTAGTAGCTCACTTCAACAGAGTCCTTGTCCACCGTATCTATGGGCCGTTAGCAACTGTATCTATGGGGACATGTTCCTGAACACCATTCATGTGGGTGCTAGGATATTTTCTGATTAGAGGTGAAAAATGTCTGTATCAACTGCAAACTTAGACATTTTAGTTGTGTTTAGATTGCTGTAACTGGCTATTGAATGACTAATCGTTCCTGCAAGTTTCTGGGTTACAGGTTTAAGAATGATGCTGTCATCATGCTGGATAGTTCAGTTTTTTTTTTTTTTTTTTTTTTTTCTTTTTCTTTTTTTTTTTCTCTCTTTCTTGTGAGACAGCTGATACCTTGTGTCATCTTTAACTTTCTCATTGTTCCTGTTTTTAGTTGAAGCTTATTTGTTTGAATATTTGTATATTGTATTGACACAGTAGGGAATACTTTTTCCAAAAGTGATTATAATAACAACTTATCACAAACTGTGACTACTGGAGGACAGAATTTTGTCTGGTTAAAGGACGATTCAACCTGAGCTACCATGACAATTCATTACTCATGAATTTTTTTAAATTGAATCCTGCTGCCTACGTATTTAAAATGGTTTTATATGGTGGTACTCATGAGCCTCACTTTGACGACAGCCATTCAAATGCATCGTTCATGTATTGCCCCCTTCTGTATAGCAGAGATACTGCATACTGTGTGTGCACATATACTGTACCTGAACAACTGTGTGCATCTGTGCGTTATTGTATGTAGGATGGTTATCTAGTTTGTATTTCACAGAAAACTAATTGCATTTTACTTTTAGCTTTGTGTGTGTATATGTGTGTGTGTGTATGTATATGTGTGTGTGTGTATGTGTGTGTATGTGTATATATATATATATATATATATATATATATATATATAATATATGACTTCTCCAGTTTCAAAATTATTCAACCCCTTCATGGCAAGCATCTTTAGTACTTCGTAGAGCACTCTTTTGCTGTTATGACCTGCTGCAAACAAGAAACAAGATGCATAGCCAGACACCAGCTTCTGGCAGCGTTCCTGAAGAATCTTAGCCTATTCCTCATCAGCAGTGGTTCAATAATATTCTTGGGTTTGCGTGCTGCAACTGCCTTCTTAAAATCCCAACAGAAATTTTCTATGGGGTTCAATGACTGTGATGGCTCTGTAGAATCTTCTAGGACTTCTTCTGCAACCAAGCCTTGGTGGAATTTGAGGTATGCTTGGGATCATTGTCCTGTTGGAAGGTCCAATGATGCTCAAGCTCCAGCTTCCTCGCATGGCGTTTTCTCCTAGGATTTCCTGATACTTCAATGAATCCATCTTGCCTTCCACACGCTGCAGGTTTCCGGTGCCAGAGGATGCAAAGCAGCCTCAGAGCATCACCGAGCCACCACCATGCTTGACTGTGGACAGAGTGTTCTTTCTTCATTCTTCTTTCTCCAGACATACCGCTGATCCATCGTGCCAAAAAGTTAGTTTTCCATCGCTCCACAGAACAGAATCCCAAAACTTATGTGGCTTATTTGTATGGTTTTGAGACGACTTTTCTTGTGCTTTTGGGTCAGTAGTGGTGTATGTCTTGGAGTTCTGGCATGGAAACTTTTGCGTTTAGTACGAGCCATACTGTGCTCACTGAAAACTCAGTGCGTGATGCCACCAAGTCTTTCTGCAGGTCTTTTATAGTCAGTCGAGGGTTTGTCACAACCTGCCTTCTCAGAAATCTGGTTGTAGCCGTTGAAAGCTTCCTTTTTCTGCCCCATCCAGGTATTTCATGTATTTTCTGCCCCTAGCCAGTTCAGGTATTTCATGTGTTCCAGCTCAAGCACACCTGGTGCAACTAATGAAGCCCTTGATTAGTTGCATCAGGTGTGCTTGAGACAACACCTGTTTTGCATATTTGTGCTGTTGTGAGGGGTTCTATTCAGGGGGTTGAATAATTTTGAGACTGGAGAAGTCATAAGTTGCATTTTCAGTTGAATTTGGGGAAACCACTTTCGTTGTGTTGAACTATTTCAGTTGCTTTTGTTTGATTTGTTCATTGCAACACTTTTGACAGTAAACCTGATTTGCAATGAGGGTTGTATAATTTTGATTGCTACTGTATGTAGATCAGAATCTGCTTTATGCAGCTTTGGGAAGTAGTGTTGTCACAAGTAGCAAAGCCAATTAGCTTGGTATTTAGTTATTTAAACTAATTTAAAACTTTTTTTCTGACTCAGTGTTGATGAAAATGCGGTATAATTAAATACTGTGTATTTTTTGTATATGTTGCATGTCATGTGACTATCATGCTTTCAGTTCAGTGATTTTCAGATTGCCAAAAATCAGGGCAGTGGAATGCAGATAAGACCCTCTCCCACTGCTTAAGACCATTGGTCCATTGGTCACACTCCGATATAGTTCAAAAAAGTGTACAGAACTAGAAAGAAACTGTACAAATGTAAGAATAGTGACCGTACAGTTGTTTCGGTGTCTGATTTGTCTGAATATTCCCATGCCATGACTTGATTGCCTGAAAAGAGTTGATTAATCAATTATCAAAATAACCACCAGTTGTAGCCCTAATCTAATGGGGGAAACCAATGGAAGTAGCATGTTCCTTGCTCTATGGAATTTTATGTACAGTATGATGTAGGTCCTTGATGACAGTAACTGTAAATCTGGCGATATTTCTCTTTCTAGGTCTCCTGATGTGTGTCAGGTGCTGTGAGTGGCATTGCGGCACCCCACCTCAGGAGTGGACGGTCTCTGCCATCCGGATTTCGTGATTCCCTCTTCCCTCCCCCCTCCTCTCCTTTCCCCCTGTCCCTCCATCCCTATTCCCCCTCCCTTCCCCCTTTCCCCCCTCCCTTGCGGCGCTGTGCTTGAAGTCATGAGCATAGCAATCGCACTGGGAGTCACCACACCTGAGACACCTTACACAGACATGGCCGCCGGATCAGAGTGAGTACTGCCAACTGATCTGACAATCTTGTAGAAGACTTCAATACAAACTTCAGCAGATTTCTGCTCTACCCAACTGTAATTATTTTCCCATGTAGTAGACGGTCTTATTGCTAATATTTATTTCAGTGTAATCACGATCAATATTAGATTATATTAGTGCTGTGCATTCTGCCTAATTTCAATATCCACGTATTTGAAGGGTTTTTTGTATACATTCAGTAAGTCACTTGACTGACATCATGTGTGCATTATTCAGTGGGCATATTGTTGAAATGCATTGGGAAATTGAAGCAAGTGCTAGTGTGGTGTTAGCAGTGCTAATGGAGTTGTCACTAATCTAGAGAAAGGCCTCGGGAAACAAAAATTGGAAGAATACATAGCCGATAACTATTAGACATTGGACCATTTAAAGTCAAAACCCTTTCAAAATTAATGACAAGAAAATCAGTTTATCTTGCTTAATAGATGCTGGTGACCTGTGACAAAAACGGCTGTAAAATGTTGTGGAATAATAAAGCATCTAGTGTACGACTTGGTGGTGGTATGTAGTTTTAATAAAAATGTTTGTTGGAATTGGTCTCTGTTTTATCAGGCAGTCAGTACAGTGGTAGACACTACCTGTTTATCATAATTTGTAGGTAATCATACAGCCCTGTAGCTGACACTATTCTCCTTTTGTCCGAACACAGCTTGTAAATAAGCAAATGGTAGATATACTTGGTGATTAATAATCTGGAACTCTTTTATATAATAACTACCCAACCCTAATTTTAGTGTGTATGGTAATGCAGAAACAGCAATCCATTCCTGTTTGATATACAGTGGGAGGCTTCTTGCACGTTATCTTAAAGTGCTATTGCCACCTAGTGGTCAGCTGTGCGAAGCTTTCATCATTTGGGGATTAATACTGTTCTATCATTCTCTGTGTACTTTTTATGAACAATTACATTGATTTCTGTAATGTTTTATATTTTACTGTTGTTTACTCTTTCTCAGTCCTGAGTCAGTGGAAGCGAGCCCTGCAGTGAATGAGAAGACGTACTCAAACCACAGCTGTGGGAGCGCACAGAATCATGGATACCGGGGCCTGCCCTATGCTGTGAGTATCGCTTCACTTGCATGGCATGAGTATTAGTGATAGTATAGCAATAACAGATGTGTATTGAATGTAATTCAGCATAACTGGTCTCCTGTCTTTTAGCTTGTACTATAAGTAAAAGGTGTATTGCGTTTTCTCTAATTATAACTGTAAGTCCTGCGTTATGAAATAAGTACACTAGTTATAATGCTATGCCCATTTTATTCATTTTAAAACTTGGCTTACTGCAGAGTATTTCCAGCCATGCTTATATGCCATATTGCAACTACTAAGTCCTGCATGTTTTTTGAATGCCACATTTTATTTTTCATTCCCACCTTCTTGCTTTCCCTTCTTCCTTTTTCTGTGTCTTGTCCTCTCTCTGTCTTTCTCTCTGATACCTGAACACCATTGTTTGAAGATGCAACAGTCTTCCATTGTGTGTTGTCAGGATCATAACTATGGAGCACCACCTCCTCCTACTCCTCCTGCCTCCCCACTCTCCCAGACCATCATTCCCCGCCTGGAGCTCAATGGCGCCCTCGGCCGTCCTCGATCCCGTTTCCATACCAATGACCCTGACAACTCGGCCGACAGCGACAGCTCGTCGGAGGAAGAGGGTGCTGTGCCATCAGGCTGGTGCCAGTGCCGCCTGACATCAGACCGCTACCTCATAAAATGCGAGAGCTGCAGGTAAGGACAGCTCCGTTTTTAAGGCTGTCACATATGCACAGTCAGTTGTTGTTGTTGTTTTTGTTGTTGTTATTATTATTGTTATTATTATCATCTATATGTGTGGCAACCTGTGAAAACCCTTCAAATGGTGAAATATTTAGATTTTCTACTAAACAGGTGCATCTCAAAAAATTAGGATATCGTGAAAAAGTTATTTTTTTGTAATTTAATTCAGAAAGTGGAACTTTCATATTCTAGGTTCATACACAGTGAAATATCATATTCATTAAAGTGAAATATTTCAAGCCTTTTTTTGTTTTAATCTTGATTATGGCTTACAGCTCATGGAAATGAGATACTCAAAAATATTAGAATAAAGAATTTATAATACAGCAATGTCGACCTGAGAAGAGCTCTAATCAGCTAATTAACTCAAAACACCTTTTTACTCAAAACACCGTTGCTCAGTGGTCCAAAGTCCTCTTTTCAGATGAAAGTAAATTTTGCATTTCATTTGGAAATCAAGGTCCCAGAGTCTGGAGGAAGAGTGGAGAGGCACAGAATCCAAGTTGCTTGAAGTCCAGTGTGAAGTTTCCACAGTCAGTGATGATTTGGGGTGCCATGTCATCTGCTGGTGTTGGTCCACTGTGTTTTCTCAAGTCGAGAGTCAATGCAGCGTCTACCAGGAGATTTTAGAGCACTTCATGCTTCCATCTGCTGACAAACTTTATGGAGATGCTGATTTCCTTTTCCAGCAGGACTTGGCACCTGCCCACAGTGCCAAGTAACTGGTTTGCTGACCATGGTATTACTGTGCTTGATTGGCCAGCCAACACGCCTGACCTGAATTTTGTCAAGAGGAAGATGAGAGACACCAGACCCAACAATACAGACAAGCTGAAGGCCGCTATCAAAGCAACTTGAGCTTCCATAACACCTCAGCAGTGCCACGCGCTGATTGCCTCCATGTCACGCCGCATTGATGCAGTAATTTGTGCAAAAGGACCACGACCAAGTATTGAGTGCATAAATTAACATACTTTTCAGAAGGTCAACATTTCTGTATTATTTCTGTATTTTGAGATCTGGATTTTTGATTTCCATGAGCTGTAAGCTGTAATCATCAAGATTAAAACAAACAAAAAAAAAAGGCTTGAAATATTTCACTTTGTGTAATGAATCTAAAATATATGAATATACTAGAATATATGATATACTAATTTTTTTGAGATGCATCTGTATGTCGGTCTGAACCCTACGTTTTGTAGTTTTCTCGAACTGAAATGTTACTCTTTTGGAAATATCTCAACATCAATAACAAGTTCTAGCATTAGTCTATTTGCCACACTAGAAATTAAAACATCTTTCAGCAGACTGACTGACTGCTTTTACAGGTGCATAGGCTAACGTGATATCTGCAGAAAGGAAGGGAAGATGAGAGGTTATTTTGGTTAAAAAAAAAAAAAAAAAAAAAAAAATTAAGCTCACTTAATGTAAATGTAAGTATGTATGAAATGGGCAGAAAGACATTTTTGGTGAACATTGTTTGCCAGAATTCAGGTGAAGTGACATCCAACTAGGTTGTTCCAGACACCCACACATGTTTGTTAACCGTTTTGGTTCTGTTATTATCATCTAGTGCAATGCAGCTGTATGCAGTCTGTCTTACTAGTGTGATGTGTACAGGGGTCTGGACAGGAGGAAAGGTCTGGATGGGCAGCGTCGGAAACCAGACAACGTGTCGGGTAGGCTATAGAAGAACAGACAAACTCACACAGTTGAAGTTCAAGCATGGTGCTGTCAGCTTTTTGCGACCTGTGCTCTTCTAATAGTGTGCTCAGTGTGTGTCTGTATTTGGATATTTGTGTCTTGATAGTAGGAGAGAGCAGTGCTACAGAAAGTGGAGACGAGGAGGTCTCAGCTGCCACAGTGTCATACACAGCCACTCAGCACACACCCACCAGCATCACCCTCACTGTTAACAGAGTCAAACGCAGCAAAGCCAAGAAGCGGAAGAAGAGCACGGAGAAAACACGAGCCGCCCCTAAAGCTAAGAAAGTCAAGGTATGAACAAGCAAATATGCACGCTACTGCTAACAATGGTGGGATTATTCAGATCAGTATTCTAAACAGTATTTATTAAACAAACATTACACAATTATCTAAACTCTGTTTTATTCCACAGGCCTTTAGAGAAGGTTCCAGAAAATCCTTAAGGATGAAGGTAAGAACATTATTAGGTAGTGTTAACATGCTACAACAAATGGCGTACTGTTTTTAATTAGGCTGTTTTTAATTTTCAAACATTGTGGTGTAATTGGTAAAATGAAACAGAGAAAACTCACCATATAACCATTTCTTTCTCTTTTGCATAGAACTCCACCAGTGAAGCGAGTGTGTTGGATGAGAACACGACTGAAGGCTGGGAGACACGTATCCGGCAGTGGACAGATCAGTATGAGGAGGCTCAGGCCAATCAGTACAGCGCCGATGTTCAAACACTTCTCCAGCTCCATCACTCTGCCACCAAGAGCTCTCCGAACCCAGCAGCCCTCGCTATGGACACCATCAACCGCACAGAGCTAGCCTGCAACAATACTGTATTGAGCTCTCAGATGCAGGTACAGTACTTTCACTGTGTAAAAAGCAGAGTTCCACACAGTAAACTTGTTATAACACAAGAACATATGTTTGTATGTGTAGTTACAGCTGGGCCGTGTAACACGAGTGCAAAAACACAGGAAAATCCTGCGAGCAGCACGGGACTTGGAGCCTGACACACTCATCATAGAGTACAGAGGCAAAGTCATGCTTAAACAACAGTTTGAGGTCAATGGGCACTTCTTCAAAAAGTGAGTGCACTCCCAAAATATAGGGGATGACCATGTGACCAAGTTATCACTTGTATTTAAACATTCAGATTGTTCCTGTTTTTAAATGTTGAAATTTGTAGTATACAGTCAGCACTTTAAAAAAAAAAAATTTTTTTAAGTGGTTTGCCATATACAGTTTTTCAACTGTTTAAATAATCAGCTAAAATTTTGTTATACCTGGCCGAGCTCTTTATAAGCCCTGTAATGGCTGTGTTTCTGTGCATTTCTTCAGACCCTACCCATTTGTCCTGTTCTACTCTAAATTTAATGAGGTGGAAATGTGTGTAGACGCACGGACCTTTGGCAATGATGCTCGCTTCATCAGGAGATCTTGTACCCCCAATGCTGAGGTGGGTGGATAGTTGACGGGTGATCAGAAGGACATGTTAGACAGGGTCACTGATATAGCTAAATGAAGTTGGGACTGTATTGTGATATTTGAATAAGTCAGTAAAGTTTTATTAACAGAAATGTATAACTCATGAGAAATGAAATCCAGTCCTGACTAAGTTTGTCTTGCTTTCTGTCTCTCTCTCACATACACAATCAGGTGCGGCATATGATTGCAGAGGGAATGATTCACCTGTGTATTTACGCTGTTACTCAAATCTCCAAAGATACAGAGGTCACAATTGGCTTTGATTACGAATTTAACAGCTGGTCAGTGTGTAAAGTCTACCACTCTCATTTCTAATATATTTTGTTATATATCTTATTTGGAATCTTGGAATATTGATGTGAAATAGCTAAGCATACTCATTTGTATTAATTCTTATGTATCTCCTTCGGTAGTAACTACAAGGTGGACTGTGCATGTCAAAAAGGCAATCAGAACTGTCCCGTGCAGAAGCATAACCAGAACCCATCCGAGGCGCTACTGCCCCCAACGCAGAGCCCACTACCAGCTCTACCCGGGGCAGAGACTCGCAGAAGGCGAGCACGGCGAAAAGAGTTAGAGGGAAGTGGGATGATTGGGAGTGTGTCTGACGATAGCAATCAGCTCTTGGACGAACATGGGGAGCATGGAACTAGTGAAACAGAGGTAGGTGTTTATGCATGTGTTATCTCCAAACCTGATTTCAGACAAGTACCCTACTAACCTCCAGGCCCTAGCATTCTTATGCTACTGAGGATGGACTCTGTGTTATGTAATGGTCAGAATTACAGACCTGCCAAGAGCTAAGGTTTAGCTGTAGCATTTTCGCTATCTCGGCTAAAGCTCAAAGTGAACACATAAAATTCACCCAGCAGAAAACCAAATGCATTGAAAGGGATAGCATATAAAAAAAAGGCAGGACTCTTTGGATGGTGAAAAAAGGAGCCGCCTATTATTAAGCATCAGTCACATCAAACTTTTGCCTCACTGTTTTCTGAATGCTGCTTGTCACACGGAGGGGAAAAAAAGTATCACCACTGAATTACATGGAGTTGTAAAAATCCTTGTTCTTGTTTTATTTTTTTAATAATCAGTTGTATAAAGTAAGCATATTTGTTTAAGTTGGTTGCTTATGAATATGAAGATTTATGGATATTGCAGTTAAATATCAGTTCAGGCAATACATTTTTTAAAAATTATGTATGCTGTTAGCATGGAGCCGTGCTGTCCACTGACATATGCTAGGGTTCCTGTGGTAAAATTCTATTTTTTTTTTTGTGTTTATTTATTTATTTATCTTTATTCTTTGTCTGCTGGAATTTTCTTAATAGCAAAGTTGGCTCTGGAATTAAACTAACTCTCTTGCTGCATGGTTGGACATTTGACACTGTCAGTGCGCAAGGAGATATTGTCAAGAAACATCATGGAATATATTTTTTTGTCTTTACCCACAGGAGGGTCTGATAGATGGTGTAAAGCAGGAGGAGGGCCCAGAGGAGGAAGATGAAACAGGAGCACCCATACCTAATAGGCGGGTAAGGAGGGCAACAAGAGTATGAAGGACAAATATTAACATGAAAAAAAAAAATAATTAATATAACTGATATTAAAAATAAATAATATTTGACTCAAAAACATTAACTTTTTTTTTTTACTCCACAAAATATGTATATATTTTTTTGTTCTTTTTTCAATTTTTTAATTTTATTTATTTATTTATTTATTTTGATATGTTGAAATTAATTATCTTTTCCAGTATTTTTGTATGTATTTCTTCATTTGGGGTTTTTTCCCCTCTTTTATTAGTTCTAATGAGGAGGCCAACTGAAATAAGCAGACGAAAAAATGTAAATCATCCGACAGTAGATTTTATTTATTTATAATTGAGTCCATTGTTTACTATGCTGTTAAAGTTGTACATTTTGGCAAATTTGGTCTTGAATAGAAGAGGGGTTGTTTTGTTTTTGCTGACTGTGCAACTAATGTTGAACCTGTGGTTCCTACTGCAGTCTCGAGAGGACCGGAAAGCCGAGGCCATCATGCATGTGTTTGAGAATTTGGAAAGGAGGAGGAAGCGCGTTTCTCAGGGTACAGAACGTGCTGGGCTTGATGACCTCAGACAGGAGGGGGTGGGGTCTGAGGAAGGTGGGGCCTCCTCTCCCACAGGGGCTAACCCGGGTCAAAATGCAGGGTTGATCGGAGGAGTTAGCACACGCCGCACATCTTTTGCCACAGTGAGTCCTAGCTGTTTCATTTCTTTTCTTTCTCCATCTTTTCTGTTTTAACCATCTTCATTCACTCACCATTTTTGTGGGGTCTTTTGGCTTTTCTCTCTAAGGACCCAGTGGCATCAGTTGAGTCAGAAAAACCTTCCTCTGTGAACCTTGTTGCTCCCAAACCTCCCCCAGCACGTCCCAAACCGCGGCCCAAGAGTCGCATCTCCCGTAATCGGGCGAGCTCTGCCCAGCGGGCACGTCGCCAGAGGCAGGCTCTTCTAGCACAGCAGGCAGCCGAGGCAGGTGCAGCAGGTGGGGAAGAGGGAGGCAATGTGGCTGGCACAGGCGAGCTGGGGCTCGGGGACGGAGCTGTGGGAATTGGACAACCTCAGGATGGCGATAGCTATGGAGTCTCATCTACAGCACTAGGCAGCAAGACAGGCGTGAGATGTCCCAAAACAAAAAAGGTAAAATATTTTTAGACTCAATACTTCTATTGCACTGTTAGTCTGGATTGCATTTTCAAGAACCATTGGAACAGTCCTGGTACTGGTCAGTTATAGTGTCTTCAAAATTTTACACTATGATTTTGGAAAACAGTACACATCCTGTCTCCTTGTTTCTTTTCTTTTCTTAATAATAGTTACAAAAGTAGTTATAATAACACACTTTCCTTTTTGAAATTATAAACCTGAAAACATAATGAAATAAGCCAAATGACACCCAGCTGACATCAGTACCTTTATTATTCTCATTTCAGTTGTGCTTTGTATGTGGTATTGCTTTACTCATAACTGCCCTCGCTTAATACAGCTAGCATGTTATGCATGCTGCTGCTCAGAGCAATCGAAGCAATAAAGAAAATGTTAACTGTTAAATAATCACGGCAATTGATTTTTAAAAAAAAGTATATTCCTCATTCAGAGCAGCAGGTTATGAAATCTGTTTTTTTGTTATTATTTTGGATCTGTGTAAAATTAATGATTCCATACTTTTAACCCCTTCAGTACCTGGTGACGGAGTGGCTGAATGACAAGGCCCCAGACCGCATAGAGGAGCCAATAGAGCGGCCCCTGCGCATAACCACAGACCCCACTGTGCTGGCTACTACACTCAACATGCTTCCAGGCCTCTCACACTCATCCCTCATCTGTACCACCCCCAAACACTACATCCGCTTTGGCTCTCCATTCAACCCAGAAAGACGTCGCCGGCCCCTTGTCGTTGATTCGACTTACGGCTCCTGCAAGAAAGTTAGTGAGATTGTGGGCAGCATGTTAAGTTTACAACAGTGTTCAGAGCCTTCTGTGCATTGTTTTGTGGTTGATAATTAGCATCCAGTTGTTTGCTGCTACTGACTATAATGTACTTCTTACTTCAATTTTTGTAGAGGTGGATAAAGCAGGCGCAGGATGAGAGCATGTCCTCTCTTTCCATGGAGGATGGAACTGAGTCTAACTCTTCACACCAAAGTAACAGCAGCAGCACGGCCTCCAGATCTGGTAAAAAAAAAAAAGTCCTTTCGAGGTTTTGTACGCAGAATCTTTTTAAGAATTTTATATCTAGTTCTTCTGACTCCATGTTTCTTCTCTCAGAGTTAATGGCACCCTTCAAAAAGAGGAAGTCAAAGTATGCACCAGAAACGGTTGCAACACCTTCTGAACTTTTGCTTCGACCTTTGTCCCCCATCACACCTCCACTGCCATCTGAGCCCTCTGTGAGCTTGCTACACCCTCTCCTCTCTTCCTGCTCACTGTATTTAGGAGCCGAGGACGAGAGGCAGAATGGTGCTGTGCCACCATACTCCCCACTCCTATCTCTTCCTGCTAGCCGGTGCAACACACCTCTGCAGTTTGAGGTAAGAACACGTCTGCTTGCAGGTTTTTCTGTTTTAATACATGCCAGACATGCAAATGAGGAACCAAATTACTTAGCATGTGCACACAAATATGTAAGTATGGCACATGGCACATCAACAGTTGACACTTATCTTAGGACAAATCTATCTGTCTATCTATCTATCTCTCTCTCTCTCTCTCTCTCGTGTGCAATTACCGCAATTTTGCTACAAATCCTTAAACTAGGGAAGGAATGGAAAACCTACTTACTGGAAACCTCTGTATAATGGAAGACCCGAGGCCCTTGTGTTTACGTGTTCTCTCTGCAGAAGTAGTTCCAGCTCCTAAATTTAGAGGGGTTTTTTTTGTTTGTTTGTTTTTATTAAACAAATACCATTGGCAGAGATTTTTTTTTTTTACCGCCCCATATAACTTCCATTTGAAGTCCCCTTTCCCCCACTCAGGAAAATGTCATGATTTTGTAATCATGTATACATGACTGATGTGGTAGTTAGAGATTAGCTTGTATAAACACTATAGCATTCTTTGTTAACAAAACTACTCTTGCTATTAACCCAGGGGTGTTAAGTAACTGTGTAACTTGTGAATGTAGCAGTAGAACTGAATAAATAAACAGTGCTCTTCTCCACAGAACATCTCATCTCCCGAGGCATCTCCTGTACACAGACCAGAGTCTCTTTCTCCAGAGGTATGATGGACATTGAGTTGATTTTTGTGCATGTGTGTCCTGGAGAGACTGAGAGTAATAGTAGCAGATTGTCTTCTATGTCTTCTTTTTTGACGAACTCTGTAACTCTCTCCAGTCTTGTTTGCGACCAGACTTCGATACACCGCGGATCACCTCCTTCCCTGAACTTTCTGTGACATCTGGTCTTGGCAGTCCAGCTCCTCCATCTGATGACTTTCCCCTGACTGGACCAGAGTCTCTGGCTGGCTCTGGAGATGGTGTGTGTCTTACACCAGCCCCTGTATCTAACGCCAGTGATGCTTCATTGGGCTCACGCTCAAATGAGGCACAGGTTCGAGAGCAGGTCTTTAGGACAGAGTTCAACCTCATCTACACCTGCTCTCCCCTCAATGCCAACCTGACCACTGGTCCTGTGACTGACAGAAGGCATTCCCAGTCAGAAGGCAGCTTCTCTCCTGCTGAATCCTACTTCAGCTCTGTGAGTGGCCAAGGCTTAATGACTGAGACGGGGTCTGGTTCTTTTTCGCCCTACCCTGAGCCTCAGTTTGGGAGCGGCACACCTCCTCATACCAGCAATCCCCCACAGAAGAAGAAGGCAAGTCATCCTAACTCCAATTGTCTTTTATTTTAATTTACTTTTTAAAGGTATTAAATCACAGTAAGGGTTCATAATGACTTAACATATGAATTACACACAGTTTGGCAAAGTATTACATTCTGGGGATTTCAAACACCACCACTTGTATGTCTCCCTATGCTGAGCATTGAAGCCAGTACACTTGAGGCTTATTTGTACTTGCTTTTTTTAACTCCATTGTGGACTTTCTCATTAAATGAGGTAATTTGTAGTAAAAGACATTATACCTGCCAATAAGTTATTATTCAAGGCATGAAGAACATTGGCACATTGTACTGTAAATCCAGAATTTTCCATTTGCAGTAATGATTCAGATTCCACAGTAAAACAGCATTGACACTGGAACTCATGACTGCTGAAAAAAATGTAATGACATGTTCTAACAATATTTTAGTAACTATTTCAGAAGAAGAAAATTACAAATACAAATCTGCATCATCTGAGGGCAGAAGTAATGAAATAAATGAGTAATTTGCATTGAATGAGCTTAAAAAGACCAAAGCTTAGACAGATATTTCCTTTATATCGCATCACTCACAAAGTGATGTCTTGTCTCTTTGTGTATCAAGCCAAATCAGGACACTTCTTTTTTTTTCCTCCCTGTTCCCCTCATACCCTCTCTCGTTCCATTCTATGTTTCTCGAAAACTACTGCAAAGTCTTTTCTTCTTCACTTTTTTCAAGGCAGAGGGCCATGGGAAGTGGCCTTAGTCAGCTGCCAGGCTTGCCTAGTTACCAGGCACTAGCTGTAAGGCGTGAATTCAAGCCAGGGCAGAATATGGTGAATATTAAATACATGGCCTCCATCTAGAAGTGTGCATGTGGATATTGTTTGCATTAGCATACAGTACGCCTCCCTTACCTGTACTGCCCAAAAACCCTTTAACATGCATAAAACCATTACATATTGTTGTTTCTTTTACAGACATAGCAACATGTGCATCATTTGTGTTGAAAATGTACTTGTCATGCCTTCTTGGTTCTTTGATATAAAGTTTTATAATTTAGTTTTTATAAACTGTTTATTTTTAGTGATGCACTGAAATAAAAAAAGGAAAAAGAAAAACTTGGCCTTACTGAAGCCCAGGACATAGAAACGTATTATATAAATTAATTTTATTATTTTTTATACAAAAACCTGTTTCTTCTGTAATGTTATATAAAAAATGCATATTAATAATTTTATTTTTAAAATTATTTTAGTTATTTAATTCTGTACGACGACATAACATCCCTGTACACCGTTATTTTAATAGCAGAAAATACTGGCTTTTAACACTATTTAAAATCTTGAATGCACATGTTATTATAGAGGTTTTGTCAGTTGCCACTGCTGTAAAATGTTTGTGGTACTGATTGGATACTGTTGGAAAATGAGATGCAAACTGCATTTTAAAAATCCTTCCTGCTTTGAAGTAAACCTTGAAATGTAACTGGCCTTTTTCTGATACATGTAAATTGTCATTTTCTTTTGGCTCAGAGTGATTTCAAAAGCACAGTTGTAGGTTATTTGGCAGACAGGAACAAGTTGCTGGAACTGTTTCAACAGTCTGGTGCAGGAGTGTATTTTTCATTATCACTGAAATGATTTAAACAGTTATATTTTTTGTATATTGTGTTAAAGATAATGAAAAATGGAAGCTGTGTAACTGCAAATTTTTGACTAAAAAGCATAAAATTTCTGACCATTTAACAAAGTTTATTTTATTTATTTAATTTTTTAAAAACCATTTTCACCAAGTAGTTCTGGTGGCCAAAATTTCGGTGCATCCCTACTGAATACATGTTGATCATAAATGCTGAGAATTTTCATGAATTCTGCCGTTCTGTGTGTGTGTGAGAGCTTTTGTGCAACTAAAACAGGAAAACAGTTGTATACTGTGACATCCATCTTGATACAAAGTTTGTAAGCAGATTTTTGTTAAATATAACAAAGTGCTGGTTAACACTGCATGTTGTACCATTCTCATTCTCATTAAGTCTATGGATGGTGCCATGTTACATCCTGGATATTCTGGTAATTTATTGTGCATGTGTGTGTGACATGCAACCTGCTGACACACATGTTGACATATATTTAAAACTTGGTAAATGTTTTATTTACTCATTTTCACTACATAGGTGTCTTTGCTGGAATATCGAAAAAGAAAGCAGGGAACTCGGGACCCTGAGCCAGTAGGCTCTGTTGGTGGCACCATTGGGACCCCTATGTGCACTGGCTCTCTGTACCAAACTGCTGAATCCCCTGGTGGGCCACGCTCACTGCTACAGCCACCCGCCTCCCCTCACAGCTCCTTCTCCTCTCCAGCCCATCAGCCATTCCCACAGATAGAAGAGGTCAGTCCTCCTGATCTCAGCACCTCCATAGGGAATCACTCCCAGACATCCAGCCACTGGTAAGAATATGCATACACCTACAGGTCATGTACATATTCACTGTGAGTGAAGATGAGTGGATACATTTTCTATGTGTTTTAGGATGGTGCCTACATCAGTGGAGAGGTTAAGGGAAGGGCAGGGAGTTTTAGAGCGTGTTCTGAGGGGCAATATGAAGATGGATCGGATCCTTAAAAGGTCGGATGGTGGAGCTAGTGAACATGGTAGTAACCGAGAAAAAGATATAGGTATGGAATAACCAAATTAACATTTTCTTAATGGCGGCAAATGTTATTCTGTGTGTGGATTTGCAGTTTTGTGTATCTGTTGAGTATTTGCAATTGGTGTCTGTGTGTGTGTGTGTGCATGGACAGATGGATTGGAAGAGGATAGATATGCTCTCAAGAGCTCATCTTTGTCTTCCCCTATGAGGAGTCCTCAGCAGTACAGCCCAACTGTTCACCCACACCAGGTAAAACTGATATTAATTTTTTTTTTTTTTTTTTTTTTTTTTTTACTGTGTTCAATGAGGTATTAAAAATATTTTTTGTATCATATGAATTTTTATTTTCTGTGCGCATTTGTCACTTTAAAAAATTTTTTTTTTTTTTTAAATCTTTGACATTGCGTAGGTACAGCCTCATTTGGCAGAACCTGATCTACACCTGGAAAGCTCCACCTACCACCAGCAGAGTAGCTCCTCTCCTTTTCATGCCTCTTTCAGCTCCTCTCCTTCACCCTCCTCTTCATCAGTGGTTCAGGGCTACCATCCTTCTCGACTGGGGACACCTGCCTCTCTAGCCCAGGACGTGCTCTCCTCCTCAGCCCCTACTTCAGTGGACTCCAGGCAAACAGGGGGCACGCTACACCATCATAGCGGAGCAGGAGGGATGGACCTATCGCACCTCTACTCAGGCAGCCATCTTAAAGCCAGCCTGTTAAAGAGCAGCACTCTTTCAGGGTCTATGAGTGTGTCCCCCAGAGGTCAGGGCCACTCGGACAGCTGCACTGCCATTAGCAGCCAGGCCTCCCACGTGCCCAGACTAGCCCAGTCACCCTCAGTGCGAAACCTAAAAGCAGGCAGCCCTGGTCCCTCAGTGCTGCAGGCCAGCTCCAGGCTTCTCTCAGCCAGTGGAACACAGCACTACCAACAGCGGCATTTACAGCAGCCCCCTATGCAGGGTTCAGGTGTACGGACACATACTGGGACCTACTAGGACTCTTTGTGTGTTTGTGTTTGAGAGCATGTATGAATGTGAGAATGTGTGTGTGGTCGTTTTGTCACCCTCCTCTACTAAACCTGTGGATAAGTTCTGGGTGAGGGGAGGGTACTTGATGTACAGACATCAGAGGAGTATGGACTCAGCCTCTTGTAATGATCGCCTCGTTCTTTTTTTATCTTTATTGTTTTCCTATTTTTTTTTCTCTTTCACCAAAAAATCCTGCATTTCTGCATTCTATAAGTAGTCTGGCATGGATTTCATTATAATCTTGCAGTCTGTGAAAATAAAACTATAACCAGGTTGGCAAGGAAAAAAGCAAGAGTTAAATCATGTGTAATCTTAAATTTACCCATATGCTTTGAAAATAGGTTCACACTTAATTTACGTAGGTGAAGAACTGAATTAGGCACCTATGCTGAAATAAGTCAGTGCAGATACTCTGCAACCAGGTTGGAATTGTTGTGACAGTTAGAGCTGTGGTGCTTTTCAATTTGCTCACTCATTAAATTCAGGTCAGCCTGCTAGATCATTTACTGACAGCTGAATTTTCCTCAAGCAAATTGTTTGTTAGATTCATTCACATGGGTATATAGGTAAAATTCATTTACTTAGTCTCTCTTCCTCTTAATCATTCCATTCAGTCTGTCAACTGTCACTAGGTTTTTTGGATCATCCCTTGGCATCCATTTTTTGTATAGACTCATTCTGTAATACTTGACAAACACAGATCTTATGGTGCTGCAGTTAGCTCAGTCTTTGTTTGAACTGACGTTAGGGTTGTCTGAAACCCAGTATCATCATGTCCATTAACTGTCTGTTCTAATGTATAGCTGTCATATGGGACTAGTTTTATTTTCATTTTTTAAAACTGGGTTCTAGTAAATGTTGCTTTGGTGACTAGAAATGCACAGGACTATTTTGAAAAGTAAGCTGCAGAAATATTGTTTTTACTCCGTTATAGGATTTATTCCCCTCACCGTTGTTGAATCCTGCAGGATTTTTAATTTTCATATTGAGAATTTATTTTTCTCTCCCTTTGACCAATCCTTGCATTCCATACACCACTCAAGGAAAGAGAAGGGGAGGTGTGGCTGGATGGTTTGATTAGGACAAAAAAAATAAAAGTGGAAAAGATAGCTGCTGGGGTCACATACTAAGTATTTTTCAAGTGCTGCTTTCAGACATGTCTGGTTGTTTTTTCGTTTTTTTTTTTTTTTTTTTTTTTAAACAGAATGCTGTACTTTTTGTCTGTCTGATATTCGTCACAAACGGTGAAGTCACCTAGTTGTGCCATGATGACAAACCGAGTGGAACTGAATATCAAATCAAATGCAATGGATACCACTGTTGTATTTTGGGAACTGTAGTTTTTGCCTTGGTTGTCTGTTGGGTGGACTCAAGATGGACTTAATCTACAGTGGCCCAGAAATCAACTGAAACAAGTTTTTTTTTTTTTTTTGTTTTTTTTTTTTTGTTTGTTTTTTTGTTTTGTTTTGTTTTTTCTCAGTCAAAGGACCTTGCAGGAAATGGGGAAATGAACAGGTTCATTTGATTAGCCTTTGAGATACATTTTGACCTTTGGCATTTTCGGCCAGAGTGCCTCTTCCCCATTTAGGAAAAGACTCAAGGGTACTCACTGATTAACATGAATGTTTGTCTTTTCACAGAAGACTTCAAAAGAAAAAGATTTTATGACCAGAAATTTACCAGCACCTTAATTACCAAGGAAAAATGTTAACAAGCAAGAAAACATTTATGTATGATCATGTGTACTTGCATAAAATGTTATATACTGTTCCAAGAAAATATAGTACACTAAATTTGCTGCATGATATTTTTTCTTTTGGATTAACAGCTGAAAGTGTGGATGTTTCATCAAAAACTGGACATGTTTCAAAAGTTTTATTTTTTACACAAATCAAAGTTTGGACCCCTCCCACTCCTTTAAAAGACAATAAACAGAAGATATGTAATGTCTTTTGATAATAAAATAGTCATGACAGTGTATTTTGGAAGTGGCTGTAGTATTAAAATTATGGATAATATGACTACAGTGATTTAGTGAAGACCATCAGGGTCCTGAAACCAAAAAATGTTGGGTGAAATACTAAAGTTAAACAAGTTAGACTTGAGCCTAATTTAATCTTTGAGCTTTTGCTTGCAGAGTCTGTCACAGTGAATATTTCACCTGCATAATTGCACATTGTTCATTTGATTAGGAAGACAGCTTAGCCATATTTTAATGAAAACCAAAAAATTCTCTACATTTGCACACAATGGTTAATGACTCATTCAGTGTTTAAAATACTACATGAAAGTCTTCTAATTTAATGAACCCATTCTGCTGGTAATTTCATTAAAAGGCTCTATGTAATGAAGAAAATGTTATATATTTTACAATATGATTCTTACATGATTACAGATTACAATACGGTTCTTGCATGTTGTTGCTCAACTGTCACACTTGGATGTGACTAAAGAATAGCTGACTAGGGAAAATGCAAATTAGCAGTACTGTATGTTTTCCAGATTGTGTGAGAGGAGGTAGAGCTCAGCCCGCATCGCTAAATCCAGCTGTAGGCCCAGCACTTCAGGGCTGAGTTTTTGCGGTACACCACACGGTAGCCACATTCCACTGGAACGCGCTGACACTTTCTTGACCAAGAGGTTGGTTTTGTGGGACTGGCAAAGGTGGAAGAAAATCCTGTTATTTTGATGTCCTGATGATTTAATATTCATTACACACAATTTTGCAGCACAAGTACTTGTTTCTCAAGCCCTATAGTCTTGTTGAATTTTATCTTGTGTTCTGTAGCCCACCACTGATTTTAAAGGAAAAGTCCACCATTAACAACTTGCATATTAATCTTTATAATTTTAACAGCACCTAAGATTTATTGTCATGAAATACTGAGATGAAACTTCTTTGACATGTTGATCTTTTTCCACTTTGGTTAATGGTTTCCTTTCTTACCCATAATGCCATTTGTCTACCTGCTCATAGTGACACCAGTGGGGAAATCACTTTTGTGTCATCTTTACCTAAAGATGCAGCAGCACTTTAGTCCTTTAGTCTGCCCAGCTCTCTCACCTTCTCTTCTGTACACTGCTCAAACAGATCAAGTTTCAAAGCTTCAACGTTCATGCTAATACCACAGTACCTTCGTGCTTGTCAATACCTGTTTGATTTCTTTTTTTTTCTCCTATTAAACGCCATTGTGACTACAATAACAAGGTCCCCAGTGACATCAGCACAGCATACAACCACTAAATTCTCATGTGAAAAATACAACTTTAGCATCAGAATCACTAAGCACATACATACAGGTGCATCTCAATAAATTAGAATGTCGTGGAAAAGTTCATTTATTTCAGTAATTCAACTGAAATTGTGAAACTCGTGTATTAAATAAATTCAATGCACACAGACTGAAGTAGTTTAAGTCTTTGGTTCTTTTAATTGTGATGATTTTGGCTCACGTTTAACAAAAACCCACCAATTCACATCTCAACAAATTAGAATACTTCATAAGACCAATAAAAAAACATTTTTAGTGAATTGTTGGCCTTCTGGAAAGTATGTTCATTTACTGTACATGTACTCAGTACTTGGTAGGGGCTCCTTTTGCTTTAATTGCTGCGTCAATTCGGCGTGGCATGGAGGTGATCAGTTTGTGGCACTGCTGAGGTGGTATGGAAGCCCAGGTTTCTTTGACAGTGGCCTTCAGCTCATCTGCATTTTTTGGTCTCTTGTTTCTCATTTTCCTCTTGACAATACCCCATAGATTCTCTATGGGGTTCAGGTCTGGTGAGTTTGCTGGCCAGTCAAGCACACCAACACCATGGTCATTTAACCAACTTTTGGTGCTTTTGGCAGTGTGGGCAGGTGCCAAATCCTGCTGGAAAATGAAATCAGCGTCTTCAAAATGCTGGTCAGCTGAAGGAAGCATGAAGTGCTCCAAAATTTCTTGGTAAACGGGTGCAGTGACTTTGGTTTTCAAAAAACACAATGGACCAACACCAGCAGATGACATTGCACCCCAAATCATCACAGACTGTGGAAACTGAACACTGGACTTCAAGCAACTTGGGCTATGAGCTTCTCCACCCTTCCTCCAGACTCTAGGACCTTGGTTTCCAAATGAAATACAAAACTTGCTCCCATCTGAAAAGAGGATATTGGATCACTGGGCAACAGTCCAGTTCTTCTTCTCCTTAGCCCAGGTAAGACGCCTCTGACGTTGTCTGTGGTTCAGGAGTGGCTTAACAAGAGGAATACGACAACTGTAGCCAAATTCCTTGACACGTCTGTTTGTGGTGGCTCTTGATGCCTTGACCCCAGCCTCAGTCCATTCCTTGTGAAGTTCATTCAAATCCTTGAATCGATTTTGCTTGACAATCCTCATAAGGCTGTGGTTCTCTCGGTTGGTTGTGCATCTTTTTCTTCCACAATTTTTCCTTCCACTCAACTTTCTGTTAACATGCTTGGATACAGCACTCTGTGAACAGCCAGCTTCTTTGCCAGTGAATGTTTGTGGCTTACCTAGTGAACCAAACTGAGAGACCATTTTGAAGGCTCAGGAAACCTTTGCAAGTGTTTTGAGTTGATTAGCTGATTGGCATGTCACAATATTCTAATTTGTTGAGATAGTGAATTGGTGGGTTTTTGTTAAATGTGAGCCAAAATCATCACAATTAAAAGAACCAAAGACTTAAACTACTTCAGTCTGTGGCATTGAATTTATTTAATACACAAGTTTCACAATTTGAGTTGAATTACTGAAATAAACGAACTTTTCCACGACATTCTAATTTATTGAGATGCACCTGTTTTTCAATATAAGCATATTTAATGAGTTTCATGATGGAGTTCTCCCTCAAGCAATTTCATAGTTCCTGCTTCATTGCTTTGTCTGATACAACATTACCAGTGCTACAGCCCTATGAGGCTACTATTGTGTGAGTATCAGTGCTGTGTTGGGAATGCTCCATCTAAGTAATATCTGGTCGTCTATAGTCCTCTGGTGGTCCTTTTCGCTTAAGCGGTGGGGTAGAGGAGGACCGACAAAGTGCATATCAACAGTCAGTAGTTATTTACAAAGTGACCTATATGATAGTTTTACCTAATTAAATGACCAATGAATGTAGGTATAAAATAGATGTTCCTAATAAACTGATATGTATATTATATTGTGTTTAGTACAGTACTGGGGCTTCTAACTCTAAAGACCAAGAAATAAAGTGTTGGCCATTGCAATAAACTGTATGTTGTCAGTACAAATGATCACAATTTACAATTCTGTGACATACGGGAAGCAGATGTAGCCGCTGTTGTGGCAGTAGCATTTGTCACATCCTTTGTAGAAGGTCTGGCCAGCTTCAAACAGATTGCCCTTATGAATGCACAAACCTGGTTGGATACAAAGATAAAACAGAAATGCTATGAGTTGTGGAACACTATACTAATATTGGGTAGGGCCTCCCTTTGCTCTCAGAACAGCTTAAATTCTTTGTGGCATGGATTCCACAAGATGTTGGAAACATTCCTTTGAGATTCTGGTCTATGTTGACATTTCATTTCAAACTGGTTTCATTGTCATATGTCACATAGTTTCATTGTCACATGTCACAAAGCAAAAGTCATCTCAAACTGGTTTCATGAACATGACAGTGAGTTCACACAATTCCTGCAGATTTTTCAGGTGCAATTGAACATGTGAATCTCCCGTTCTACCACATACCAAAGGTGTTCTATTGGATTCAGATCCGGTGACTGGGAAAGCCACTGAAGAACACTGAACTCATTGTCATGTTCATGGAACCAGTTTGAGACGACTTTTGTTTTGTGACATGTGACAATGAAGGGTAAATTGTGGCCATAAAGGGATGCACATGGTCAGCAACAATACTCAAATACGCTGTGGCATTCAACTGATGATTGATTGGTATTAATAAGCCCAAAGCGTGTTAAGAAAACAGTCCCCACACCATTACACAACCTCCACCAGCCTGGACTGTTGACAGGCAGGTTGGGTCCATGGATTCATGCTGCTAACATTTGTGTGCCTCAGCAGAAATGGAGATTCATCAGACCAGGCTACATTTTTCCAGTCTTCAACTGTTCAGTTTTGGTGAGCCTGTGCCCACTGCAGCCTCAGCTTTCTGTTCTTGGCTGACAGAAGTGGAACCGGATGTGGGCTTCTCCTGTTGTAGCCCATCCGCCTCAAGGTTCAACATGTTGTGCATTCTGAGACGCGTTTCTGCTCACCACAGTCGTGCAGAGTGGTTATCTCAGTTACTGTAGCCTTTGTCAGCTCGAACCAGTCTGGCCATTCTCTATTGACATCTCTCAACAAGGCGTTTCCATCCGCAGAACTGCCGCTCACTGGATGTTATTTCTTCATTACACCATTCTGAGTAAACTCTATAGACTGTTGTGTGTCAAAATCCCAGGAGATCAGCAGCTATAGAAATACTCAAATCAGCCTGTCTGGCACCAACAATCATGCCATGGTCAAAATGCTTGGTGAGTGTATATCAAGAGTGCTGAAGCATGACCACCAGAGTGTGCTGTTGCCTCAGTTGGGTTGCCTGAATCTCAGTATTAACATGCAATCTAAATACTGTTCTTGACACTCTGCAATAAGGTGGATAATTTTAATCAAGTAAGGTGAGAATACACACCTTGGATGGGGCACCAATTCGTCACAGGGCATCACACACTCATTCCAACCATGGGCAATTTAGAGTAGCCAATCCACCTACTTGCATTAGTTAGTAATATGAGCCTAGTAGTACTAGAATTAGTAATCTGAGCTCAGGACCAAACCAGGTACCCTGGAGCTGCCTCAATTTTTTGTGTGTTTTTAGAAAATCTTTAGTAATGCTGTCAGCCTGTGTTTTACTGAGGCCATGTGAAATATTCTGCTCATATAACAGTTTGAATAGGGTAATCGTGCTCATAGTGTTATGTTAAGAAGCTGTTACACGTCTTACCTGTGTGACGATACATGGCAGCCTGTGTGCCCCTGGTGTTCCACATGAAACTAATATTCAGGCAGACAATCCACACCAGCACTTGTATAGAGCCTAGACTCTTCTCTGTGCTCATCCTGATCTTTGCCCACGCTTAACAGAGTTGAACGCAAAGATGTACTAATACTGAACTCCTTGGACAGAGTTAATCCAGCTTCCTGAATGTGACTGATGTTGGAGATGGTCAAGTCAGCAGGTGTGAAGCTCTGCCACCAGGAGTGAGTAAAAAGAGGCAGAAGTTGAAGCAGTGAACAGCTTTCTCTAAAAGTCCAGATGGCGAGCGTGGGATCTGTCACTGTCGGCACTTTCTTTATGGTTTCTCTGTCCTGCTTCTTTTCTCACTCCTCTCACAATGTTCACTGTGCCACTCCAGATGGGGTTTTTATAAGCTCAGTCACAGCTGGAAAGAGAAAGCTGGAGATGTCAGTGAAAACATCCCTGCTTTCTTCTCTTTTAGCTTCTTTCCCACACTCCTCTCCTGCATTTCTTTCAGTTCTTATGCCTGTCTCATCCTGCCTCACCATCCTCCCTCTCTTGGCTTGTACTCTGTAACCTGTGCCTGTGTTTGCTTTCATCTCGTCATGGTTTAGCTTGTGTGGTCTGACCACAGCTTTTGGCTTTTTGGACTATTGAAAAGTTCCATTAAATATTTAGACATTTCCCTCCTATTCTCATAGTTATGAAACGCAAAAGCCATATGGTGTAATATCGTGACTGAATCTCAAGTGGGAAAGTGGCATGCTGGAATGCTTTGGGATGGGCTTCAGGTTGTGTGATGTTCATTCAACAGTTTGGGTGGTTTTATACTGATCAGCCACATCAAAGAACATAACACCCACAAACAGAGAGCTCTACATGGAGGTCCTGGAGAGAGCAATGGGAAGACAGTAAGTAAAAAATTTGGAACACAGAAAAGGATGCACATTACTGTAATCTCTCTCTCTCTCTCTCTCTCTCTGTCTCTGTCTCTGTTCAGGCTAGAAACTTTGATGTGGTGACACATGTTCACTCCAGAAGAACTAAATCTGGTTGCATCAGCCAGTTACATAATCTGGTTTTTATGTCTGCTAATATGAACAATCTAATTTAGAGTGTGTTATAGTGGCCCTGTGAGGAGTAGTGCTATCTCACTAAGGCCTGCACAGTATGCAGTTTATTTTTGATTATGTGTAACAGAAGCCCACTACACTCACTGTATATTCATATTACCATGTACAATATATGTCACTCACAGTATAATAGATAAGGTGTTCACTAAAGCAGCAGAGTGTACATGTGAGGGTCAGAATGCTTTTAAAACTTTGCAGTAAATGTAGAGCCAAAGCACTGCAAATACTCTGCTCCTCAGAGACCAGCACACCATACATACATACATGCATACATGCAACATGTTTATGGTAATAATTCTCAGAATATGGGTTGACAACTGACTGTAGTATTTAGGTGATGAGGCACAAAAGAAGTACAAGCTGTGGATCATATAAAATTGTCCATTACCACCTGGACCTTACTGAAAAAGTGCTGGTTATGCATAGTACAGTCAAATGACATAGTATAGTGGTTAGCAGGTTTGCCTCGCTCCGCCAGGGTTGGGGGTTTGAATGCCGCCTCCACCCTGTGTGTGCAGAGTTTGCATGTTCTCACTGTGCTTTGGGGTTTTCCCCCCAGGTACTCCAGTTTCCTCCCACAGTCCAAAAACATGCAGTGTAGGCTGATTGGCATTTCCAAATTGTCCTTAGTATGTGAATGGGTGTGTGAATGTCTGTGCGATTGTGCCCTGTGATGGAGTGGCCCCCCTTCTGGGTGTCCCCCACCTCGTTCCTCAAGTTCCCTGATGGTTCAGATGGTACAGTTTCTCAAATGTGGGACATACAAAGGCATATAAACTAAAGATATATAAAGTAATTTTTTTTTGTTGTTGCATACAGTCAAGATATACACAGCTCAGAGGGAATGAATGATTGCCACAGATTACAAGCTTTTGTGTAGTTTGTGTGTGTGTTTTCATTTCTCTGTGACTAACGCTAAACGTGTGTTTGTGTGTGTGTGTTTTCATTCTCTCCATCTATCATTTCTTCCTGATTCTATCATCTCACTGGCCTGTTACATTCTCCACCACATGATCACTGCACAGCCGTTTATCACTTCCAACCTGGTTCCTGTTCCAAATAAAAAGCTTTGATATTTAACCTGCAGGTGAGCTGCTGGCTTTAGTCCACACTTTCTTTCTCAGTACTTTACCTGACCAAGGTTTCAGTGCCAGGTGCCTGTGGGGTGGCATTCATAGTGAAAGTGAAGCTTTCCGTAGCTTGTTTCTCTGCTGGCAGCACCAAAGATTCCTATTTAATGCCTGCTGGCAATTTGGCACCTGTCCTGGTGCTTCCCAATATTTATTGGTTGGCCAGTACCCTCACCCCCCCTTTTCTTTGGCTCTCCAGCTCTGCTTTCTATGCTTCATCTCCATCCCTACATTTTGCTGGAGCCATTAACCAGCGCTTCAGGAAGTAGCTCTCCACAGATGAGTGCAAGACTGGCCATCTGTTCATCTCTCTATTTCTCTCTCTCTCTCACACACCCCCTTTCTCTGTGTTCATTCTGTTCTGCTTCTCTCATGTGCTTTTCCCTCCCTTTTTCCATCCATGTTAAAAGGTTTTTTGTTCCTTTCATGCCAGGTGAAGGTAGACTGAAAGAAAAAAAAAGTTCTGGGAAGGATCCAGATGTTTCAGTGGTGCTTGAAGGTTTGTAGAGACAGTTTTTAAACCTGTCATCTACTACATTTTGTGACTGGCTTCATAGAATATACTTCATGACTTTCTACCACCATTACCAAGGACCACAGACACTAGTGTAGGCTAAATTGAGTAAATTGGAAAAAAAAAAATAGCAGCAGAACAGAACATCTTTTATAATCTGTTTTACCCCATTTCTTAATAGTGCTTCTGCTGTATCTTGTCAAGTAAAACATGTTTGGACCATCACTAAGTCAGACTAATCCATAAATGTTTTCTATCAACTGCAGTTTCTTGTTTATTCATATACAGTTGCAATCAAAATTATTCAACTCCCACTGCAATTCATGTTTATTATCAAAATTGACAGACTTTCAACTGTTTGCAATGAACAAAAAAATCAAACAAAAGTGATTGAAATAGTTCAACAAAACGAATGCTTCAAGTGGTTTCCCCAAATCCAACTGAAAATGCAACTTATAATGATTTCTCCAGTTTCAAAATTATTCAACCCCCTGAGTAGAATCCCTCACAACAGCACAAATATGCAAAACAGGTGTTGTCTCAAGCATACTTGATGCAACTAATCAAAGGCTTCATTAGTTGCACCAGGTGTGCTTGAGCTGGAACACATGAAATACCTGAACTGGCTAGGGGCAGAAAATACATGAAATACCTGGACGGGGCAGAAAAAGAAAGCTATCAATGGCTGCAACCAGATTTCTGAGAAGGCAGGTTGTGAAAAACCCTTGAGTGACTGCAAAAGACCTGCAGCAAGACTTGGTGGCAACAGGCACTGCGGTTTCAGTGAGAACAGTATGACGTGTACTAAACGCAGAAGGTTTCCATGCCAGAACTCCAAGACGTACACCACTACTAAAAAGTCGGCTCAAAATTATATAAATAAGCCTCAAAAGTTTTGGGATTCTGTTCTGTGGAGCGATGAAACAAAACTGGAACTTTTCGGCACGATGGATCAGCGGTAAGTCTGGAGAAAGAAGAATGAAGAAAGAACACTCTGTCCACAGTCAAGCATGGTGGCTTGGTGATGCTCTGGGGCTGTTTTGCATCCTCTGGCACTGGAAACCTGCAGCGTGTGGAAAGCAAGATGGATTCATTGAAGTATCAGAAAATCCTTGGAGAAAACGTCATACTGTCTGTGAGGAAACTGAAGCTTGGGCGTTATTTGACCTTCCAACAGGACAATGATCCCAAGGATACCTCAAATTCCAGTCACCTGACTTTTTGATTTGAAGAAGGTGGTTGCAGCACGCAAACCCAAGAATATTACTGAACTGGAGGCCATTGCTCATGTGGAATGGGCTAAGATTCCTCAGGAACGCTGCCAGAAGCTGGTGTCTGGCTATGCATTTCGTTTGCAGCAGGTCATAACAGCAAAAGAGTGCTCTACTAAGTACTAAAGATGCTTGCCATGAAGGGGATGAATAATTTTGAAACTGGAGAAGTTATAAGTTGCATTTTCAGTTGAATTTGGGGAAACCACTTGAAGCATTCGTTGTGTTGAACTATTTCAGTTGCTTTTGTTTGATTTGTTCATTGCAAACAGCTGAAAGTCTGTAAATTTTGACAATAAACCTGATTTGTAATGGGGGCTGAATAATTTTGATAGCAACTGTATAGTTGTCATTGACTTGAATGACAGTAGATTTTTTCGTTCAACTTTATAATCCTCCATTTAAATGATAGCTTTTAATAATCCATCCATCCATCCATTTTCTGTACCATTTATCCTACACAGGGTCGCGCAGGGAGCCTGAAGCCAACCCCGGGGTACTTGGGGCACAAGGCGGAGGACACCCTGGTCGGGGTGCCAACCTATCGCAGGGCACCACTGCATACACACACTACAGACAATTGGGAAATACCAGCCTACAGTGCATGTTTTTGGACTGGGGGAGGAAACTGGAGTACCCGGAGGAAACCCCTGAAGCACAGGGAGAACATGTAAACTTTGCGCACACACAGGGCAGAAGCGGGAATCGAGCCCCCAAATCTGGAGGTTTTAATAATTAAAAGGCAAATTGATATTAAGTTCCTAAACCCACTCATAAATAGCTTGACTCCAGTTTGACATTCCTGCGAGTTTTAAGTTGTCATAAACTCTTGGCTCATCTTAACAAATTCTGACTTGTTTTGTTTTACATTGCCTCTACATTGCAGAGCACTGATCAACTCTGGAAACAAGAGAATAATGGAATTTTAAAAGCAAATGGATTAAGAGGAAGAAAAAAAGTTCCAGGATTGGACACCTTCAGGACACATTGCAGAGAGCTTCTCAATTATTATACCTTCCTGTCTGGGCATCCTCGACACACAAACAAAGCCCAATCTCATCTGACATACCGTGCTGCACGCAGCCCCCAGCCATATTTTTCTGCTGCTCTGCTGCAGCTAAAAATAGCACATAAACACACACACAACCCCATTCTCACTGGGGTGAGTGGATACACATAACGAGCCAATACATGTTTCCGGAACACTGTGTCTGGCATTGACTTGCTTTTACAAGAGGTTAAACTCAATTCTGATGTGTTCATGGATTGCTGCTTTGAGCAGTGCCAAATATCAGGCGCAGGCATAGAGGCAGATTTGCCTGATTCTGAATCTGCTATAAAAGGTAATCTGACACCGCTTGTTCAGTATTGAGAAGCAGTTTGAATAATATAGATGGTTTTATGCATCAACCAAAAGCAGATTGTACTGTCTTATCCAGTCCTTCTGTGTCAGTCAAAAACATCTCCACTTATGTTTATATCAAAGTGAGGTTGAATTCCTGAATCTGACTGATCAGAGAAGGTGTTGATTAATTTTCTAAAACAGCAGCTCTGACAATAGTGCCATCTACCAGATAAATCACAGGGTTATATAAATGCACTTGCTCTGATATGTTATCGTTTCTATATTAGCAGTGCACACATGGACTGGTATGGCAGGGGCTCCAAATTAAAAAGATTTAGACAACTTGTGGATATGGTGCAGCTTTCTGTGAGGAGATGTTCATTTAGCATTTTTTGAAGGAGTCACCAGTGTCAGTGTTTTATAACAGTCAGAGGTAAACCTATAACTTAAAGTTTTCTGATATGAGAAAATCTAAGAACTGGCTTTGTAGCTTCTCGGTAACATGACAAGCTGAATCTTTTTGTGAGTTATTAAATTCATGAGAGGAAAACAAAGAGAGGGTGGTGAGAAAATGATTATTAATAGCTGTTATAACCAAGTGATAAAAGGAACTAACCTTTTCCCCAACATTAAACATAACTATAAATGGATAAAAGTTTGTTGTGTCATTCTTTAATAATTTAATAACAACCATTAGCAAATTGCTGTGGTATAAGAGCAATAAAACATATTAGGACATGCCTTTGTAGGAAAATAATCAACTTGATAATGTAATAATGCTCCTCTGCTTACATGATTTTGCATGTCTAGCCCACTGACTAATTTCATATAACCCTGTTGTGTTTTATTTCTTACATAGAACTTTAAACTGGAATTTCGTTTTGTGTGTGTGTGTGTGTGTGTGTGTGTGTTGGTGTGTGTGTGTGTGTGTGTGTGTGTGTGTGTGTGTGTGTGTGTGTGTGTGTGTGTGTGTGTGTGTGTGTGTGTGTGAGAGAGAGAGAGAGAGAGAGAGAGAGAGAGAGAGAGAGAGAGAGAGAGAGAGAGAGAGAGAGATTGTACAGACAGAGCCACAGCTCTCATTAGGTGCTGATAGTGTCGATCAGTGACAGTCCAATGGCAGATAAGTCTGGGCTCGCAGGGCGAAAGAGAGTTAGAAAAAAGAACATTCTAGCTGTTGCAATAAGTTGATGGTTGCATTATTCAAACAAACAAAATGGTGTCATATATTATATAATACATTATTTATTAGTTTGAATAACTACTACCATCTTGTTTCTCATGCATACTTTTAGTCAGTCATGATACCTTATTATTATTTCATGGTTAATTAGAAGATTTAGTTAGTTATTGGTTAGTTATCAGTTTATCAAATTAAATATACCTCTTAACATTTCAAATCATTCATTCAGTTACACAGCAAAATAAACCTCCAAATCTGAATCAATTAATTTATTTCAGGTTTTTCTTTTTTTTCTTTCATCTTTTAAAACAACACCAACAATGTATAAGTGGCGGTGATGATGTCAGCCATTTTGCACTCCCCCTATGACAATCTTGCAGAAACATTCACATAACATTTTTCATTTTATGAAGAGACATCGCAGCATACCAGAAAATATGAGATTAAAAAGAACATTTACAACTAGACCAAAAAAAAAAAAAAAAACCTCCAACAGAAAGGCATTCAACACTTGCACAGGGGAAAAAAGTACATACTGAAAAAAAAAAAAAAATTTTATATATATATATATATATCAGTCGTATCTATCCACAGCAGTCTGCTCAGTTCGGTTTGGCACATCTTTTTCCAAGATTGCAGAGAAAATTACAAAATCATTAAAGAGAGAAGGGAGATGTAAAGTAACAGCAATTAATAGCAGATTAACAACTTTCCCAAGACTGGAGTCCTTTGTGTTTCTCCAATTGTATACATAATGATGAACTGCGTGAAAGGATTGTTTCTGATATTATAATGACATTGTGAGTGTTACTGATAGAGAGCGGCAGAGCAGCTGCAGTACGCCAGGGCTGCGGTTAAGACGTGAAAAAAGCACATCAAATTTTCCATTTGTGTCGCCTCAATCTTTCTTTTCAAATGACAAACCTAACTCAATATTGAGTGCACATAATTACACACAGAAGCAGAATTAATTGCGAGAAAAAACTGTGCTGCAAATAGTTAATGGTCAAACCATCATTGTGTGTACAAACAGGTTCAAAATTCAGAATCCACTGAACTTCATTTATGACATCAGTTATGAAGAAGTGAAGAAATCATAAGCAGTTTTCTTTAATCATATTTCCTCAAAGAAGATAACATCATTGTTCATGAATAAAAGTGACAATAGTTCAGTACTAAAGGAAATAGTAGTACTGAGGCATGTAAATGCTTTCAAATTTTAATTAAGTTTTGATAACTGATTAAATATAACAGTTCTTGATAGCAGATTGTGATGTAAACACTGCCTTTCTGAACATCCAAAACACACACTAAATATATATTTTTTACAGGGCCCATGGACTTGTCATTGAGTGCGTGTGCACTCATTTCCTTTACACGCAGTTATTATTCTCAAATCATGCTATTATCTTTACTTTTCTTGCTCTTATTTTAATAATAGAATGGTCGATGTCATACACAATATGGCATAATACTGCAGTTTAAAGCATGACCTTTAATCTTGAAATAAAAATAATCCAAGTGTATTTCTGTAGCCAATCCTTTCCTTTCCAAACCATACAACATTCACTCCCACTACAATAAAAACTCCTGAGGACAGTAAGCTGTTTTTCAGTGGTTTTCAGATCACTTTGTTTGAGACCCCTGTTCTGTAGTCTAGTGTTTTTACTGCTCCAACGTGCCTGATTCAACTCTTCAGCTATCTTAAGGCCAGGCACCACAGGCAAAAATGGTGATTTTTCCTTCCCAAAATATTACATTCTTTAAGTTACTTTTAAATAACTTCACTTTGAATCGTAAGTAGTTGGAAAGCTTTGAATATCACTCCACGTTAAACCATTTGTTTATCTAATATATTGTTGTCTAATTTGTATATTTGAATATATTTTAAGAAGAAAAGTTTCATTCTGATATGAGTAAATAAAAAAGAAGCTTATTTGTCTGAGGTATCTGGCCTTAATGAGTTTAATCAGGTAACATGGAACACACTGAACTGTGCAGTACAGGGATTCTCCAGAACTTTAGAACCACTCGTGACCCCATATATGCTCAAAAAAGATTTTAGACTTAGAAGGCATAAAATTAAACATGATCAAAACCACTATTATGTTTGTTCATATATTATCAAGGAATCACAGAGTTGCATTTATAAGTCTTCGTGGATGATGGTGAGAGAGAGGGAGTGTGACAAAAGGTGGACATGTAGGGATTCTGAGGCTCTTTGCCATGTTGACAAGGGGATCATTGCTTCTGTTTCGCAGGCTTAACTGAGGAAAAGCTCTGCTTGGTCTGTACCACTCCCTTCTCTCCCTCCCATTCACAGATTGCATTCCCATCCCCTTCACCCCCCCTCCCCCTTCCTCCATGGTCACGGGGCTGTGAGACGTTTGAGGCTGGGGTGATGGAGAGGACGCTGATTGAGAAAGGGACAGGGATAAAGCACCATTTGGAGGAATTCACATTTCACTCATCAGCTTCATGTATCTGAAAGTGTCCAACCACAAAGCTGCACAGTGCTATCCAGACCCTCTCTCCAGGTTAGTGCAGAGTGTGTTGTCCTTTGAATAACCCAGGAAATTATTCCCAGCATCAATGTAACACTTTCTTCTGGAGCACAAGGAAAGTCTCTGTACAAGAAATTCTCTGCCCAGGGAGCACAAAAGGTGTTACATGTGCAAAGGTTATTTTGGGGAGAAGAGACAAGAAAATTACAGCTATTTTAAAAACCAACACTGACCAAAGAACAAAAATACAACCTTTAATGGCATTGTAAACACATTTTGAATATAAACATCTACATGGTGTATTTAATTGCACAATTAGCCTCAGTGACTTATGTATCTGCTCAAAGCCCCAATCAGGACCGCTACAACTGACAGGCCAGATTCAGTACCGCAGCATCAGAAGCTTTATATTTGTCATGTATATTTGCCATGCTTAGTTAAGAATCTCAGAGCTTAGTGCTGTTCTGGCAGTTCTGCACCTGACCTCCACCACCACATTGGTCATACTTTTTCAAAAACTGAATTCAATCATATCACTGCATAGCTGTGCCCAAAACTGACACAGTTTTTCCTCCTTACGTTAAACAAGAGGACACCAAAGTGTGAAGCTATGTAGTGAAACCCACAATGGCCTGAACGGAGACTCGTGCAGAGTTTAGGATCTTTCAGTAATTAAAAAGATTCATTTACCTGGGGCTGATTGTAGCACGTGGTTTGTTCATTGCAGAAGAGCACAAAACTTTTCTTAGCTAATATGAGTTTAGAAGATAACACTGAGATAAATCTTCAGTCTGCTTGTGTCCCCTTGAAGACAAACCTCATATGTTAACAATATGTTGACCCATCATGGTCAGCTATGTTGTGCTGTCTAGTTGTATGGTCTCACTGATGCTCAACTCGTTGGGTCTGGGAAATGGTGAAATACAACTTATCAGTGCTCCACTTGTCGGGCCTGAGTAGAATGCAGCATGCAGGGCTTTTCATCAAGACAAAATGTATGAAACAAACATACTAACAAAAAAAAAAAAGTAACAGGATTATAACAAGCAAGATTAAGTACCTAGTAATGAAATTATTGTAACCAGAATGCGAAAATTGTCATTTGGTTGGTCATTGTTTGTCACCTCCCTGCTGTTTTACAGAGGCTAATTATTTTTTTTTTTTTTAAAGATAAAGAAAGGTGAACCAAATTAAATAAGCAGTGAAGCTTTGTGAATGGAAAGTTCCATGCCAAAATAAATGTTTAACCTTCAGACGGTAACATAGCCTCCTCACGGTGTGTAGCTATAAACGCAGAGTACCGGCAGTTCCCATTTGATCAAGAGATAAAGAAATAGTGAGAAATTTCATAAGTTCACTCCAGGGTAGATCTGGGAATATAGTTTGGGTCAATAAATGTGTTATGTCTGTACCCTGTCTCCATAGAAATCTATTATTTACAAATGAACTACTTCTTTTCTCATACTAATCTCTGGTTGCTGACCACGTGTACAAAGAAGGGAGTTCAAAATCTTCCAGGAATAAAAGTCGGTCTTCAAAATTACATCTTGTGCTGTACAAAATGTTGCCCCATTTTTATTTTATTTTATTTTTGGCTTGATTTTTTTTTATTCATTTGTGTCTAGTAGCACCCAAGCACTTAAACATATGCATTAATTCATTATTAGAATGTATTTTTTTAAAGCTAGAAATAATTGCTTTTTCCCATTTTAGATAAAATATGTAAATTTGAACATAATACCGCTGTTGCAAGCATAATTATCACTGTAATATTGTAATCATAGTAATAATATAGAATAATAATACTGTGTAAGGTTCATCACTTTCCCAGAGTTGTTGGATTTGTAAAGCTGATTTTTTTTTTTTTTTTGTCTTGATTTTGAATTCTCTTTAAACAGGTGTAGGTATGTAGAATATGTTCTCTTTTTAAAGTGTGCTCCAGGCCAGTCCTATATTACAAAGAGCTGAGCTAGCAGCTTCCTAACTGAGGTCAGAGACGCAGACCTGAGAGGACAAGGAGAGAAGGACCCGGGGATGAAGAAGGAAGAGAAGAAAGAAGTGGAGGTGGCGTCTCTTTAATGGAACCGCTGGACTCCAAAACGAGGATCCTTTGTGTCACGGATCTCAATCTGAAAAGAAACATAAGAGACAGAGTAAGGCAAACTCCAGGCAGTAAGTCTGTATGGATCAAAATGGGGTCATACAGTACTTCCAGATTTGGTCTGAGCAGCCTAAAGAGACTACAATGCAACGTACGGAAAGAACAAACGGATGTTGTGCTGGTTTACATTTATGGGGTATAGCCAGGGTGAGTGCAGAGTTGAAGGGGGAAGAGACAGTAAGATTTAGATCAGTTGGGACAACACGCCCTCTTCACATCAATTTCACTGACCTGTGTTAGTGTGTACTACTATTTTGACTTGTCCTGGGAGCATGTGCATGTTTACTGTAAAAAAAATACATGCTGTAAATCTATATGTAATAGCTTCTCTTCGTCATCTTTTCCTCTTTAGCCAAATACTTAAAAGGTGTGTGTGGGAATGTGTACGCAAAGCTTGGAGTCGATCTCTCCTCGGACATCTTCATTGAGAAACATGCTAAAAATCATGTGCTTTTGTGTCTCAGACCAACCTCAGTCACCAACTTGTTTTCATAAACTCAGGAATAAGCATCAACTCATATTAATTTGATTAGAATCCAGCAGCCCATTGGTTCTTACTGTCAGTTGTTCTCTCTCTCTCTCTCTCTCTCTCTCTCTCACTCACCCTTATCCACTCACACACAAATGCTGAGGCTTTGTTCTTCCTTCATCATTGATATTCGATCTCTTTCTTCCTCCCTCTTAAGTCAGTTAAAGTGATATTGAGATATGTCTGAGGAGTGTCATTTCTGTAGTGCTGTAGGCCTGTCTACTGCCATTTCAGGTAAATGCTTTTAAACTCTCTCACCACATTCCTTCCATTTGCAGTCCATTACACCTTGCACATGTTCCGGACCTCTCACCCTGCCAATACAATCCCCTTCGGTCTTAAGAAGAGAGTTTGGGCATAGAAACCTCTCTTATTTCATCCCACTTCCACTGTGAACAGTGTGATTAAATACTACTTTGGGCAGTGATACATAAAGCCTATAATTTTTCACATAAACAAATGGAATATTACATAAACAATATCCAGAGACTAATGTCAGGGCCTCATTACAAGATTTATACAATCCTAGCCAATGCTGAAAATGTGAGCATTTCCAGAATGACAGATTTCACAGACTATTTTTTTTGTCCTGGATTGTCCTTCCATCAAACAATACAACACACTTTCAGATTATGTTCACAAACTGTGCTCACATATTTGGGATGCTGCAGAGATTCTTCTGAACAAATGCTGCTTCAGACCAAAACAAACATGGCAGACTCGGCTCGGGTATCATTGATTGCCTGTCTTTTCCGTAGTATATCAAAATTGTGTTTTCACACAAGACAGTCAGCATCCCCCCACACTACCGGAGGTTGAGTCGTAAAATAATGAACAGGTTTAACATGGGAATTTTTAATTGGGGCAGCAACAACTGGACTGTGAGGGTTTAAGATTGGATTTTACACACCTGACATCACAGGATAATCTGTGTCAAATTAATAATGTCATACCTATTTTATGACCAAATACTCAATTTCAAAGACCTGTTATGCCATTTAAAGTTTTATGGACAGTTATCATATGGTGACCTTTAACAATACATGTAGACTGGGCATAAAATAGTGTTGGTTTAGTAAAAAGAGATTTTAAGAAACAGAGCTTGCTTGAAAACTTACAAGTCTGGAGGCACCAAAAATATTTATGTTATATAATATAATATAATATAATATAATATTATATTATATTATATTATATTATATTATAAAATAATTATGTTTAATGAGCTGAGTCCTGATAGAGTTTTACTGTTTATCTTGCCTGCTAGATGACCCATTGAGAAGCACTGCCCAGTTTAATGAAAACTGAATTCAACACACAAAAATCAATCTGAGGAGGTTCTTCGGGAAGAATGGACTGCAGTAACACAGAGGGAGATTACATAAGCAAATAATCTGTCATAACACCATTATTGACCTACTTATGACGCCTGATGACACAAAGCTTGATGTCCCACTTGGCCCAGGCAATCCACTGCACCACCAGACAGTAAATAACCAATGAATTCCCTCATTTAAAGAAAAAAAAAGGTGGAATGAGAAAGAGAAACATACGGTGGAGCACTGTGATACCACCTGGTCCCATCCATCATCTCCCCTCCCCTGCTCTGTGTGCTTATGGAGGCTTTGGGCCAGATGCCCAGGCTCAGCTTCTCTGCCTTGCACGCGATCATTAACATTTGGCCTGAGATGGACAATCTAAATATCTTAATTACTCTAGTCTGGCTAAGCACGGCAGACAGGCGACTCTTCCTGCTTGGGATTCATTAAAGACATTTGGCTAACATTCGCTAGGTTCAGGGTGCATAATATGGACATGGACAGAGCAAACTACAGTGTAGAATCTCTACAGACGCCACTCTGTGCGATAGTTGATTAAAATGTTTCAGAAAAAGATTTTCTGAAATATTTAGTGAGAGGCTCAGGATATGTGTAAGGTGTAAAATTACTGTAAACTCTCAGCCCACAAAGCCATCTCAACTGACCTTCTGACTCTTAAAGTGAATTTATTGCTTTTGCTATTACTTTCCTCTCTGTACACTGTAGTGTTGACTCAATCTATGTTAAAACTCTCCTAACACTTATTGTGGAAAAGTATCTTGCTTTCCCATATTTGTGCAACACATTCCCAGAGATGGTTGTGGGACACAGACCTCATTTCTTCATGTCAATAATATCCAAACATGATAAACAAAATGAAAATACTGTGCTATCTAACAGCAGGGCATAGGTGTTTGGTTTGCCAGTGAACATGGGTTTCAGAAAAAAAAAAAGAAAAAGTGAGCATTTTATGTTTTAATTGTCTTGCATTACTTAACTAACTTTGTATCAGCTAATTCTGTCATGTTTTTAAATGAAAATTACTTTAATGTACTTTGTTTCTGGAGTGTAAAACTCCTTATATTTCAGCAAAACTAAAAACTAAGTGCACATCCAGCTAGTTGGCTTCCTATGAGAAGAAGAAACATTACACCAAAGTCTCCCCAAACCAATACATCTCAGTCTGTGATTTTTAGCCAGCAGTAACCCCCCCCCCAAACAAACAAACAAACAAAAAACACCTAACTTGCAGCCATTACTTCCCATTCTACCTAAGGAGTTATGTAATCATCATATTAATGCTATAGAGACCAGAGACCCTTGAAGAAATTGACTAAATAACTGTCTTTAATGACTGAAATTTATATATATATTTTTTATTGTAATTTGAAGTTCCATCTTTGTGCTCAAAGTATAAGCTCTGAATGACAAATGCTACTGAAAACTACTCAATGATAAAACTACTTTTAAAAATCCCAGCTACACTATATACCTAAGCAAATGGCAAAATCTGTAATTATATTGAGCCTTGATGTCAGTGGCACATGAGAAGTGTTGATTGCAAGTCATATTTCATAGTTGCTTAAATCTTAATTCTTAAATACAGGATAAGGTGAAATTAGGGATGCGAATATTTGAAAGGAGGAAATCACAGATTACTAAAAATGGGAAATTTCTGCAGCACTTGGTCAGCAGCAGTAAATGAAAAGGGAGAACAATCAAATCCAAAATCTCTGGCTAAAGCAGATTCAAGCTGCATGCTAGGACTGCATGCACACATCTAGAGAAGGGAAACATAGGTGATAAAATGATCAATTAGTTTAGTTATTTCATCTTACACCATCCATTCGGAGTGTAGAGGTCAGGTGCAGTGGCTGCTGAGGAGAAAACAGCACTATTAATCATACTAGTAAGACATGTACACTAGATATAGTAGATATAACACTTTGTATGCGCTGCATGAAGAAAAAAGTGTGTGTAGATCTTAATATTCAGATCTTCTCATGAAATAATAATGCTCTCCCAATTTCCTACCGCACTAGCCTATAAACTGGTAAATTGGGCCAGCAAATAGAGTATGTATTACATTAGAGTGGCACATCAGTTCACTGTAACCTGGAGGACCACTGACTATTTTTTGTTCATTTTTGAATGAATCATTTTGCAAGTTGAATTTGCTCTAATTTGACTACAGTACAAACAGATGGACATTTATTTCTGCTTGTGTGTGCACCAGAAAAGCTTTTAAGCATGCATATTTCATGCAACCTGTTGTCTGGTCATTACACCAAATTTCTTTTGTTTTATGCAGTTGTGTATTTGTCATCTAGTAATTAAGCTGTAGGTCTCCCCTTTCATTCTCTGCTTTAAAGGTGTAAGTGTAAATACATGCTGGTCTGCAGGGCTGCCGGGAATGTGTTGCGACTCAAGTGAATCTGTTCTCTGACCTGACATCTCAAGGCATTTGTATTTTCCAGGAGGGAAGCATGTGCCGCTAGAGGCTTCTTTAACACAGAACAGTTCTCTACTGCTTGTACTCCTGAACACGCTCCTTCTATTGTGTTAGCCTCCAATGCCATGCATCTGCCCTTCTGTGACCCAGCATCTTAAGGCATGGCTGAGCTCACTGTTATTTGCATAATATCTTGGTGTGACACTGGGGGTTCAGGTTTGGGAGCACTAACACACAAGCAGGGGTGAGCAATCTAAGCACTAACCCAGAGCATACATAATGCCAGGATACTACAGCACAACAACACTGATGTTTGGAGCACGATCACTGCATACAGCAACACAAGCACGGAAGCCACAGCAATGGGGAGACTTACCCTTGATACTGCAAAGTCTGTGAAGACAGAATAGAAATGGTTGTTTAGTTTGGGCTGCATTTATATGTAGGTGTGCATCAAGGATAAATTTGCACACTGTTGCCAGAATGTGTTGGTATAAAGTTAATGAACAAATCTTGTACGGTAGTTCATTTGATTAGTTTGTCTTCTGCCATGTTGAAGTTAAAAAGGGCACCACATGCAGTGTAGTCTATCACTACCATTCATAAATCACATGGCAGATGTCCAGGTAGTGGGAGTCTGCCTTCCATTGCCCCGTTACAATAGGATTTACAGTGCCAGTGGAATGCCATCCAAAACCTTGACTGCTATTGTAAAATCAAGAGAATGTTTGGAGCATGGGAGACCAAAGCCATTTACAACATCCTCTCACATTCCAAAACATGGAAATGCCTATCTGTAACTCAATCAGCAGCACTAAAGAAAATCACACCTTTTAAAAACGACATTCTTTATTTGAAACATTATTCCTGAATTAGAAATAATTAAGCCAATGTGTGCTGTGTGGTGGACAGCAAAGTGCCTTTTTGACATATATAATATGCAGTGAATAATTTATCTCCTGCGTTGTGCTGCCCTTGCTGTCCAGGTGCACGCTAGGATTAGTTGAGTTGTGAGTCACGTTCAGCAGCGGCAGGATTCCCTCCAGGTTCCATAAAAAATGTAATGCATGATGCCACGGCTTGTGCGCTCCTGCTTGATAACGCTAAAGGCACATGACTCGACTTAGCATTTAGCACGATGAAGGAGGGGTGCTTGAGGTGTGGTGGTGGTGGTGGTGGTGGTGGTGGGGGTGAGGGGGGTGGGGGTGGTTTGGTAATTTGTGCTCAGGAAGAAAGATTTGATCAATTCTGAAGTTTTTTTTTTTCTCCCCTGAAATTGAGTAAATGGTAAATGGAGCAGAGTGGATTAAAGCCAGAGAGAAGAAATAGAAACTGGGGGATGCTTGGCAACCTGCCATGAGGTTTTTATTGATGCTGCAACGCAGATTCCCTGACTTCCACAGATGCTGTGCACAAACATACATGCACACACAAAACTACCCCCTATTCACTTCTCTCCACCTTAGCGCCCCACCCCTCTTTAAAAAACCCTCATATGAAATTGAATTATCAGCTTGAGTGGGGTGTGATAATAACGTGTGTGTGTGTGTGTGTGTGTGTGTGTGTGTGTGTGTGTGTGTGTGTGTGTGTGTGTGTGTGTGTGTGTGTGTGAGAAAGAGATAGAGAGAGAGAGAGAGAGAGAGAGAGAGAGAGAGAGAAAGAGAAACAAAAGACACAGCTGCAGAGTGCCCAGTCGCTGGGGAGAGAGCAGCAGCCCTTCTTATCCTGCCGGAATCAGACATGTAACCATGGCAACTTCCTCAATAGAATCAGGAGGCTATGAAGGTGGTTATTTTTTCTACTTCTCTTTCCCCCTTTCTTTCTTCCTTCCTTCCTTTCTGTCTTTCTTTCTTTCTTTCTTCAGGCAGTTTGATGAATTCTTTCATAGCCCCCCCACCCCCACCTTTCTTCTTTTCCTTCCTGTTCATGTTCATTCAAGTTGTATTACTTTCTATCAAGGCTGTAATGATTCTTATCATAAATGATTTACTAGAGTTTTAGCGAACTCTCTTCTAAACCCTTAGCAAACCACATTCCTCCCTATTTTGTGTCTGAATTACGGGCATGATATAAAAGAGAATCTTGCAGGATGATGAAATCTGCTTGTCGCACAATAGCAATATGGATCAGTCTGCCACAGTGGTCTGGCTTAAGAGGGAAAGACGAAAGATGAAATATTTATGAACATGTGCCCTCTCTTATGCTTTCATGAGACAGTTCAGCTCCACCCTGAACAACCCCCCCCCCACCTACTTCCACCAAACATCAGTCAGCAGAGAAGAGTAAACAAAATAAAATGGAGGCGGTAGGAAACAAGCTCCACCATCTCACCAAGACCCACATTAATGCAGCAGTCATTTTGTTTAAAGCAGGGGTTTCCCTTATCTCTGTTCTTGCTGAAAATTTTGTAGCAATCATATGAGCTTTCTAGTTTGTTTTTGGTGGTCTGTAATGGCAGGGTAATGGAATGTCTTGTTCCTAATGGTTCCTAATAGTTCTTGATGGCTGATCTAATTTTATGCTGATGGTAATGAACACCCTATTGAGTGGTGGTATTTGATAGTATCTACAAATGGAAACCTACAGGAATCTGTTGGAAAACTATTAAGCGAATTCTCATTAAATGATGAAAACCACTGGAAATTTTCCATAATGAATTTTTTTCCTTTCGGCAAGTTCCTGGAGCAAGAAGACTTTCAGACAGATGTTATTGGCTGTTTTCTTCCATTTCATATTGTTTTAAATCTGGCTTATGATGTTACTCAAATGCAGTCCTTCTACTCCTTCAACAGATTACTATATATGCTATTGCACTACTGCAACCAATTAAGTTCCATATTATTGTGGTTCAGGCAGCCAAATATTATCTATCCAGTAATCAACTCGAGAACGAGAAGGTTGCTGGTTCACATACTGGTTCAATCACAAAATCAAAGCTGTTGGTTCCAAATGTTTAACAACATTTCCTTTGTCTTATTTTCCACCGTGTTTCTTTTTATGGAAAATAACCTTTTGTGCACATTATGTTATGCTTAGACTCACTCTACTGATGTCCCACAGCAGCACAAATCTTGCCATGAAAAGCCCAGCTGTTTTAAGACATCTTGTTTGTTTTCTATCAAATGTGTCAGTTGTGAGGTTTGTTGGCATGTGAATTAAAATCCAGTGGACATCAGGCTTATTTATTGATCTGTTGATGTTCAGGTGGAGTGCTTTCAGTGTGTTTAGTGCTTCCTCTCGTTCCCAAATGTGGATTTCTGAAAACAAAAGCATGGCCTATTCTGCTTAATGACTCTCTTTCCTTTGTGCTGTTCTGAATTCTACTTGCCTAACAGATGTTAAACATAATTTCCTGTATAAACTATGCTCATTTTGCTCATGCTCTGTGTCTACTGAGTTTTCTTCCTACCATCTTTTCAGTGGTATACTTGGGTTATTGGATCAGATCACTCATGCTCAGTAGCTGTCCTCTCACCTTTATTGTCAGCCTTGACTTCATCTTGAAGGAAGTCGCTCTGGCGATTCCCGAGGACAAAGGCAAGGAAAGAGAGGATGAGTGCATCCAGGATGCCAATGATGGCCAGGATGTAGGCCCAGCGCACTGAGCAGTTCCCCAGCGTGTACTTCCCTGTCTCCTCACCACACAAGTCCTGAACCACCTCTGCATCCCAGCCAGCCGGGAAAATTATACATCCGAACACCAGACACACAGCTACAGAGAGAGAGAGGAAGAGAGACATGTTATTCAGACAAGGAAGAAAGATGCAAAATTGAGCTAGAAATGTTGAAACTGAAACAAAACAATCCTCAAAATCCAGTGCTCATAGAACAATATAGAACTATTATAGAAATGGTATACTGTGAACTGGAGGGTTGCTTAAACAAACTACAAAAGAATGTTGTGTTAGTACTGAATTCCTAGAAGCTGTAATATTTATGTCCCTGCTTATGTCCCTGGCTCACAGAGAAGCCTGATGCTTAGCATTAACTTTATGGAGCTGCAAAATGGACTTTATCACAATATTTCCTTCTCAGTACATGTTTGTAAAATAGAAGATTTCAAGGTTAAGACATAACAAAATCAAATAATGTGATAGAATGTAATATGTTTCTTTTTTATTGCCCCTATTAAGGTAATCGTATTATTGCTCACAGCACTACTCAATGTCACGAAGAACAGAGTGTGGGGTAAAGAACTGACACCTCAGCAGCTCTGCCTCTAAAGCAGAGAGTCTTACAGCCTGCGGCAATGAGCAATACCTCCTCTCATACACACACACACACACACACACCCACACACAAACACACACGCAACACAAATATCCACATCAGCGGAACTGCTTCTTTCAACAGTGCTGCATGTGCATGATTCCATTTTAGAGAATTTTTTTAGTCCATCTGCAAAAAAAACAAAAAGGCAAAAAAAAAATCTCGACACTTCGTTCTTGATGTTTGTGAATGCAGTGTTGCTCACTGTCACAAGTGTAAGAATAGAAGATCACTCAGAGGATCACCCAGACTATCCCAGGAACACTGGTTATGAGGCAGGATTACACCCTGGATGGGATGCCAGTCCATTGCAGAGCACCATGCATATACAGTACTGTACTGTGCAAAAGTTTTAGGCACCCTATTTTTTTTTTTTAGGTCAAACTTTGTTATAGATTTTTTTTATTTTATGGCTTCTACATTATCAAGTCAGTACTAAAAACATTTTAGATTCCCAAACGTTAGTTTTCTAGCACAAAATTAAATGTTACAGAAAAACATTTGTATATCATTAAAGAAAGCAGCATATTATGTAAGAGACACTTTTCAGACAAAAAACACAATGAAGGCTGCTGGGTTTTGCTGCAAAAATAAGGAGCAAGTGCGAAAGTCAAAGTCTCCAGAAGAACTGTGGCTGGTTCTGCAAGCTGCTCAATAAAACTTACCAGCTCATTTCCTTATAAAACTGCACTAATTGTACCGGAGACTACTATTTTTATTTTTATTTATTTATTTTTTTGTCACACCAAATATTGACTTTGTTTCATTTACTACTATTTACTGCTCTTTATGGAATTATTATTATTTATGTTTTAATGTAGAAACATTTCATTATTTTGAAGGCATCTTTGCTCTACAGTATTTCTTTGCATGTGCCTAAAACTTTTGCACAGTACTGTACATATTTACACACTCATCCATGCACATACCTAGGGGCAATTTAACATAGCCAATCCACCTACAGGCATGTTTTGGGGAAGTGGGAGGAAACTGCAGAACCCAGAGGAAACCCACGCGAACATTGAATGGGGACATTCAATTCCACAGAGTTAGTAACCTGAGCTCCAGATTGATGCCAGGTCCCTGGAGCTGTGAGGTGACAGATCTACTCACTGCACCACCATGCTGTGAATATGTATCTAAAATATAGTGGGCAGAGGTTCACCTAAACTGGATTTCACAGGAGATACTTTTCTGCCCACCATTTTCTTCTGACCTCTGTCATCAATATGGCATTTCTACCCACAGGACTGGCGTTCACTGGATGTTTTTGTTTTTTGCACCATTCTGTGCAAACGCTAGAGACTGCTGTTTCTGAAATACTCAAACCAGCCCATCTGGTACCAACAACCATGCCATGGTCAAAATCACTGCGATCACATTTTTCCCCATTCTGATGTTTGATATGAACATTAACTGAAGCTCCTGTATCTGCATAAGTGTATGCATTGTGCTTCTTGCATGAATGAGCAGAAGTACAGTGTTCCTATTAATATGAATGTATACACAAACATTCACATGAGCATTCATTCATGGGGCAATATAGTCACACCTTAGTTCCATTTTGTACCAACAAAAGGTTTTGGGAGGTGTGAGGAAACCCACACAGACATGGGGAGAACATGTGAGACTCCAGTCCGACAATAACCCAAACTCAGGATCAAACCAGGAACCCTCTAGCTGTGAGGCAGCAACACTACCCACTGTGCCACTGGACCATTTTGATGTATAAAAGAGGATTCAAATGTTCTGCATTGTACCCATTCAGCTTGTCTGACAATAATTAAATGATTTATGTCTGTTATTTAGGAATATGTCCTTCCACAAGACTGTGGACAATTTATGCACACACAGGCTCATACACAGGCTCAATTACAGCCTTGTGGACTAAAATTACATTCACACTCATCTCCAAAATCACATGTGAAAATAAACCTGTCAACATGATTTATTTATTTCTGCATTAAAGGAGTATTCTGTGGAATTTTCAGAACGAGGATGTTAATTATTTCCTAAATGTCTCAGAGCTGTATCAGTTCCAACTACAAAATACAGACGAAGAGGTGCAGCAGACTGATAAAGAGAGAGCCAGAAGGCAGACAAACCAAACTGGCTGGTGTTGAAGCAGATTTATTTTTGCAATAGAGTACAATGTAATTTACCACTACTTTCAATAGCTAATCTGATTTCCTGCAACTGCTCTGATGAATACTATCAGCTTTTGTAAAGGATTTGTAAAGAAAGAAGGAAAGGGAAAGCAGATTTTTACAGATTTACCATAAAATATGTAGCTCTACTGGAAGCTTGGATTAAAAAAAAATACAACAGCTATCTTGACGGTGTAGACATCATGACCCCTGGTTCCTATGACAAATACTGAAATGAAATAAGATTCAGTTCAGTTCTCACTAAAAAGAACCTTTTTTTTTTTATTTTTATTTTTTACAAAATGCTGCATCACGTTGCACACTTCACAAGCAGAATAATTGAGACATCAGTGAAATTCCACTTTAGAAGACACACTAGAGTCTTTACAAGGTTTAAATTCTAAACACCCAACACACAGGACTGAAACTGTTGTATGTGCTAGAGGTTGCTGGAAAAAGTGGTAATTTCCCTTCACAAATTATAGGAACAAATAGCAATTGGCACAACACAACAGCCCAAGCAAGCTAAATATGTTTCAAAGCAACAATCTTTCCCAAATCAAGAAACTGACAACAATAGTCATCTTCTAATATTCTATCTGATTTATTCCAGTTTTTGATCTGAAACATTTGGTGATCATGCTATCAAAATCTATTATGAAGCTGGGACACAGTGCTGCTACGAGTAAAACTGGGGTCCATTTCATTATAATGCCTGTGTGTTTTTCCAGGAAGATTTTCTTTTAATAACGATGGCGAATGATCATTTAAGAATGACAAAAAATATGCGTAATGAATGTACAAATTAATATTTTTTAAATCAATTAAATTATTATTTTTGGAAAGCCCAGCATATACAGGTGCATCTCAATAAATTAGAATGTCGTGGAAAAGTTCATTTATTTCAGTAACTCAACTCAAATTGTGAAACTCGTGTATTAAATAAATTCAATGCACACAGACTGAAGTAGTTTAAGTCTTTGGTTCTTTTAATTGTGATGATTTTGGCTCACATTTAACAAAAACCCACCAATTCACTATCTCAACAAATTAGAATATGGTGACATGCCAATCAGCTAATCAACTCAAAACACCTGCAAACGTTTCCTGAGCCTTCAAAATGGTCTCTCAGTTTGGTTCACTAGGTAAGCCACAAACATTCATTGCCAAAGAAGCTGGCTGTTCACAGAGTGCTGTATCCAAGCATGTTAACAGAAAGTTGAGTGGAAGGAAAAAGTGTGGAAGAAAAAGATGCACAACCAACCGAGAGAACCGCAGCCTTATGAGGATTGTCAAGCAAAATCGATTCAAGAATTTGAGTGAACTTCACAAGGAATGGACTGAGGCTGGGGTCAAGGCATCAAGAGCCACCACACACAGACGTGTCAAGGAATTTGGCTACAGTTGTCGTATTCCCCTTGTTAAGCCACTCCTGAACCACAGACAACTTCAGAGGCGTCTTACCTGGGCTAAGGAGAAGAAGAACTGAACTGTTGCCCAGTGGTCCAAAGTCCTCTTTTCAGATGAGAGCAAGTTTTGTATTTCATTTGGAAACCAAGGTCCTAGAGTCTGGAGGAAGGGTGGAGAAGCTCATAGCCCAAGTTGCTTGAAGTCCAGTGTTAAGTTTCCACAGTCTGTGATGATTTGGGGTGCAATGTCATCTGCTGGTGTTGGTCCATTGTGTTTTTTGAAAACCAAAGTCACTGTACCTGTTTACCAAGAAATTTTGGAGCACTTCATGCTTCCTTCTGCTGACCAGCTTTTTGAAGATGCTGATTTCATTTTCCAGCAGGATTTGGCACCTGCCCACACTGCCAAAAGCACCAAAAGTTGGTTAAATGACCATGGTGTTGGTGTGCTTGACTGGCCAGCAAACTCACCACACCTGAACCCCATAGAGAATCTATGGGGTATTGTCAAGAGGAAAATGAGAAACAAGAGGCCAAAAAATGCAGATGAGCTGAAGGCCACTGTCAAAGAAACCTGGGCTTCCATACCACCTCAGCAGTGCCACAAACTGATCACCTCCATGCCACGCCAAATTGAGGCAGTAATTAAAGCAAAAGGAGCCCCTACCAAGTATTGAGTACATGTACAGTAAATGAACATACTTTCCAGAAAGCCAACAATTCACTAAAAATGTTTTTTTATTGGTCTTATGAAGTATTCTAATTTGTTGAGATAGTGAATTGGTGGGTTTTTGTCAAATATGAGCCAACATCATCGCAATTAAAAGAACCAAAGACTTAAACTACTTCAGTCTGTGTGCACTGAATTTATTTCATAAACGAGTTTCACAATTTGAGTTGAATTACTGAAATAAATGAACTTTTCCACGACATTCTAATTTATTGAGATGCACCTGTATATGCTGCCCTGTACACAGCACGTGGTCTGTGTGAGCTACACCGATCAGCCATAACATTAAAACCACTTGCCTAATATTGTTTAGGTCCCCCTTGTTCCACCAAAACAGCTCTGATCCATCAAAGAATGGACTCCACGAGACCTCTGAAGGTGTGCTGTGGTATCTGGCACCAAGACGTTAGCAGCAGATCATTTAAGTCCTGTAAGTTGCGAGGTTGGGCCTCCATGGATCGGACTTGTTTGTCCAGTACATCCCACAGATGCTCGAACGGATTGAGATCTGGGGATTTGGGGACACCTTGAACTCTTTGTCATGTTCCTCAAACCATTCCTGCACAATTTTTGCAGTGTGGCAGGCCAAATAAACCTGCCATTAGGGAATACCATTGCCATGAAAGGGTGTACTTGGCCTGCAACAATGTTTAGGTAGGTGGTATGTGTCAAAGTAACATCCACATAAATGCCAGGACCCAAGGTCTCCCAGCAGAACATTGCCCAGAACATCACCCTGATTGGTGTATATGGAGTGGTGGCTCTATAAATAAAAGCAGGTTTTTGTTTGGACAGAAATATGGTAGAAATATGGTTTTATTCCAGTGCACAGTAAGACAGTGTTTAGGTTGGGCTACTGGAACAAACCACTGATGATGAAAAATGAATAGTACTAAATCTTCTAATTAATATCCATGTTAATGAAGTTGGTCCTGTTAGCAGTTGAATTCCATGAATAATATCCACGTATTGCAGATATATACTGCAAATCAGAAATGCACACCACTGTTAACTTGTTTCCCTGAAAAGACTGAGAAAAAAAAAGAAATGTGTGTCTACCTTTTTCTATGCCTGAACATTCTGGGCTAGTTTAGTCTTTTTATGCAGTTTTTGACTTGAAGTTGGGATGGAAATATTGCTGAAACCTGGCAACCCTCCCCACAAGTGTCCATGAGCTGTTCTTTAAAACTCCACATTAAAGTAAAAACATTGCTCTCATGTAACTTTTTTTTCTTGTCCTGCGGGATCCCGATGCAACCACCTAGTCTGAAGAAAAAAAGAAAAAAAAAAACCTTTCTCCACCTACTGTTTGTATCTGCATTCGTATTCGTTTAGCATGCATTATCTGTTCAATCCAAATAATGTATTCATATTCGGTTACTTCCCTCGTATGTGAATATGTTGCTTCTAATTACCCATGAGTCCCTGGGGTAATTTTGCTACCTGTCTCTATCTGTCTCAATATGCATTCCATTGGTGTGCAATAGGGCTGAAGAGGTTATTCAAGCTTCCTAAGGACATTTATATTGATGCATTTTCATATAAACATTTATGTAAAATATTTCAGAATGCATACTGCTTCCAAAAAAATATATTCTTATAAAAATATTTTTATACAGTAATAATTGGGGCTGAGGGGATACTGGGTTCCATCACAGTAAGTGTTTTTTGTGCTGCAGGTGGGATAGTGATATATGGATGGTAGGAGAGATTCTGTAGGTTGGATGGGGATTGTGGTGTGTTATAGAATTAATCTGTCTAAGCACCTTGAAGGGTTCAATAAATCATGGACTTAATGTTTTGGTGACTCCCAGGGTTGGTGCATCCAATCATCTAACGCTGCTACCTCTGAGTGCTCACCTGACAAAAGGAACAAGGAGTATTTTGCCTAGTATACCAGGCAGTCCAAATCAGCTGAACCATTATACATAAGTGTTCTGTATGTACTCCAGAGGAGTTTCCAGGTTTCTGAGCTTTACCAGAATTACAGACTGATATTTATTTCTGCTTGTCTGCCAAACATGGGATGGAAACTATTCTCTCGCAAGTCATTAAACAATACATTAGTTGCTTCCATGTTGGTAAGCAGTTTGATCAGGCAACAGGAATTAAGCAATAGGCTTTAGGGGAAAAAATATGATGACAAATATGAATATGGATGAATAAATGAATGAACAGAGCTAAAATGCAGGCTGTCCATTTTAATTAGAGGGTATTATGTTCATATTGATCAATCCAAGGAATTCTAGACTCTTTTATCTATTGTGCTACAATTTTAAGAGATGTTTGAAGAACCATTTTCATAATGAAGGAAAACTTTTGAATTGATTAAAAATCTTCCACTGAATGTATGCTTAGATGCTTGCGTAGAGCACGCAACATCATCAGGAACTCCTCCCATCCCAGTCACAAACTGTTCAAATTCCTTCATTCCAGGAAGAGATACAGGAACATTCGCACCAGAACCAGCAGGCTCAGGGTCAGCTTCTTCCCCACAACCATTACCCTGCTGAACTCCACACTACACCATTGGACCAATGTTTTACTGCCTGTAATCATCCTGCAGCTCTATTCTATACTGCATATTCTGTATTATCTCTATATAATTGTAGATTCACAGTATATATCCTAGGCTATTTTTATATATCTGTACAGTGAGTGAAAAAAGTATTTGATCCCCTGCTGATTTTGTACGTTTGCCCACTGGCAAGAAATGATCAGTCTATAATTTTAATGGTAGGTGTATTTTAACAGTGAGAGACAAAATAACAACAACAACAAAAAAAAAATCCAGAAAAACGCATTTCAAAAAAGTTAGAAATTGATTTGCATTTTAATGAGTGAAATAAGTATTTGATCCCCTATCAATCAGCAAGATTTCTGGCTCCCAGGTGTCTTTTAAAGGGAGTGCTCCTAATCTCAGCTTGTTACCTGTATAAAAGACACCTGTCCACAGAAGCAATCAATCAATCAGATTCCAAACTCTCCACCATGGCCAAGACCAAAGAGCTCTCCAAGGATGTCAGGGACAAGATTGTAGACCTACACAAGGCTGGAATGGGCTACAAGACCATCGCCAAGCTGCTTGGTGAGAAGGTGACAACAGTTGGTGTGATTATTCGCAAATGGAAGAAACACAAAATAACTGTCAGTCTCCCTCGGTCTGGGGCTCCATGCAAGATCTCACCTTGTGGAGTTTCAATGATCATGAGAACGGTGAGGAATCAGCTCAGAACTACATGGGAGGATCTTGTTAATAATCTCAAGGCAGCTGAGACCATAGTCACCAAGAAAACAATTGGTAACACATTACGCCATGAAGGACTGAAATCCTGCAGTGCCTGCAAGGTCCCCCTGCTCAAGAAAGCACATGTACAGGCCCGTCTGAAGTTTGCCTGAATGATTCAGAGGAGAACTGGGTGAAAGTGTTGTGGTCAGATGAGACAAAAATCGAGCTCTTTGGCATCAACTCAACTCGCCGTGTTTGGAGGAGGAGGAATGCTGCCTATGAGCCCAAGAACACCATCCCCACCGTCAAACATGGAGGTGGGAACATTATGCTTTGGGGGTGTTTTTCTGCTAAGGGGACAGGACAACTGCACCGCATCAAAGGGACGATGGACGGGGCCATGTACCGTAAAATCTTGGGTGAGAACCTCCTTCCCTCAGCCAGGGCATTGAAAATGGGTCGTGGATGGGTATTCCAGCATGACAATGACCCAAAACACACAGCCAAGGCAACAAAGGAGTGGCTCAAGATGAAGCACATTAAGGTCCTGGAGTGGCCTAGCCAGTCTCCAGACCTTAATCCCTAGAAAATCTGTGGAGGGAGCTGAAGGTTCGAGTTGCCAAACGTCAGCCTCAAGACAATGACTTGGAGAGGATCTGCAAAGAGGAGTGGGACAAAATCCCTCCTGAGTGGCCACTACAAGAAACGTCTGACCTCTGTGATTGCCAACAAGGGTTTTGCCACCAAGTACTAAGTTGAAGGGGTCAAATACTTATTTCACTCATTAAAATGCAAATCAATTTATAACTTTTTTGAAATGCATTTTCCTGGATTTTTTTGTTGTTATTCTGTCTCTCACTATTAAAATACACCTACCATTAAAATTATAGACTGATCATTTCTTTGTCAGTGGGCAAACGTACAAAATCAGCAGGGGATCAAATACTTTTTTCCCTCACCGTATATTATATGTATATACAGTGTATATTATCCATGGATAATCTGGGTACTGTTGCATACACAATGTACATATTTCCTACATATATTTATGATTAATACTTGCATATATTATATATTTTTTAATACCTAGATACTTAGAGCTTTTCTATCATAACAAAGTGTAATTATAATAAACTCATTCTGTTATCTACTCAATATAGCTACTGCACATATTCACCATGTTATTTGTTTATTTACTATATATATATATATATATATATATATATATATATATATATATATATATATATATATATATATATATATATATATATATATTTGCACTTCTGGTACATGCTAAACTGCATTTTGTTGCTGACTACCTCTACTGTGCAATGACAATAAAGTTGTATCTATTATTATCCATTATTATGTGTTAGATTGTAACATAAAGTAGAATCAAACAAATGCAACTGTTCAAATATTTATGGGCTGTACTGTATATCCAGCTTTATATTGGTAGTCTATTTTCTTGGGTGTTGTATCCTCCTGTCATTCAGGCTCTCTCTCTGAGCTGTAACAGCCTGATAGCTACAGTGCACTTTTGGTAGGTACTAACCACTGCATATTGGGAACACCCCACAAGACCTGCCATTTTGGAGATGCTCTGACCCAGTCATCTAGACATCACAATTTGGTCTTTGACAATTTTGTCAAAGTCGCTCAGATCCTTACACTTGCCAATTTTTCCTGCTTCCAACACATCAACTTCAAGAACTGACTGTTCACTTGCTGCCTAATATATCCCTCCCCATGACAGGTGCCATTGTAAGGAGCTAATCAGTGTTATTCACTTTACCTGTCAGTTGTTTTAATGTTATGGCCAATTGGTGCAAATGTACATGCTGACATTCTATGTTTTAACCTCATGGTCACTGTTTAATTTCAGATACAGCTTTCAGATGCTTGGGCTTAGAAATTGGTTATACTGTTGAAATATTTAGGGAGTGTACTGTATATCCAATTTTAAATTGATAGTCTATTTTCTTTTGTGTTGTATCCTCCTGTCATTCAGGCCAACAGCCTGCTCCTACAGTGCTATCTGTTTGAACAGGACTGAGGGTGCTCTCAAAGGCCCACAGAGACTGTTTCTGCCCCAGCCAAGAGCACAGTCCCAGGGGAGTCACTCGATGGATGAATATCCTCTACTGCTGATGGCAGTGGAACAGAAAAGCCAGTAGTAATGAACTGCATGTTCTGTGTGTGAGTGTGTGGTAAAATGAATAATTCAAACTGTAATTTCTTGCTGTGTGATTTTCTTTTCTCCTGGATTTGATTGCATGGACAAACTGAGATATAGTTTTGCTTGCCATGGTTCAGAAAGAAGTGCCCATTGAAGTGTCCAATACATGATCTGCTGTTCAATTATTTGTTTTTATAGTTTTTTTTATCCATACATAAGAACTGCTTATGAGACACTGCTTTGAGCAAAAGTTTTTTTTTTTTTTTTTCATAAGCTTTTTATTCCATAGATAATTCTATGAGATTTATGGAACTGAGTTCAGTTTTTGCAATTTAAGTATTAAATGCAGTCCTGACTAAATGCACTTAACGATTAGTATGGATCCTTTTAGGCTCTAAATTTCTGTCAGCTAAGTTTATAGCCTCATCCAACTTTTTTATAACAATATAATTGTATGCATTCTAATATATTTTACAGCAATGTTTATAAGAAAATGGATCAATACAAATTTCCTTAGGAACACTGAAGAACCTCTTCAGCCCTGCTGCACACTGATGGAATACATATTGAAAGAGAGAGAGACAGAGAGAGGTAGCAAATTTACCCCAGGGACTCATGGGTATTTATAAGGAACACATTCATATACAACAGTTTTGGTCCTGTGTGTGTGTGTGTGTGTGTGTGTGTGCTTGTATTCAACCTTCTGATTCTCTTTAGGCTTGTGTTTCACCCTTAGGTTGAATTGCAGTGCTGAACTGATCCTGTTGTTACTCTCTGAAGTCTTCATACATTTCATCATAATCTCCCTCCCCACACCCTCTCTACATGCTCACACACTTACTCATCATCTGACTCTCTATCTATCCATCATCCTTGGTCTTTCACTTTCTTGTATGCACAGGCACAAACTATATCCCTTATATGTACACAATTTCCCCCTCATCCTCTTGCTCACTTCCTCACACATTATGAGAGTATACATTAGTGTAAAAAAATGTATCAGCCCCAAACATCATTTACTGCCACAGATTACTAATTTAACTTTAAAACAAGCTAGACTGTCACCTTTGTATGAAAATGGTCTCAGTCTCTCTTTCTGTCTCTCGCAGTCACTTTCTCACTCTGTATATTGCATAATGGTGATTCCTGTCTGTGGGGTGACAGTGTTCTTATGTCACCATAAGCAGCTCGATCGAATCTGTCCTCTCGTCAGCACAGCTCCAATTCTGTACCTAGTTTCTTTCCAATTAGGAACCACACACACACACACACACACACACACACACACACACACACACACACACACACACACACACACACACACACACACACACACACACACTATTTGCATGAAACTGATATAATTCTTGTTGTATTTAGTTGTGTGTATTAAGATGGATATCAATATAACTTCAAGTTTTGACTGGTGTCTGCAACAAATGTGAGCAAACAGGTCAGACAAGACGTAGTAAGAATGTCATTGTGTATGCTTAAATAAGATGTATTAGTGTGTATGTCTGTTTATTGTTTATGAATAAAGTTAATAGTATGATCCTGGAGCTTTGTTATTTAAACTGAAAGATAGAGTACGGATTCATATACTGTTTGATTTCTGCATGTCGATGAAACAAACATTCAAGACCTTAACAGAATCATACTGCCAGTGGGATAAATTGTATGTTGCTTCAGGCTCAGATGTAACTATGATTAAGATGTATACTATTAAATTCATATAAATGTAGAACAATCTCCAGTAAAAATTAAAAGCCTACTGGAGTTCAAGAGAGCTGTAAGGGGCATCAATGATATTTCTGAATATACAGTGGGTATAGAAAAGAATCACCCCCCTTTAAAATAATCACATTTTGTTGCTTTTCAGCCTGAAATGAAGACGGACACAGTTTTTGTTTTATCCAGCTGTATTTACTCAGTGCAACTTATAACATCCAAGTGAACGATATAACACCAACATGTCAGGAAAAAAAAAAAAAAAGGATCACCCCCTCCTAAAAATAACTTGTAAACTCAATAAGGTGTAGCTAATCATTTATGCTTGGCAGACGCCCTTATCCAAAGCTACTTACATTTATGTCATTTATACAACTGAGCAGTTGAGGGTTAAGGGCCTTGCTCAAGGGCCCAACAATGGCAGTTTGGTGGTGCTGGGTTTTGAACTCACAACGTTCTGATCAGTAGCCCAACATCTTAACCACTGAGCTACCACTGCCACTGTCACAGTCTCAATGGCACACAAAGCCATTTGATTTTCAACTGTGATCAGCTGTGGTCATTTTGATTAGCTCAGCATGAAAATAGCTTTCCTGGAACATTTTGTAGTGCAACTGAAGCAAACAATCAACTATGGGTGGCAAGGCACTGTCAAAAGATCTCCGGGATAAAGTTGTGGACAGGCACAAGTCAGGAGATGGATACAAAAAAAGTTCAAAGGCTTTATCAATGTCTAGAAGCACAGTGAAGTCTATTATTAAGAAGTGGAAGGTATTTGGTACAACACAGACCCTCCCTGGATCAGGACATCGCTCCAAACTGGATGAAAGAGCCAGGAGGAAACTGGTCAGAGAGGCTACCAAGAGGCCTACAGCAACTCTGAAGCAGTTGCAGGAATTTATAACAAAGAATGGTCATTATGTGCATGGGACAACAATATCACAAATTCTCCACAAATGTGGCTTGTATGAGAGGGTTTCAAGAGAAAAGAAACCCACGACTGAGCTTTGCTAAAACACACCTTGAAGATTCTGAGGCCACATGGAAAAAGATGTTATGATCAGATGAATTATTTGGCCTCAACACCAATTGATATGTCTGGCGGAAATCCAATACAGCTCACCATCCAAATAACACCATTCCTACAGTAAAGCATGGAGGTGGTAATATCCTGTTATGGGGGTGTTTCTCTGCAGCAGGGACTGGAGCACTTGTCAGGATAGAAGGAAAATGGATGGGGCAAAATACCGTCAAATTCTTGAGGAAACTCTGCTGCCCTCTGCCAGAAAGTTGTCAATGGGAAGAAGTTTTACCTTCCAACATGACAGTGACCCAAAGCACACAGCAAAACTGACCACACAGTGATTGTAGGAGAAAAAGGTGAATGTCCTTGCATGGCCTAGTCAGAGCCCAGACTTAAACCCCATTGAAAATCTGTGGAATGACTTGAAGACTGTAGTCCACAAACAGTCACCATCAAATTTAACTGAACTTGAGCAGTTCTGCAAAGAAGAGTGGGCAAATATTGCAAAGTCTAGATGTGCAAAGTTAGTAGAGAAATATCCCAACAGACTAAAGGCTGTAATTAAAAAATTAAGGCAAATTAAAGCAAGGGGGTGATCCTTTTTCCAACTCAGTGATTCTTTTTTTTTTTTTTTTTTTTTTTTTTTTTTCTCCATTAAAAAAAAAATGTTCTCCATGTGTTGCAGTTCCAGGGGTGTTAATTACCACTCTGATTGGTCAGAGCAGGAGGTGTACACAAGAAATAAGAACAGGGATTCATTACTGCTTTATTTCATCATAGCCAGACATCAATGCCAGGATGCTAACATTCCAATAAACACACACACACACACACACACACACACACACACACACACACACACACACACACACACACACACACACACACACACACACACACACGTGTTAGGCTATTCGATCATTGTTTCCCACTACAGAAAACAGCAAAGATTATTCCTCCTCAAACTGTAGCACCTTACTGTATATTTCTTATCTAACAGTTCTTTGGCCATGGATAGATTATTGGTTTACATTAAAACCAAAAACTTAGACGTACTCTATGTCTTAATGATGTCTTAATGAACAGCACTTCAGTTGTTTTGCAGGAAGCAGGTGTACAACTAAAATGCCTCCTTTACAGATAAACTCAGTGACTATGTCCTTGTACTGTACATTTTTCTTCATATAATCAAGAAGGTAAAAATTTCTGTCTTTTTTTTTTTTTTTTAATCAAAATGTTTATTAAGACTTTAATCATTATGTCAAAGTTACATGTAGGAAGTGGACACAGGATGAAACAACAAAAAAATAAACAAAAAATATCTCTTTTTTCATTTTTCAATGGCTATAGATTTGTATATGTTACATCAGATTTAGACGTCAATTGCTGACCAAATGCTCAGTCACCCTAAAGTAAACAAATAATCGATGTATCAGAGAGACAGTAATGACAGCAGGTCTGGCCACTGACCTGCTATTGGCCATAGGTATACTGTATTTCTGGGATATAAATTTGAAATTAGGGGTGTTAGCACAGTAAATGTTATACAATCATATTCCATTGGTAATAGGTTATATCATCCTTGCAAATTATATATTTCAAAGATACATTTGCAGTTGAAGCCAAACGTGTATATACATCTTGGTAAATTTTCAAACTCAATTTTTCACAACTCCACACATTTCATGTTAGCATACACTTCATGTGTTAAGTCAGACTCAGATTTATTTCAGATTTGCAGTGGGTCAAAAGTTTACATACACTTTGTTACTATTTGGATTCACTGCCTTTTAATTGTTTGAACTTGAATCAAATACTTGGGGTAGCCTTTCACAAGCTTCTCACAATACTTTGGAGATAAGTTTAGGATCATTGTCCTGCTAGAAGACCCAGTTGCAACCAAGTTTTTACTTTCTGGCGGATGTCTTGAGATGTTGCTTCGGTATTTCTACATAATCCTCCTTCTTCATGATGCCATCTATTTTCTGAAGTGCACCAGTCCCTTTTCCATCAAAACACCCCCATGCTGCCACCCCCATGCTTCACAGTTAGGATGGTGTTCATCGAATGAAATCCCTCACCCTTTTCCTCCATACATCATCATTATGGCCAAACAGTTGACATTTTTGTTTCATCTGACCAGAGAATACTCCTCCAAGTGCAGAACTTTGTCCTGGTGATCACCTGTAAACTTCTGTCAGACTTTTTTTTATGTCCCACTTGGAGTAGGGGCTTCTTCCTTGCATGGTGATATAGGACTCTCTTAATGGTGGATGTACATATTTGGGACCTGATGCCTCCATCTTCTTCACCAGTTCCTTTGTTGTTGTTTTGGGGTTCAGTTGAACCTTTTAGACAAACTTCTGTTCACCTCTTGGAGTTAATTTGTACCTTCTTCCTAAATAATGCACTGTCTGTGAGGTCCCAAGATTTTTACAATTGCATATAATTGTTTGTACAGATGCTTGTGGTACCTTCAGTGGTTTGGAAATTGCTCCTAAAGAGGAACTGGACTTGTGGAAGTCCACAATTGTTTTCTGAGGTCTTGGCTGAGTTGCTTGGATTTTTTTCATGATATCAAGGGAAAAAGCACTGGGTCTAAAGGTAGGCCCTTTTACAGCCACATAACTCTTAATTATGACAACTAGCCAATCAGAAGCTTCTGAATATCATTACATTAATTTCTGGAATCTTCCATGACTGTTTAAAGAGAAAGCCAACTTGGTGTATGTAAACCCACTGGAATTCTGATATAGTGAATTATCGATTGTAATCAATTGTTTTAAAAATGACCTCTGATGTAAACTTATTAGTTGCCCTAATTGACTTGTCAAAAAATGTATGGTAACATGAAACTTTAACCTAGGGGTATGTAAACCTTTAGTCTCAACTGTAATGGTGATGTACTATGGTAAGTAGTATGTATGGTATGTAGGGATGCTGCTCAACATATGTATCAAAGTTGAACAGATGGTTCAGCTAAAGAATTAAGGGGAGTCAGGTCCATTGTGAGTGTGTGTGTGTGTGTGTGTGTGTGTGTGTGTGTGTGTGTGTGTGTGTGTGTGTGTGTGTGTGTGTGTGTGTGTGTGTGTGTGTGTGTGTGCGAGTGTGTGTATAAAGGAGATGGTGGGTGCAGTTAAAGATGGATGGCTCCACAAATAATAGACCTTGAACAGGGATGCAGGTTTGTGGCTGTTGGAGAACACTCTGTTCCTGTACATGTGTGTGTGTGTGTGTGTGTGTGTGTGTGTGTGTGTGTGTGTGTGTGTGTGTTCATGTGTGTACAATTGCATGTGTGTATGGTGTGACAGAAATGAATTCTGCAGTGACATGTGAAGGATTGGTTAATACAGCCAATTATCTCTGAGAATCACTCAGTCATGTGCAAAGCATGCCCCCTTTTGTTTAAATGTACATCATTATAGTTTGGTGTTTCAAAAAGGCTAATATTAACATACAATACAATACTACAAGTTGTTCAATACTGATTTTTAATAACTTAAAGTAAGTAGTCGATGCTAAAAAAAAAAAAAAAACACACGTGATATTATCAACAACAACAACATTAGGAGCATCTAGTTTCTAAAACTGTGAATATTTAGAGGTATACCGAATCTGACTATTTTGATCATTTAAGATCATTAATCTCCCTTGAAGTGTTCTGTTTTTTGCCAATATCTTTGGTAAATACCTCAGATAATATTGTTGTACCAATGCAGTGTTACTAGCATTATCCACCCGGAAGTACATTTTTTGTTGCTGTCTGGTCTATTCTTCATGATTAGCAGATAAGATTCGCCATACCCCACAGAAATCTCCATTTTTGAAAAAAACATAAAATATGGTCCTTGCCCATTTCCTTTACATCTGATGTTTGCACTCTTCTAATTGTTTACTATGTGAATGATGTAACATCAACACAAAAGACTAATAGTCAGTTACTGTGCTTTATGAACACAATTTTGTGGAACTTTAAAACCGGTCAAAGTTTTGTTTTTGTATTTTTTGCTAAACAATATATTGGTCAGGCCAGGCCTAGTGTCCCCTGATACCTTCTTCTTCAATTCAGCACGGGGAATAAACAAGTGAATACCATCCATTACTGCTGAAAATCAATACCTCCATGTTTTACACTGATTGACAATTTGATGCCTCAGAGACATGCTCCATTATCTTGGATGCAAGCATCCGCTAAGGAGACAAAGTCTGTTGCCCTCCTCGTTACGGAAATGCAATGCAATCGCATTTTCTATGGAAGAAGGCGAGGTGATTAAAAATCTATAAGAGGCTGTTATGACTTAGGGCCAGCTGGAAACAAGCCGGGGAGAATTCTCTACGCAGTGTTGCATGAACACATGCACGCACATACACACACACACACACACACACACACACACACACACTAGCAGTGAGTCATCCTATGAGACTACACTTATGTAGATTTTAGTTGAACCTGAAAGCTCAGTCTGACTGCGCACACCTAACTAGCTGCTAATGTCTGAATGTGTGTGTGTTTGTGCATATGGAGGTCCATGTGAATGTGTGTAAGTGCATTTATGTATTAGAATATTAAAATAAATGTAACCACACTCAGCATTCATGCTTACATATGAGCTAATAATAAATCCATTTTTGGACAGGGCACTGTTGGATGTTATCTAATGTATAATGAGAAAGAGGCTAAATGTAAGATATATGTGGCATATAATTGTGTGTGTGTGTGTGTGTGTGTGTGTGTGTGTGTGTGTGTGTGTGTGTGTGTGTGTGTGTGTGTGTGCGCGCACATTATTAGAATTTCACTCTGTCTCTGTATTTGAGAAGAAGAACCTGATAAAACAGTGTGAAGCAGTAACACCCAGCAGTAAGTACTAAATACTACTTTGAAATCTGTTACACAGTAATAGAATTATAGTTCTAGCTTTTGTACTAGCAAAATACAATATCTGTACTGACTCAAATGTGAGATAATTAACCACTAATTAACCAGAAATAACGGCAAATGAACACACAGGTGTATGGAGGCATTAAGAGACTGCATCATGTGTTCATGTACAGATGAACTGCAGCTCAATATAGTGAATGGACAAAATCATTTACAATTTATAGCTTGTGTGTGTGTGTGTGTGTGTGTGTGTGTGTGTGTAATGCTTTGTATCCAACTGGCATCCTAAAACAGGTCTCATCAATATGCAGAGTCAATATTCTAGTTATCAGTATGCTATACGAGTTGCATGAGCCATGTGGAGAGCAGGAGATGAGGGAAGCTGAAGTGGGATGCAACGTGCTATATTAATTCAATGTGAAGTCTAATTCATAAGTCCTTTGTCGTGTTTACTTATGTATTCAATCCATGCTTCTAGTTGGGCATTTGGTGAGTAAGTGCTGTTGGTGAATGAGCTTGGGCTGCTTTGGAGTATCTGGCTGTTGGTTAAATATACAAGTTTTTACCTTTACAATATAAGCCTTTTCCACTGTCGGGTCAAACAGTTCTGAACATTTCCACATGAGCACAGTCAAGCACAGAACGCTTTCAAATGATCTTTTTCCCCCCTTTGATTAGATAAACATGCTCAGTGCTCAGGATTAATGATGTACTGTAGGTATTCACCGACTAGTTCTACTTTCATGTCAGAACCTGATCTGATATCAATGTGAAGTTGCCCAAGACTGAAGATGCTTCTCATTTCTTTCTTTTTTTGGCTTTTTACCCCATTTTCTCTCAATTTGGCCATTTTGCCCATTTCCAGGTTCATTAGCTGGACTATTAATCATGTGGGGCGGAGCCCAGATTCTTCTCCATCAAAAACATTTTAAAAATGTACTTCTAAATATACTGTTTCCATGCATTTTCTTCTTGCATATGAGGGCTATTTGCTTAAAAAATGTGAAAATTGGATAAAAAGTTGGATTTAACATAAAAGTTGACTCAAGGGTTTTCACTGTTTGCAGGACTACCAGAGTTATAAAATCTAAAACGTTTTGGCTATCTAACAAAAGAATAGGCGTGTTTGGTGTCACTAGCCAAGGGGAGGCACAACTAAGCTATCATTGTATGGTCTTAGCTGCTACAATGCCATTCAAGGTACATTACCTGTCCTTATGCTCTGCTCATATCATGTTCACATAACTTAGAACTCATATAGACATTTACACACCTTGTGTGTTTATACCTTGAGAGCTGTCAACCAAACACACGATTATTTCCAAGTATTTTCCTGTAAACCCTGTCTGATTGGTCTTGCCTCCATTCACCGAAGACAAAATACAACTCTCCGTTCACTGAAGATAAAATTACAACACTGCTGTCTTCGCTCGATGCTGTCACGAAGTTCAGTTACGTAGTGACAAACCGCTCCAAGTAGAGAATTATTCTGGGCTAAAGAAAAAATCTTCAGGGCTACAGCCCCCAGTGCACAGGCCAGGTTACACCTCTGCCAATTCTCACCTACTAGCTAGCTCTCTCCTATTACAGGATAGCTACCAAACAGGGATGGTGACGGCTAAATCATTGCTTCTTCCAAGACACGTGAAGCCAGCCTTCACATCCTTTCAAACTGCTGCTCATGCTGCATCACAGGGCAGCTGAATACTCAGAGGAAAGTGATGGCGGCCATCTTCCACATATATGAGCTAACAGACATCTACAGTTGGTTCGTGTCAGGGGAGACAGATTATGCCATTTATCCCACCCAGAGCTCACATGAAAATATACTATAGTATTTTAGAGCAAATTTACTAAAATGTAGTAAAATCCCTGTAGTAAATACTATAGTGTTTTTGAACCTTACTATAGTAAAGATACTATGCTAAATTGCAGTGATATTTGGTAATTTGTTGTGGTAACTCTACTATGGTAATATAAAAAACCTACAGTCATTTACTGTAGTAAATTTTCTACAGCTGTACTATACTGAACTACAATATGTGTACAGTACCTTCACAGCACAGGTGAATGTTGTAAACCTTCGTAGTACATTATAATGAACAGTAGAACACACTTTAGTATCCCATAGTATTCTATAGTAACTCTAATATTTATCAATTCACTATAGTCATTCCTACAGTATGCTGTAGTATAACAATGTATTAACAAAGTGTAGTAAATACTATAAAATACTACATTATACTATAAGTTACTACAGTTTACCATAGTAAATACTAAAGTATACTACAGTATTTTTTCATGTGGGAGAGCATGGCCAATTTTGCTATGTTGGACTTCCGGCCATGGATGGGTGTGGTGTTGTCGGGAATCAAACTTGCAATGTGCTTTTCTATTGCTCGACTGGGGAGTATCTTCTCATTTCTTTAATTATGTTTCCTTGTTTATTTATCCTGCTTCCCTTTATTGCATTTTAGCTCCTCCCTCTGAGGACCCAAGGAAAGGATGCAAGGAAAAAAATGGCCACCTGAACAGGAAGTAGAAGAGGATGGATTTAACACTGAGTTTGATGAAAAGTGAGGGCAAGAGAATATGGAGGGCTGCAGAAAGGAAGGAGAGGGGGATAGTTATGAGAGGAGAGCAATGCACATGCAGTTCAGTATCGCAGAGCTGATTAAACTATCATCACCATCAAAGCTGAAAGCATTAAATCTACATCCAATCCTATTACACACACTCCCTCTGTCAGTGCCTCACCCCTCTTCAGCTGCATGAATACTATTCATTTTTAGCTGGATGACCTCTATGACACTGTTCAGATACATTCTATTCAGTGGTCTGTCATATGTGCGTGTATCTCTAGTCAGGCGTTCAGTCGGTGTGGTTTGTACTATCTTTCCCATCCCTGTGTGATCCCTGCAGTGTGAAGCTCATCTGCTGCTGATGATATCTTTGCATGCAGCAGTGTGGAATTTGTAGAAGCTTAGCCTCTAAAGGAGAGAGGAGGATTATGGGTAAGAAAGCTGGGAGATCCAACCTAAGGGGAGAATCTCTACAGGGCCTTCAATTTAGCCAGAACATATTTCAAAGAAGCAATCAAAAGTAAATGAGTGTAATATTCACTTACACACTGGCTAATGATGTATTTTATTCCTGCTTTATTGATTTTATTGACTGTAAACTGATGAATTCTCTCCCTCTACCTCTCTCACACACAAATACACACATGCATAGTACAGGCCTCAGTGGAGTAGTTTTTGAACAAATCAGGCTTCTGGCTGTTGTTGAGCTCATAACCTTATGATGAATGTTTCAGTAAAGAGCTTTCACAGTGCCCACCTTTCTTTCTGATTTTCAATCTCCAATTTTAATCTCCAGCTCAGTGTCTTCATTATGTGGACAAACTCAATAATCTTATTTCACATTTTCAATACAAGTGATGTTGTATTCTCTTTATTTTAAATTGCACATTTGCACATGATTTATTCAAAACTAGAAGGTGAAAAATCAAGAATACAAATTGTTTTAGATTGTCTTTATTACTTACTGCCTTTATAAGCCTAACCAGTGCTAAACACCAAAGATGGTAACAAGCTACATATGGTAATCAGAAGAGGTGTCTAAAAGATATGTGTATGAAAGTCTTCATATGTATCTAAACCACACACACACACACACACACACACACACACACACACACACACACACACACACACACACACACACACACACACCGTTTGGTGTTGAGGCCAAATAATTAAATTTTAGTCTCATGTAGCCTCAGAATCTTCAAGGTGCGTTTTTAGCAAAGCTCAGTCGTGGGTGGCTTTTTTCTTGCAACCCTCCCATACAAGCCACAGTTGTGGAGAATTTGTGATATTGTTGTCACATGCACACAATGACCACTCTTTGTCATAAATTCCTGCAACTGCTTCAGAGTTGCTGTAGGCCTCTTGGTAGCCTCTCTGACCATTTTTCTCCTGGCTCTTTCATCCAGTTTGGAGCGACATACTGATCCAGGGAGGGTCTGTGTTGCACCAAATACCTTCCACTTCTTAATAATAGACTTCACTGTGCTTCTAGGCATTGATAAAGCCTTTGAATTTTTTTTGTATCCATCTCCTGACTTATGCCTGTCCACAACTTTATCCTGGAGATCTTTTGACAGTGCCTTGCCACCCAGAATTGATTGTTTGCTTCAGCTGCACTACAAAATGCTCCAGGAAAGCTCTTTTCATGCTGAGCTAATCAAAATGACCACAGCTGATCACAGTTGAAAATCAAATGGCTTTGTGTGCCATTGAGGAGCTGATTAGCTACACCTTATTGAGTTTACAAGTCATTTTTAGAAGGGGCGTGATCCTTTTTCCAACTCAGTGATTCTGTTTTTTTTTTGTTTTTTTTTCCTGACATGTTGGTGTTATATCTTTCACTTGGATGTTATAAGTTGCACTGAGTAAATACAGCTGGTTAAAACAAAAACTGTGTCCTTCTTCATTTCAGGCAACAAAATGTGATTATTTTAAAGGGGGGTGATTCTTTTCTATACCCACTGTGGATCTCATCCAAGTCAGCTTGCCAGCTAGCTTTTTGGTATTTTCTCTACAGTAGGCTATCTATGTTGACTGAGGATAAATATATAATGTTAGCTGTCTATTGCTGTGGGAAGCTGATGCTGCCTAAGATGGGGTTTCACAACAAATCAGAGCTTTATTGTATCCCACGTTTAATGCCACAACTGACTTCCTTTTTGCTTTTTCAGTCCTCATGTAATATATGTGCACTCACACATGCACTGACTGTCTTGTTTGTGTTTATGTTTGAAGGATTATTTCGTTTGCTTATCTGGTCACTGACCTGCAGTGGATATGTTCCTGTTCTTTACAATTATGGAAAAAAATTAGAGAGAAAGGGATCTTGAGCTTGACATCTGGTTGCTTTCAAAACCAGCTGTCAACATTTCAGAGAAAGTGTCAGCGATGCAGTTTTTTCCTCCTCACCCAGCAAATCTTTCTCATCTGTGTTGAGCTCAGGGCTTACAGCTGATCACAGTACACAAGGGTGTCATGAGGCAGTTTTTTTTGGTTGTTTTTTTTTGGTGAATTCGGCCTGCATCCCAACCCATGCCACACACACACACACACACACACACACACACACACACACACACACACACACACACACACAATTCTTTAATGTCTTTACTCAAGTATGTATAAAGTATTCTTTTTTGTCTCTAGGTTACAAACTCTACTTCTACTTTTTCGAATATTTTAATAAATAAAATACTGATTGGGATCATTGCATTTTCTTCTATAATTTAAATAAATAGACTGTATTAGAAAACAATTTACAATTTTTGGCCTAAGGTTGTTCCATGTTTTGCCATCCAGGAACAGTTGTATAATTTCTAAATGCTAGGTATAGACAGTATGTTAAAATGTAGGCTAACAAATGCCTTGTAAATAATGTGGTATAAAGGTATAAAGCTACAGCTGGAGATGATGAGATATTCATAGTCTTCGCAATTTTACGTTGAGGAACACTATTCTGAAATTGTTCCACGAATTGTAAACGCAGTTTTTCGCAGATTGGTGAACCTCTGCCCATCTTTACTTCTGAAAGACTTTGCCTCTCTAAGATACTATTTTTATACCCAATAATGTTACTGACCTGTTGCCAACTAACCTCAGACTGTTTCTTTTCAGTAACACTTACTTTTCCAACTTTTTTGAGACGTGTTGTGACCATCAAATTAAAAATTACCTTATTTTTTCCTTAAAATGGTACATATCCTCAGTTTAAACATTTTATATGTTTTCTATGTTCTATTGTGAATAACATATGGGTTTATGAGATTTGCAAATCATTGCATTCTGTTTTTATATACCTTTTACACAGCGCCCCAACGTTTTTGGAATTGGGGTTGTAGCAGGGCAAGCAAACTGAGCCGATGTTACTGAGCAGAAAGAAAACAACGTGCTAACACAGCACTAATACACACACATAAATACACCCATGCCCATTGCCTATATAAACCACACACATAACCATCTAAGTCTTTAAACACGAGAATATGAATAGAAATCTAATAGATGAGGAGGAACTGAGAGAGTGTTAGATATATACTCACTGTCCACTTTATTAGGGACACCTGTATACCGGCACATTCATACAGTTACCTAATCAGCCAATCATGTGGCAGCAGCACAAGCAAAAAATCATGCAGATACAGGTCAAGCGCTTCAGTTAATGTTCACATTAAGGGATGCAGGTGTTCCTAATAAAGTGGATGGTGAGTGTATGTAGGAGAGAGAGAGAGAGAGAGAGAGAGAGAGAGAGAGAGAGAGAGAGAGAGAGAGAGAGAGAGAAAGAGAAAGAGAGAGAGAGAGGGAGAGCTGTTGCAGTGCCTTTAAAGGCCATGTTAATGTAAACATCTCATTTCAAATAAACAAATACAATGACCTTTCTTAAGGGAAAAGGCATTAGAAAAAAACATAAAGGTCATGTCTGAATGAAAGTGCAAGAGGAATTTGACCTGAAATGAGAAGACGCAACAATCACACTATTTCATGACTCAGAAGTTGCAGGCCATGGTTTCTACCACTGGCCTATTTGTACAAGCGTGAGGATATGTTCTCAACAGAGAACACTAAGCAGGCCTACTTCTGTATGTTGCTCTGGACAGGGAAGTCTGCAAAATACTTTAAATGGAAAATGGAAATGTACTACTCTCTCCCACCTTCACTGTATCTCTCTGCATGTTGTCTCTTAAAGGAACAAAGTGTTGAGGTTTCAGGTCATGCTTTCTACAGTTGGTCTAAATGAACATGACTCCAGAGGAGTCTATAGCAGGAGTGTATGTGTATTTTGTATTATGTACGTATGTGTGTATTGTTGTCTGTCTGTGCCCATGCATAGGCAAACCGCATAAGCACTTGACATATGAAATCTTGGTTAGTTGTATACTTGGCACAAACAGCTTTATTCATAAACATTTCATGCTTGCAAAGCATCCATCTTGTTGTACCTTGATGATTATTATGGCTTATGATTGCTTGTGTGGCTCATGTGGCAGAAGATGGCTTGATTTACAACCATAAATCCTACCTTGTACATTCAGAATGACAACCTTGCATCTGAAGTGTCCTCCACTTTACATAACGGCTACATTCTGTGTTGCAAAAAAAAAAAATCCTCTCTTTTCAGTATGAAAGTTCCATCATGTGTTATTATAATACACAGCATCTGTGTGACTGTGTGTGCGCATTCGTGTGTAATCATAAGAGTTCTTCTTTTCACTAACCTCTTAATCCAGCAGAGGAAGCATCACTGTTTTGTTTATTACCACAATGCATCACTAACAGATTAAAGTAAATCAGCTTTAAGAACCAATTAATTTACACCCTCATTAGCTGAAGGTGTGTATGATTAGCAGTTATTAGCACAGGCTTCAACACATTCAACGTTCTGGCATTTAATGAGCGTATGTGTGTGGTGTGATGCACCTGGCTATATAATTGCTGTAAGGTTAAACTAACATTTAGGTTAGTAACCTTAATCATTGCATGTAAATCTGACAGAACAGCAAGCATGTAGCCATACAGTTGACATATTTAATTTTAAATGACATAGGCTACATCAGTTCCTGTTCATTCATTATGGTATGCATAAATCAGAGCCTGTTGATGCAGTATGGCATGCATAAATTCCATCAGTACTCAGCAGGAAAGGTTGATTTACGGCATGGAAAACAAATGAAACAAATTTTCCACAAGACAAGATACTCTGCAGACTGTAGTATCTAAGATGATGCAGGTTGTGATAAAATGTGGAAGAACAGGTCATTTAAGAAACCATACACAAACCTTAGACACATTTCACATCTCCCACCGATCATCAGACTGCATCCTAGTCCACGTCATAGCATCTATAAAAAAATAAAATAAATAAAAAAAAATAAATAAAAAGCCTATAAAGAACAGAAAAGAGAACTCCTCACCGCAGAGCAGCTGCATCCAGGCGCACGTCTTGTACACGGTGGCGGTGTTGCAGAAGAAGAAAAGCGCCATGCAGGCGATGCAGCTCAGGATGAGCACCATGGAGAGCAGCACGAAGAAAAAGGCGGCCTTGAAGGCGCCTGATGGCATGGAGCTTAAATCAGAGAACGTGCCCCGGCAGCTGAGCTCGCGGTTCGAGCTTCCCTCACCCATGCAGTAGTGGAAGAGGCCGAAGTAGCCGGCGTACGGCGTGTTTACGCTGTCGCCTATCCAGTAGGGCTGGAAGAACACCACCACGTTGATGATGGCGAAACAGATGGTAAAGATGGCCCACAGCACGCCGATGGCCCGCGAGTTGCGCATATAGTTGTCGTGATAGATCTTGGAGGCTTCTTGCGAAGGCAGCATGATTTAATGTTCCTTGTTCTCTCTCTCTCTCTCGCACTCTGGGTTTTCCACCTCTGATGCGTTCTCCCCTACGTCTATATCTCCCCCTATCTGCCCTGCTGGATTCCCTCAAAAATGCGTATCCGGGGTCCGAAGACAACCGACAAAACAGATAAGATCACAATTATAGTCAAGATCCGATTCATAAACTTTGCTTTATCGTATTTCAGACGTTGTCCTACATCACACCTGATCGTCAGATTATGATAGGAGCATAATTCAGTAGAGCCCGGTGAGGTGGAAAAATGAACAAAATAAAATATATCCCAGTGCAATTCACTCCAATTCCCCTCCTCCTCCTCCGCTATCCGTGTGAAGAAGCAGCTCAAGCGACAGAAATCACCTTGCAAAAAAAAAGAAAAAAAAAAAAAAAAAGGCCTCCGTTGTGAAAACGACAAGATGCTTGTATTTTGTCGGCGATCAGAGCAGTCCGTGTATTAATGCTGTACCTGTATCCGCGTTGGCTCCCATCAGATCCGACGCTTCGCAGGACACGAGATGCGGTGATTGAGGCTGGGCAGGTTTACACTGCACCGCAGCGCTCGCGCCAGGCGTCGCTCATTCTCACTCTCACACAACGACGATAACGACCTACAAACCGAAGGTGACGCCTCCGCTCGCGAGATATAACGACTCGAGCGAGCGAAGAATGGCGCGATATACACACAGAGGATGCCAGAAATCCGCTTCGGTGATGCTCCCTCCCCCCCACACACCGCTATTCCCCCGTTTTCCCCGTTGCCTCCTCCTTCTCCTGTGTCTCTCCAGCGCGCGCTCACAGTCACCGGGACGGCGCGCGCACTCTCTCAGTATTGCAGAAATTTGATAAGAAGCTGTTATATGTACTGCATTCCATGCACACTTTCACCCTACTTATTTTGTCTTATTGCTTTTATACTGTATATCATGCTTTCATGGATTTATTATGTAAGAAACAAATGCATTTATTACAATTTGTGCTGTTGAAATCTGGCTTTTATTCATGAGGAATATTTGCAAAATATTTCATATGCTTTATGCTACAATCCTACTTTTTTTTCTTTTTTTTTTTCTTTTTTAAATCGTTGTTCAGAAAGGCTGTGACAAGTTTATGAGTTTCAGTGAGACACCATCCATGGTGCTGTGACATGCTACAATGACCCCCACATACAGTGGGTATAGAAAAGAATCACCCCCCTTTAAAATAATCACATTTTGTTGCTTTTCAGCCTGAAATGAAGACGGACACAATTTTTGTTTTATCCAGCTGTATTTACTCAGTGCAATTTCTAACATCCATGTGAGAGATATAACACCAACATGTCATAAAAAATAAAAAATAAAAAACCACCTTCTCAATGGCACACAAAGCCATCTGACTTTCAGCTGTGGTCATTTTGATTAGCTCAGTATGAAAAGAGCTTTCCTGGAACATTTTGTAGTGCAACTGAAGCAAACAATCAACTATGGGTGGCAAGGCACTCTCAAAAGATCTCTGGGATAAAGTTGTGGACAGGCACAAGTCAGGAGATGGATACAAAAAAAATTTAAAAGGCTTTATCAATGCCTAGAAGCACAGTGAAGTCTATTATTAAGAAGTAGAAAGTATTTGGTACAACACAGACCCTCCCTGGATCAGGATGTCGCTCCAAACTGGATGAAAGAGTCAGGAGGAAACTGGTCAGAGAGGTTACCAAGAGACCTACAGCAACTCTGAAGCAGTTGCAGGAATTTATGACAAAGAGTGGTCATTATGTGCATGTGACAACAATATCACAAATTCTCCACAAATGTGGCTTGTATGGGAGGGTTGCAAGAAAAAAGCCACCCACGACTGAGCTTTGCCAAAATGAGCTTTGTTATGATCAGATGAATTATTTGGCCTCAACACCAAACGATATGTCTGGTGGAAATCCAATATAGCTCACCATCCAAATAACACCATTCGTACAGTAAAGCATGGAGGTGGTAATATCCTGTTATGGGGGTGTTTCTCTGCAGCAGGGACTGGAGCAGTTGTCAGGATAGAAGGAAAATGGATGGGGCAAAATACCATCAAATTCTTGAGGAAAATCTGCTGCCCTCTGCCAGAAAGTTGTCAATGGGAAGAAGGTTTACCTTCCAACATGACAATGACCCAAAGCACACAGCAAAACTGACCACACAGTGATTGAAGGAGAAAAAGGTGAATGTCCTTGCATGGCCTAGTCAGAGCCCAGACTTAAACCCCATTGAAAATCTGTGGAATGACTTGAAGACTGCAGTCCACAAATGGTCACATTCAAATTTAACTGAACTTGAGCAGTTCTGCAAAGAAGAGTGGGCAAATATTGCAAAGTCTAGATATGAAAAGTTAGCAGAGACATATCCCAACAGACTAAAGGCTGTAATTAAAAAATTAAGGCAAATTAAAGCAAGGGGATGATCCTTTTTCCAACTCAGTGATTTTTCTTCTGACATGTTGGTGTTATATCTTTCACTTGGATGTTGTAAGTTGCACTGAGTAAATACAGCTGGATAAAACAAAAAATGTGTCTGTCTTCATTTCAGGCTGAAAAGCAACAAAATGTGATTATTGTGCCTTTAGTGTGTATCTGTAGTTTGTGAAGGAAATACTCTAAGAACTGGGCAGTATACTGGATCCAGATGATGTGTCCACCATTGATCCTTTTCATGAGAAAGCCCTGTGCCTCCTATAAGCTATAGTTAATTCCCCTCTCAGCAACATGCAGGAGCTTAACAATCTGGCTAATGTAGCAAGCTCAACAGTGAGTTGAGCTATATTGAGTTAGCCCACTCAACAGCATTAGCTATAGGTTTAACCATAATGGCTTAAATGGACTTTGTGGATATCGTGGAATGGAGGGAAACCCAACTCTGGTCCCTGTACACATGTTAGCGCAGTCCAGTGGTGAAGGTACTGTAGAGATATGAGGACCACTCAATCACCGTAGTCTCCAGACGTGTGATATGAAAATCTCAGAATGCTGTGGGACTGGAGGGAAGGTGAGGGATTGAGAGGAGGTTGCTGTACTGAGCAACAGAATAGTTCGTAGCTAACACATGGACAGTGTGGGAGTGATAGATAATAAGGCTAGCAAGCTAACGAGGGAACCCAAATCAAACCAGTAGCCATGGAGTTTCAAATGATATAAAATTACACTCACAGCAGCCTTGAATAGATAAAATGAGATAAGGGAAGATATTGAGTCTCTTGCCAGTTTTGGAGGACAGGTTACCTGTAGCTCACAAGTTTTTATGCAGATAGCTCCAAGGTGCACATACAATGGGGTCCGACATACAGTGGTCTGTAAGTGCAAAACACTTTAACAAACCAAAAACTTTTCTCAGAATTACATGCGCTGTAAACTTTTGACCTTGCTGTGACCTTGATTCTATTTGGATCAGTTCCAAAATGTAAATCAGTTCATCTGCTGGATACAATGACAATTCCATATAAATTCTACAAACATTCAACCACTTGTTCTTGAGATACTGTGCTAAAGAGAATCTGGGAAGGATGCACAGACAACCTGACAACATAATGCCTCCATTGCCTAATGGTGGAAGCATAAAAATCATAAATACTGCAAAGATATTTGAAGTAATACGTTACAGAGTGACTGCTCATCAACACTCCTCAACTGGCCTTTCTCATTTCTTCTCAGAGGCTTCCTGCCAGCACCAACATCCTAGTGTTGTCTTTTTGCACGATTTGATTTAGGCCTCCATTAACTTTATTGGATCACGTCAATACTAGATCAATGGCTCACACTCAATCTACATAATTCAAGACAGTAGATTAGATTTTTGTTTAAAATACATTTAGTGTAAGTAATGAAATTATGTTTTGAAGAATAACTAACTATTTTTGTGTAAATCACACAATACATTTTCTCTTAAATCTGACTGAGTACATATCCCCACTATTCAGTGCAGGATTCTTTATTTTGTATTTCCTTATGAAGGTGTTACTTTGTTAATGTGCCATTTTCAGTGTTTGTCCCTCTGTACAATTGTTAAGCATTTACCTACATGTCATCCATATCGTTAAATGAATATGACCCGTGCTGTGCCAAGAATATGATATTTGAACAAGCGCATGATGTGTGATTGACAGCATGACGTGAATAAGAGGAAGTGCCGATCACGTGAGCGCGTCAGTTTCCTGTTTACGACTCGCTGCCATTCCATGTCTGCTATTCGGATTGCAACAGTTTGAACGACCGGATTTTTTATTTTTTTTTTTAAACTGTAGGAGCTCAAAATTACTTTGCTGTTGTGTGACCATTCTGCCATGGTATACTAATTTGAACAGCGTCGCAACATTTAGTTTTTAATTCAAAAATGAAGACGTGACATTGAAGAACGTGAGTAGGCCGGGAGTCCTCTGGATTTCCCAAGTGAAGTGTCCGTTGTTTGGTCGGGTTGAGTTGTGGATATTCGGACTAAGAGAATATGAAACTGCTCAGTGGACGAGAAGTTTCGTGTTCAAGCAAAGCCGCTGTCTTCTATTGTGAACGTACAAATCTGACCGTTTGCTAGCTTTGCTTTTGCCGGATTGTTTACGTGTTGTTGTAACGCGAGCCTGTGAAAGGCTTTAGCTCGTTAGCTGGGTTGTGTAGCTTCGTGTTTTTGCCTATTAGTCCCTGTCACTGAGACGGAGTAGTTAACTAGTTCACTCGGCTAGTTAACTTACCAGTAGCGTAGAGGAGAGTTCAGCTCGCCGGTACCCTGAACTCTCGACGTCTCCCCGGCTCCGGCCCCCTGAAGCGGGCGGTGAGGAAAAAGCTGGCCGGGAAGGGATGGCCTGGAGGCGGCTCCCGGCCTCACGGAGCGGCGCTGTTTGAGGGAGGTCGAGTTCGCATCGAGCACGAGGCAACGGGCCGCGGCGCTATGATGGCCACCGGCAGCTTGAATCCTTTTGAGGCAACAACGCGGAAGAGCGAGGACATAGCAGATCTGATCGACCTGTTTTCCAAGACTCAGTACAGAGCGAAGGAGTTTACCCCACAGGTAAGATAAAGATGACACCATAGGCCGTGCATAAGGATCTCTACGGTCTGTAGATAACACCTGATGTACCATTTACACACTTAATACCAAGCATAAAGATACATACAGTCTGTAGTTGACACTCGATACATCATTTTCACACTTAATACCAAGCATAAAGATATATATGGCCTGTAGATAACACCCAAAATATCATTTATACATTTGATACCATCAGTCACAAGTGTTTTCCCCCACGAGCATTCTTAATCACATGACGCATGGTTAGCAACAAGTCAACATTTCTCTTAGTGAAGAAAAAGACATGGAAATCATGTGGTACACTTTCCATCATTGGCTGCATCATAGGCTTTTACCAACCTCATGCAGATGATATGCTTCACTGAAAGTTTTGTTTGCAGAAGCTTTACAGTGTTTTACTAAAGAATTAACACACTAGGCCTCTCATGATTGTCATTTCAGCTGGCAGTTGTTGTGCATTTAATTAAGATTAATGTCTTTTCTGTTGACTTCATTCCACATTTTTAATATAAGCATAATGGTAACCCCCCCCCCCCCCCCCACAAAAGTACAACATAAAATTGAGCTGATTTCTGGTTGACCTTCAGAATGTAAAAAAGGGGCAGACAAATAATAAATACATAAAGCCTAATGCTAAAATACACAGAAAGGTTACTGGACAATAAATAATGGACCTTAGCAAGCTACCTAAATAAATAATATACTGTTTATGTAGGCTACAAAATCATGCTGTCTTCACTAAATATTACTGTGTTTCATGACATTATATAATTATTGTGGATTAAATGCCATTGGCTGAAATTATCTCAAAGGAATTGCACTAGGTCTGTCATCTTTATTTAACAAAATAATATGATTTAAGATGAACGTTTGCAGTCTGACCACAATTTTAAACTGAAAGTTGCATTGTAAATGTATGACACGTCTTTGCATCAGATACTTCTTCCTAAATTGAATTTCAGTGGCGGTATGTGTATTGTGTGAAAATTCTCAACACTGAAAGAGAAAATAGTACACACTACAGGCATCAAGTCTCTGTGTTTAATCCTAGTTCTGTTGACAGGTGGAGAGAATAGAGAAGCGATGCCTGGAACTGTTCGGCCGTGACTACAAGTACTGTGTGATCCAGAATAGCAATGGCGAGGTGTGCGGCCACTACCCTCGCCACATTGTCTACTTGGAGTATGAGTGCACTGAGCCCAATAAAGAAAGGTAACAAAGCCTCAGGCTCTCATAGTTAACATGTAACCATTTTACAATGATTTGTTATTATATTTATGTTTTGCAGATATTTCAGGATATGACTAGGGCTGCAACTAACGATTATTTCCATAATCGATTAATCAGATTTTTTAAAGTCAAATTTTAAATACCATTTTTTTTGTTTATTTAAAATAAAATGCACAAACTGAGTTTTACAAATAAAAACTTCAGACTAAACTTTACATTAACACAACTGTTTGTCCAATTTATTTTAGCATATAATGCCATTAAACTTGAATTAAACCAAACCTTTTAAGCAATTCGCACCAATTTCCCCAACCCCTTGCACACAGTGGAGCATTTTGGATATAAACATAAGTTTGTGCTCGTTCATCACTGTTGTGCTTCCGTGCTACACAAGCTCCACACCATTTATGTGTCCCAAGTCCTCTAAGGCAGGGGAGCATTTTATATTAAATGCCGCGAAGCCGATTGTAACCTGCAACATATAAATTTATATGTCTCTGTTGCAGGTTACAGTCTTCTTCGCGGCATTTAATATAAAATGCTCCCCTGCCTTAGAGGACTTGGGTCGCACACTTTTTTTTTTTTTCCCACAATCAATTGACGATTACACCTCCGTCTGATGGTGACTGAGGTCATGTTGGCCATGTTGACGTCACGTGCATTCGAAAGGGAAAGGGAAACGGTTTATACTTTCGGTTACTAAAAAGCCATTAGTGTTCCATTTGAGACGATACTACCCTTCTAAAATTCACGGTAGAGTACGTAGTGTAAGTGCATAGTGTATAGTACATCATTTGGGACACAACTTTTTTCGGAACAGAAGTAATGCAGTGAGTAAATGTGCCCCCTGCCGTTCTCAAACCATCTAATCAATAATGAGATTCGTTGACAATGATTTTCATAATCGATTATTATCGATTTTATCGATTAGTTGTTGCAGCTCTGTACCATAAATTTGCATGAGCTGACGTGTTGGCTACAGTTTGTTGGCTTCTATACAAATGGAATGTTACCAGCTGGCAACCAAACTCAGAGGTTAATTAACATTCGATCTTTACAGGAAAGAAGAATGTTTTACAAGTTCTGTCTGGTTTCTTTCTCTGAGTAGAGAATGTTGCTACTGCTCTTTCAATTCACTTAACTTCCATTTAATTCGAATAGCTTTTTTGTCATGACTGTATATAGTACAATGTTGGCAAAGCATTGGAAAGACTAAGATTCATAACAAATACAACAGAAAATGTCAATAATAACAATATAATTGCAATAGTAATAAATAATGATAAAATAACATCAGAAATATCAGTACTATTAATATTAACATTAGCAACAGTAATAACACTAATAATAACAGCAAAAACTAATGCTAATAGTTGTGACGCTGACAGTAATAGTAAGAATACGAAGGGCTGTAGACACAACTGGATTAGTTAATATAAACAAGAATTAATAATAAAAAAAAAAAAGAGTTTTTTGGGATTGGTTGTGTTGGGATTCGTCATTCTCTCTCTGACCCCAGCGCTCTATCTCTGACAAAGTGTGTTGTTTTCTTAGCACGGATTAATAAATAAAGCAGTTTTTTTTTTTTTTAATGTAATGTGCTTGGGCGCTTGTCATTATGCCTAGGCGCAGAGCCAAAGTACCACCTATGTGGAGGAAACACTGCTTTAGTATGACCAGGGCTTTCTAACTTTGTAATGTATTATTGCAGCATAATATTGCTGTCATGTCAGAAGCAATATATACTGCTGCTTGGAAAAACTATATCTCTATTAGTGCAATGTTACAGTGATTGATGTGTATTGCCATGGCCTTTGGCTCTGAACAAATTACATTTTCATAACTCTAGCTGGGAGCTTTACCTTGAATGTTTTTCTTCAGTAACATCTGGTTTTAGATGTCACCAAGGACTGGCTGTTGATCACTGGACTCTATTATTTTGCAACAATAGTATACAGTATTGCTTAACAAATACATGTAATGGAGCCTTTTACTTGTTGCTTAGGTCATATGTTAACTGGTAAAGTGATGTGACTTTTTTGAGCTGAACATTTATAAAGAATGTTTATTTTAAAAATAAAATAATACATTTATATGTCTTTCCCTCAGGCATTTCTTCCACAATTAAAGTGTCCCTTCAGTAGCAGTTTATGTATATGTATATTTTTCATAAATGTCAAAATTTCCATTCCTAGTATTACTACTAACCAACCTTTCAGTAGTCAGTAATTTACTGTTCAATTACATCAATTAAAGATGCTGTCAAAAGTGTTTTATATCAGCAAGGCTTTAGGGAATGGAAAAATCCCATATCCTAACTAATATATGGAGTAATGTATCCTATATTTTCCACTACTTAACATTATTTAGCCCAGTTATTTATAATGGCACATGCAGCTATGTTTGTAAAGGATGGAGCTAGCTATCTTAATATAACTAACAGAATGCAAAGTTTCATTGGATAACATGAAGTAAACAAACCAAATACATATTAAAGTTAGTACCTTTTAAGAGCTTTATATGTACCTAAATTTAGATTAGGTTTTACCTTATCCAAGTTAACTAGGACCAACAAAGAAATCATAAAGTTAGCTAATTATCATTGTTAACTTATTAGTCAGCAATAGTGCACCCCTAAAGTTGTTGCACAGTAAATTTTCAAATTGTTTTTGTTGAAAAAGTACTTCACGTTCAGGGGCATAGTATAAATCAAATCAGAAATATTGTTGATTGGAAATAATTATTTTGTTTAACCAATAGCATTACATCGAACTATTTATTTCTTAGTTAATGGGTACTTTAACCGTTAACATCCCTAATGGGGAAAGCATTTATTATCATCATGAAACATCATGCAAAGTCTGAGGACCAAAGATAGTGGCATTGCTTTGTTTTACATTCTAATTGCTTTCTAAGAACATTTGAGGATATACTAAAAGGTTGCCAGCTGTTGACTGCGTTGTTGTTGGCTTGACTTGGCTGCTGGCCAGGTGTTGCTTGTGCACATGGTCAATGAGGTCAATCTAAGTGCATGTATGTACTTGCCAGGTTTCCTTCTCTTTATCATCCTTGTTTTTGATATGAAGGTTCGCAGTCATAAATCAAACCTCCATCTAATCGCTCTTTTCTCTAGTTTTGAGAGTACAGTGCAGATCAACAAGTTGCAGGATCTGGTGAACCGCAGTAAGATGGCCCGTTGTAGAGGGAGATTTGTCTGTCCAGTCATCCTCTACAATGGCAAGGTACAGTTACCTGGTTCTAAAACAGAATCCTCCTAAATGGAAAAAAGGCTACCTAGCATAGACATGCTTAATTGGTGTTGGCTGAGCACAACACCCTAAAGGTAGATGTAGTCTTTCGTGCTTAATTTAGTTGTTGAGTGGAAATGTGTATTTGGACTCTGTTATAGCATGTGTGCCGGTCATCCACGCTGGCAGGCTGGGGGGAATTATATGGACGCACTGGCTACAACTACATCTTCTCAGGTACATCATCACTACACCAGTCTTCTCTGTGATTCCTGTGGAGTATGATCCTCTTCATTTCTCACATCTCCCAGCTGCCTACTCTTTGCATTTCATCTAGTGCAAGAAACCTGCCAAGGCACTGACAGTTCCTTTTCTTATCTAAAAATAATTACATGAGTAAAATCCTAAATTAAAGTTTTAATTCAAGTCTTTCATAGTGGTCTGGTTTTATCAGGTTAATGTGAAGTGTAGGTGGTAGTTGAAAGCAGTATGGAAATGAATCAGTCATTGAGAGACTTGAAGTTATGAATTGTCCAAATATATCCATTATATTCACATTGCTTGGATGTCACATGATGCCCTGCTCTGTGAGCAGCACTGTGTTGGGGAACTGAAAATTGTGGGCAAAGTACAAAGTCACAAGACTGAGTTTGTTCCATGCTTTTTTTTTCACAGGGGGCTCTGATGACACATGGGCAGAATCAGAAGAAGTCCCAGAGGATGATTCTGCTGTCCGGTAGGAGCACTAACCACACATTTATTCATTATGCAGATCATATTTTTACCTTCTAATTACAAAACAAGTGAAAAAGAGAGAAGATTCAGTTCCACATTTTATTCACACCTGCCTTCATTTAAAGGGACCTATTGCTGGTGTACTTAAGCTTTTCTCAGTTTTCTGAGTTCACATTTTCAATAACATTTAAAAATGAAAGGAGAACTAAGTCATTTTTATAGCCTTATGTGACTTGCAAGTCAGATTGGACCTTGCAGTGAAAACATTGACACTTCTTCCTCTTCCCACCAACTGACCCCCTCCCCTCTACTGATACTACACATACCTTGTAGATGGCTTGATTTTCTCTCTAATTTGGTCACCCTATCAGACAGCAGCTACCAAACGGGTAGGCTAACGTGTGCTTACTCTGACACATATAAATCCAGCCAGCCTCACTTTTTTCAAGCTGCTGCCCATGCTGTGTCACAGGACAGTGTCACACTCGGAGTAAAGCATTATCTTACGCATATATGGCTTCACAGAAGTGATCGACAGGGCCAGATTCATTGCATGTCAACATTGCTAATCACATGTTTTTGAAAGGTATTGAAATGATATAGCTATTGCTTAGATGTTTCTTAAAGATATCTGTAAACCTTTCAAACTGAACTAAAGACAGAAAGGACTACAACTCTCAAATAATGAGGTACACGAAGGTTAATAAAAATTATTACTCTAAAAAGTCTTAGTCATAAATTCTGGTTGGATGTGTTGCTGTAGTGTGCAGGAATGCTGTTCTTATTTATTGGTACTAAAAAAAAAGCTTAAAGCTACCAAATATATTTTGGATGTAACTTTAAGTTTCAAAAGAATGTGTAAATGACTGTATACTTTCACACTGTCAGATGCATGCACTGTCATGACACAGCATTTCCCCTTTGGACTTGTTGTTCTCTGCTTTGGTTTTTTTTTGGTGCTTCTGTTAATATTTGGTTTCCATTGAACCCTTTGTCCTCTGTACATATGGTTTTGCTCTTTATTAATGCCATCCTGTTCTGTGTGTACATGCAGGAATGGAGATTCACAGCTGTTTGATAAAGTGAGGGGTTCAGACATTAAGCTGCTGAAGTATCTGTCTGTGCGCTACATCTGTGACCTTATGGTGGAGAATAAGAAGGTCAAGTTTGGTCTCAAGTAAGTACAGTTCTAAGTGGATTCTCATGATCCCACATTATCACACACACACACACACACACACACACACACACACACACACACAAACTCTGAAACATGATGACTCACTGTCACTTCTGCTCTTTGATTAGATTTAAAAGTGGAAGTCGTGTATGTCTTTCATTCACAATAATTACCTTTTACATTTTTTTTATAAGAACATACTAATGTAATACATTTACCTGGTTTATTTTGGATCTTAATTTTTTCTTTCCTGTTTTTGTTGTGTTCAGTGTCACCTCCTCTGAGAAGGTAGACAAGGCCCAGCGGTATGCAGACTTCACCTTGCTCTCTGTGCCTTACCCAGGTACACTCCCTCTCTGTCACCACAAGTTCTGACAATTAGTGTTTAGAAATTAAGTAGAAACCACGTCATACAACCCCAGTTCCGAAAAAGTTGGGACGCTGTGTAAAACGTAAATAAAAACAGAATGCAATGATTTGCAAATTTCATAAACCCATGTTATTCACAATATAACATAGAAAACATATTAAATGTTTAAACTGAGGAAATGTATCATTTTGAAAAAAAAAAAGGTAATTTTGATTGCTGTAACAAAAAAAAAGTTGGGACGGGGGCAACAAAAGGCTGGGAAAGTAAGTGTTACTAACAAGAAATCAGTGGAAGAACATTTAGCAACTAATTAGGTCAATTGGTAACAGGTCAGTAACATGATTGGGCATGTTAAAAAGAGAGGCAGAGTCTCTCAGAAGTAAAGATGGGGAGAGGTTCACCAATCTGCAAAAAACTGCTTGTACAAATTGTGGAACAATTTCAGAATAATGTTCCTCAATGTAAAATTGTGAAGACTTTGAATATCTCATCATCTACAGTACATATCATCAAAAGATTCCGAGAATCTGGAGAAATCTCTGTGCGCAAGGGACAAGGGTGAAAATCAGTATTGCATGCCCGTGATCTTCTGCGAGCACTGCATTAAAAACAGGCATGATTCTATAATGGAAATCACTGCATTGGCTCAGAAACACCTCCAGAATTCATTGTCTGTGAACACAGTTTGCTGTGCCATCCACAAATGCAGGTTAAAGCTCTATCATGCAAAGAAGAAGCCATATGTGGACATGAATCAGAAGCGCCTCCGTCCTCTCTGGGCCAAAGCTAATTTGAAATGGACTGAGGCAAAGTGGGAAAACTGTTCTGTGGTTAGACGAATCGAAAATTTAAATTCTTTTTGGAACCCATGGACGCTGCGTCCTCTGGACTAAAGAGGAGAGGGACCACCCGGCTTGTTATCAGAGCTCAGTTCAAAAACCTGTATCTCTGATGGTATGGGGGTGCATTAGTGCCTATGGAATGGCACTAATCTGGAAAGGCACCATCAATGCTGAAAGGTATATACAGATTTTAGAGCAACATATGTTTCCATGCAGATGATATCTTTTTCAGGGAAGGCCTTGCATATTTCAGCAAGACAATGCTAAACCACATACTGCAGCTATTACAACAGCATGGCTTCCTAGTAGAAGAGTCCGGTTGCAGTCCAGACCTTTCACCAATTGAAAACATTTGGCGCATCATGAAACGAAAAATACAACAAAGAAGGCCCAGGACTGTTGAGCAGCTAGAATCCTGTATCAGACACGAATGGGACAACATTCCTCTCCCAAAAATGGCTGCCCACTGCTCCGGGTGTGTTCACGGTTTGTAGTGTGTGTTCATTGCTCACAACTCCTAGTGTGTGTGTGTGCACTAACTTGGATGGGTTAAATGCAGAGGACAAATTCCAAGTCTGGGTTACCATACATTGGCCTTCACATGTCACTTTACTTTACTTTACTTTAAAACTCCAGCAACTGGTCTCCTCAGTTCCCAGACGTATTACGGACTGTTGTTAAAAGAAGAGGGGATGCTACACAGTGGTAAACATGGCCCTGTCCCAACTTTTTTGAGACGTGTTGCTGCCATCAAATTCATTATTTTTTTTATTTTTTCCTTAAAATGGTACATTTCCTCAGTTTAAACATTTGATATGTTTTCTATGTTCTATTGTGAATAAAATATGAGTTTGCAAATCATTGCATGGTTTGCATTTGCTCTGCATTCTGTTTTTATTTACATTTTACACAGCATCCCAATTTTTTGGAATTGGGGTTATACTTTGTGTATAGCTGTGATAGCCATGTTTTCTAGCCATGTTTTCAGTTCTCTGTGAAGAGTGCTTTTCTGTATTCTGGATTGGTTTCAGGGTGTGAGTTCTTTAAGGATTACAAAGACAGAGACTACACAGCAGAGGGACTGGTCTTCAACTGGAATCAGGTAGAGTATGTCCTCTAGGCACTCAAGTTCTTTCAGTTTATTTAATTTATATGAATGCATATTTTGTACACTTCAGGCAATAAACTCACACAGTACTGTGTAAATTAAGTTGCATTTTTACAGGATTACAGAACAGCAGATGGAGAATTCAGTTCCTCCTGCTGAGGATGCTTTATAGTTTAGTGTTTTGGATAAGCAATACGATGTTCATTGCCAATGTTTTATTTTGTCACCAGGATTTTGTGGATGCTCCTCTGACAATCCCTGCATGCTTTACAAAGAACCTGAATATTGACTGGAGTGAATATCAGGTAAACACATGCTTGCTACAGTTCAACTACAACAGAAATGAAGTAATACAAACGTTCTTCTGCACAATTGATTAGGTGCCACAATCATAATGCATTCATGGTTGTTTTCTCTGAATCACCCCCCACCTCCCCAGTAAGAAAACATTTTTCTTACTGCCATCTGCTGGAAGATCTGCAAGCACTAATTGATAGTGATATCTATTGATATCTGAGCTATTGCCACCTATTTAATGCATTTGCAGAGAACCTTTGATTGCTAAATTATGGTGTGAAAACAGAAACACACGCAGAAGAAATGCAGCTAGCTCACAGAATGAATATGAAGTCAACGCATGGCAAATTGTATTGACTTTGTCTACTTTTAATGTTCAAATATCCATAAGCGTTATGGATATTTGGTTAACCACTAGCACTGGGGGTAAAAACACAACCAAATATTATTTCCCACTGCAGTTAAACTTTGTTCCTCCACATGTTTGTTTGACAGGTTTAATACAGAGAAATATTGAAAAACTTTACTGTATGTCAGCTTTACTATAATATACAGTATCAGCTCAATGTTTTAGCCTGTATGACTGCAGTATCAGTGCATGCCCTGGTGTCTGTTAAAATGTAATCTTTTAACATTGAAAGTCATTTTAAAAACATTACTAAACGAGCATTTGCCAACCAAGCAAACACTAGCCATGGATTGTACATTCAAATACAATTAATGAATCTTTTATATTTAAATGATGAAAGCCTCTATTGTCTCCTATGTGAGTACTGGATTATAGATGGTTAAGGACCTTGCTCAAGGGCCCAACCGTGGCAGCTTGTTGGTGCTGGGGCTTCATTAAGTCATGACCTGGCTATCACTGCTCTTCTAAACCAGTGAATGAAAACACAGAAATGAGTGAAGGACGACTTGATTTAAAATGAAAAGCAAAGCATATTCATCCTGCCTTCCATTCTTTTTCTAAGGAGACAGTCAAAAAGCTTGTGTAGAAGTAATAGCGATGTGGAAAATAGTGCAGAAATGCCAAAAACTTCCCAACTTTATGCAAATGAGATGCGAATATGGCACTGAAGCTGCCAGCCATATTTTATATGGCATAGATCTGTACATGAGTCGTGCCTGTGGACATCAGCGAGTTGCAAGATTGAATAGCTTGCTAGCACCAAATAGGAGATAAAAAATATATGAAAATGAAGTGGGAGAGAGGTGTATTTAGAATTTAATTCACTTGCCAAAAAAATTTGAATTTACTGAATTTACCTGCAAACCTGAGGTACCCAGTTTTTGCCAATTGTAGTTTAAACCTTTTAATGAAGTTATTGTACGTTATTAATATATTATGTTCTTATATTATTGTAAATGTATCATCGGTGGATAAAATTTTTTTTCTTGAGTCTCAGGAAATGCAGGTATAAAGTTGACAGTAACAGTTGATCTTTATTCGGTGCACACAAAATCGATCAACACATACACCGTCATCTGCACCACCTGTCACTATGGTTGTCTGATATCATCACTGTTTCTCGCTTGCTGTGCGTGCAGTTAGAACAAGGTGTTAGGGTAGCTGCTGCAACGGTGGCCCACAGCTTTCAATGCTTCTGTTATAGCAGTGTTTGAATGAACATTATTTGTTCTGTTCTAAATGTTCTATACTAAATCAGTGTGGTCTTGAATTACATTCAAATGGCATAACTTAACTTGCCGATAACCACAGACACCCTGTGCATAGTATTATGGTTTCTCTTCTGTTCTTCTCAGTCATGGGACCTGGTGCAACAGACGCAGAATTATCTGAAGCTGCTTCTGCACATCATCAACAGTGATGGTATTTACATATCAACATTCACCATACTGTCTGAGCAGTGTGCAGAATTAAAAATGTATATGTTTCAAACAAATACTAGTTTCACTAGATATGAGTGTCATGTTAACTGTGTGTGTGTTGCAGATCAAAGTGGTTTGTTGGTGCACTGTATATCAGGGTGGGACAGAACTCCACTCTTTGTGTCACTCCTCAGACTCTCACTGTGGGCTGTGAGTATTTATTTCTCAACTTCTCTCTTTCCTGTCCTGCTTTTCTCGCTCTTCTTTTGTTTGACATGCTACTCTCTCTCTTTATGTGTAGTGAGTGCTTAACTTCAAGCACTTTCTTTTGTTGTTGTCTGTACACTTATTATTATTATTATTATTATTATTATTAGTCAGTTTAACAAATCTTCATCTTAAGGAAATGTGATAAACAGGGTGTTTAAGCTTGTAGTATTGTAAATAGGATGGTGCTGTTCATGCAAGCCTGGAGCCAGCTGAGATACTATATCTGACCATCGCCTATGACTGGTTCCTCTTTGGGTGAGACCTGTATTCATGCTTCCTCATTTGCAAAATATGATGATAATAGACACATGTAAACATTAGTTGAAGGTGAGTCCCCAATATTGGGAGGAAAATGGTACATGTCTCAGTATCTGGCCTGGCATATAGCATCCTAATCATGTAATCTTTTTTTTTTTTTTTTTTGCATGAAACGTTACTTGGAGAGTTTTGTGTTCAGCTTCAGGTTACTGCTTCAGCATGTCTAAGTAGACAAATATAACCAATCATCTCCAGGCTCTTAGAAACGTACACAAATGGACATATAAAATTATATTTTACCAGGAGAATCCCCTATTGACAATCTCTTTTGCAAAACAAAACCAAAAGGCAAGAAATCTTTTATAACCATGCTTCAAGAACAGTCTTTATTGATTTTTTTTAAATTAAAAAAAAAAATTAAATAAAAACCTCCAGTTGCACTCTTCCTGTGCCCTCTTATGAACTGGTATTGTCTGACAAATTGCTGCAAGACGAATACAAGATGATGTGATTCCATATGTTAAATGCTTCTGTGTTTCCAAAAAAGTCAATTTTATATTAATTGTGTTATTATTACTGCTGTTTTATTTCTCTGCAGTCACATGCTGCCTGATCGTCTCTCTAAAGGAGAGGAAGTAAGTCTGAACATTTGATAACATTATGCATGATCATACTAACCCCATTTCCATAAAAGTTGGGATTTTTCCTAAAATGCAATAAAAACAAAATCTGTGGTTTGTCAAGTCTCTTGAAACTTTAATTAACTGACAAAAGTACAAAGAAAAGATATTCAATGTTTTCACTGACCAACTTAATTGTATTTTGTAAATATAAACAAATTTAGAATTTGCCTTCAACACACTCAAAAAAAAGTTTCAAGAGACTTGACAAATCACAGATATTTGTTTTTATTGCATTTTAGGAAAAATCCCAACTCTTATGCAAATGGGGTTGGTAGATTTCTATATTATTCTCATTCATGACCTAAGTCATTTTGTTATTCTGATTAATTTGATTCACTGTTTGTTGTTGTTTTTCTGGCAGATTTTCTTTTTTTGCTTCAATTTTTTGAAGCACATTGTGTCTGAGAATTTCTCAGTCATTAGGAAGCCGAGGTGAGTATTTAGCCCTTTACTATGTTTTTATTTTTATTTTATTTTTTTATTTATTTATCTTGGGGGATGTAATCATATTCAATGTCTTTGTCAATTTAACTAGCTCTATATTTTCATATCCAAGAAGTAATGACTCTATGGGGAAAATCACAAGATCACAAGGAAAATACTCTGTGTTAATGTACTATACATCACCTAGCAGATAATGGCCCTTGTTCATCAAATCTGCATTTACACACATTCCAGCACCAGTTTCCTTATTAATTATCTTTGGCTTATTTTTAGCTCATATCTGTACAATCAAACTCAAATCTAGTTGGAGTGTGTGTAAATTAGTTTATTTGTTCAGGATGGAAACGTGGTTCACCTCTATTCATAAATAAGATTAAATCTGACCTATTTGCATTTATGAATAAAAAGCAATAAATTGCATTCACATAACTACCTGCAGGTGTTGTTGGAAACAGTTCAATTTTCTACTCTGTTATAGCTTTAAACAGTATAATAAAAATGGAGGAAGAACGTGTCTCTTCTAACTCTTCTTTTCTGAAATCTACTTTCCCCCCCCCTTCATTTCTTTCTTTCTTCAATTCTTCCTCAAATCTTGGACTGCTGAATAAAACGCATTTCATTGACTTATCTGTAGCGCAATAGCTGCATAAATTAGAGCATGCTTTATGTAACCTAGATATGTCTGTAAGGGTAAAGTGACATTACTGGGATGGATCTTGTGTCCGTGCAGCTAAAGCTGATTCATTTGAGCTCAGATTAGTGCTCGTTTTGATGTCACATGGTTCTGATGATAGCTTCATGAACCAGATGCAGATCTGCTTGTACATCATTCTGCACACTCAAATCTGTGCTTTTGTCACTCTTTTTATGTTGTCCTGTGTTTCTTAACATTTTGTCACATTTTTTTTTTGTCATATCTGTCTCTCTCTCGTAATCTTACAGGAGGAAAAACTCTCAGCTCAAAGAGACTGATTTCACAGTGGATGACCTCTGTCAGCTAAGTAAGCCTAATCCCTTCTTTTTTTTTTTTTTTTTTAGTTGAATAAATACTCTTTAATATTAATTGAGAAGATGCACTTGGATAAAGTCTTTGGCAGTATAGCCACTATGGAAAACTGTAGAAATTGCTGACTGAGCTTTTAAATTAAGTGTTATTAAGTGGTATAACAAGCCTTTAAAAAAAAAAAAAATCTCTCCCATTCTCTTTCTCTCAGAGTCCAGAGACAGGGGTAGTATGACCAGTTTGAATAGCGATTTCTCTTTAATCACTGAGGATACAGCTGCTCCCTCCAGTCTGTCTGCTGAGCCTGTGGACCTGATCTCTAGCGGGTATAAATAAATTAAACCAATCATTTGTTTGTTCTTGTTTACTTTTTGAATAGCACTTTAGGGTCAAACGTCTAGTTTTCATGTATTGAAAGACCAAAACTTCCATCAGTTGCTGTCTGTTTTGAAGCTTTGAATGATATTTATTTGCGTTTTCCTTTCACAGAAGAAAAGCTATGACCTCGTCTCCTCAGACTGTGCTTTGGAATCGCTCAGTCCCATTTGAGGAGCGACTACCTCATCCACTTACAGAGGGCAGGTCCTCTAGCTCCTCGTCCTCCAACCACTCAGAGCAGGGCTTTATCCATACAGGCAGCAGCCCATTGGCTGTGCCAGGGAGAAGGTGAGTGAAGTTGTCTGAATATGATGGTGTTAACTGTGTATAAACACTTCTCTTTTTTCAATTAAACCTGCTAGTTTTCATGATGTGATTTGACAAATGTATGCAGTAGTACAATACTGGGTGTCCCAAAGACTCCATACATAGGACACTATGTATGCCAGCACTACATCGGTCGTGCCTTCGTCAGTGGATGTTCGTGGATGTCCACTTCTTAGTTGGTCTGCAACACTTCCAGTCTTTTTGAGTTTGTTAATAAGTTTGGCAACAGTGTCGTGTGTGTGATGTGCGTGCCATGTTTCCTGTTAAAGTCCATCACAGCTTCCCGATCCAGCCGTGAGAATGATTTCAATACATTCTTCTTTTGTCAAAGACATTCTTGAAGGCTGAAAAAAAGAAAAGAAAAAAGTGTGTGTGTGTGTGTGTGTGTGTGTGTGTATATGTATATGTATATGTATATGTGTATATATATGTGTATATGTATGTGTATATGTATGTGTATATGTATGTGTATATGTATATGTGAATATGTATATGTGTATATGTATATGTGTATATGTATATGTGTATATGTGTGTGTGTGTGTATATATATATATGTGTGTGTGTGTGTGTATATATGTGTGTGTGTGTGTGTGTGTGTATATATATGTGTGTGTATGTGTATATGTATGTGTATGTATATATATATATGTATGTGTATGTATATATATGTATATGTATATGTATGTGTATGTATATATATGTATGTGTATGTATATGTATATGTATATATGTGTATATATATATATGTATGTGTGTGTGTATATATAAGATAGATATATATTTTGAGTCGTGAAAAAATAAGTACACCCCATGGAAATTGTTGGCTTTTTTGACTTATTTGGACAAGCAAACATTTGATAATCTTTGAAACCGTGACTATTAATGAAGTTTATATACTTGAACAAACACACAAGGAAAATGAGCTTTTTCAATCATTTATTCAGCTGAAATATCAATAGATGTGTGATTCTTCTGTGGAAAACGTAAGTACTCCCTTGGCCTCAGAAGCTAGTATTGCCCCCTTTAGCAGAAATAATGTCTTGTAGGCATTTTTCATAATTCTCCCCAAAAAATTTGGAAGACATTTGGCTAAAAAGTATTAATTTCCCCTATGTATGGAGACTTTTGGGACAGCCTGTAGTTTGCTTTAATACTGTGCAATAGCTGCATCAAGTGAAATGCAGTTTGTTAAAACCTGGTTGTTGAAACCTGTTTGATGTTTTAGTTTTCTTCTAATCTACAAAGCTTTTTCCAGTGCTAATTATGAGGAAAATGGTTGAGATCTGGTAAACTTTCGGATGGTAATGTGATCTGCTTTGTCAGATTTTACTGATTCAATTTTTAAAAGTACTACCACTGTAAGGACTGCTCTTAGCCAGCAGAGGCCTCCACAACCTCAGGGGTTTGTGCAGTTGCATGGTTGTGTTGTAAAAGAACAGTGAATTTGACAAGTGGCATGCTCAGAGATTTGCTAAACAAATTGGTGGGCATGCATATAAACTGGTCAGTGGACTGATTGGCTTAGTGAGTAGGGGAGTGGGCTAGTTGGTTAATTACTTTGTCCAAGTGCACAAGTTACTTTTTTATTAAAATGATCTGGAAATTGACACATTTAAATCAGAAAAGTTTTATTGAAACACAGGTGGTAATAAGGGTGGCATGGTGGTGCAGCATCTTCTGGAAACAATTACCTCACAACTTCTGAAAAAAATTGTGTTAACTGGTTAAGGTTGACTAAAGTGTTGTTCAAGGACAAACTGTGTGACTGAAAAGTTTGAAAACTCATACATTGAGTTTTTTGTGTCAAACAATATTACATATTTAAAAAAAAAAAAACTATTAATAAATAATATTTTTTCTTATTACTCAAACAATAATGCACATATGGATTTCTCTGTATGACAGACTTCTGACTAAAAATTGGAGCCCTTTCACTCTTCTCATTGCCCTGCTAGTGCTACAGCCCTCATTTCCTTACCCTACATCCATTCAACCAATTGTTTTTTTTTTTTTGTTTTTTTTAAAACTTATTTTCCCCTTCCTCATCTCTGTAATTATGTCTCTCTGCTCCATCTTTGATCCATCTGCTGCAATTTAGCTCGTATCTCACTTTCTTGTTTTGATGTTCCTTAGCAATCATGTGAGAATGATGTAATTGCAAGTGAGGCTTTGTGTGTTTCTGTGCCTTTCTTTCTCTCTCTAAGGTCCATGGTGGAGTATGCTCGTTCGGGGTCTTCTATCTCTACAGAGTATGGTAGCTGGCAGATTGTCTCAGGCTGTGGGAGCATCCATGATGCAGCTCCTCTCCCTTTGGAGTCACCCCTTCCCTTCAGCTTCCAAGATGAGGGGCCCAGCGGCCGCATGTGAGTCTCACATGCTTCCTCTGTCCTACCCCACCTTCCTTCTTTTGACCATTCCTTTTTTCCCCATCCATTCTTTTGCTTTCCCCCTTCTTTTGGCATAGCGGCACAGGGCTGAGCGAGTGAGAGGGCTGCAGCAACAATTGACTTGCGTGTATGTATCTTTCATGTATATGGTTCGATTCTTTAGTACTTTAGTAGCGGTTCTTCAGCTCCAGGTGCAATAGGTTTTTCATGTTTTCATCAGTGTTTATGAGATCACAATTGTGTAACTAATGTGTAAAGTAAAATATCAAAGACCTGATAGAAAGTCATTATCCAAAATAATTGGCCTCTCGAATGGGGTAATGAGGATAGCTTAAAGAGAATCAAGAAGAGGAACATGCAGTTTCTCTCTCCATCTCTCACTTATTTCTCCTGTTTTTATTTTTCTTTCTCTGAGCTATACTTTCTGCTCTATCAGGCAGGCAAATTGAATGTATCTCAACAGGGCATGTAGTGTGTGCAAATAACATCCAGCCCTCTCTTCTCACAGTAGATTGCAGGGAGGACCAGGACGTTTAAGAGATGCTTCCAGTTATTTGTTAATTAACAAATGCAATTTAACTTGTTACCACATTAACAGCTCGGTAATAAAACTCGTGCTGGAAACGAGTTTATAATGGAAAAGCAAACACTGCGGTTGTTCTCTCCCTTTAATTCACTTTTAAATTATGGTACTTTTCTCACTCTTGCATTCTCTCCCCCTCCCTCTGTAGGTGTACATTAGTATCCGAGAGGCAGGCTCGGCTGGAGGCAGTAAGAGAGTTGTTCCTGGCAGCTTACAGCTCCACGGTGGGGTTGAAGTCTTCCTTTCCAAGTCCATCTGGAGCAATCTCTGGACTGCTGGAGCAGTTTGCTCGTGGTGTTGGCCTCCGAGGCACCAACACCATTGTCTGAACTCAACTTCCCCTTCTGTTCTGTCCTCTTTTCCTCAGTTATTTCTGACTCTCCATATTGTGCTTGGTAGCAATGAATCACCAAGAGAATGGTTCCTACTTCTGCTGGTCTCCTTAGTCTGACAGTTTATATCATTTTAATCTCTGAGCCCTCCATTTGATGTGATTCATCATCCAGTGATCCAAGATTCAAGTCGTCCATATTTATAATAATCCCTCCAAAATTAGTGTTCCAAAATCTCGATGCACCACGTTGCTCCTGTGCGTCATTACACACGGTTTCCAAATAGATCTGTAAAACTCAATCCATCTGCTTCTTCTATTCATTTTTCATTGCCCATGTTTCCCTTCACTATGTGCACACCATATTCCATCAGGATGTAAAAGTGCCAATCTTAAACCTTGGGGCTACCTTTTATTTCTTTGTTTGTTTGTAATTGTTTTTACACACCAAATTTACTGATGAGGCACTTCTAGTAATTTTTTTTTTCATTTATGTCCCTTTCCAGCTTTTATGTATAATACATTTATAGTGAATGGCATGATTGAGAGCCTGAATACAACAAAGGGAAAAGGTTTTTTTTAACTCTTCCTATTGCTGTAGCTGTTTCTACTACAAGAATATGTAGTAATGAACAAATTCTTCAAATGTAATTTCTATGTGGACCTCAAAGGCTGTGCCTCTTTTGGCATCAAAAACTATGAACATATTTTGTAAATTGTCTTTGAATTTAATTGTTTTTGATGCCTTTTTGTCTTAAGATTCACTTAAACACTTGAATACATAAAGCATTATAATATGAAGTGTAAGTAACTAGTAAAACCGCAGCATGTATGAATCTGGAGAGAACGATGACCGTTTTCTGAATAGGAGGAGACATGGGTTTTTGTGGTCGCTCCGCTTAGACAAAGGTTTTGTCATTAATATAACTGAGGTTTTCAGATGTCTCTCATTAAGCTATTTTAAGACCACAGTTTGTCTCATTTGTTAATGTAAAATGATGTTCTTACTCCTGGCTCTGTAATGCTCGTGTGTTCAGTTACACTTCAGCAAAAAAGTAAGCAGAAGGCCCACTACATGGCCTCATACTTTTTGGTGCATTTATCAAAATAAGTTATAACATTGTATTTATGACATTTATGTATTTGTTTCTTGCTCACCGTTTGTGAACTCAGAACTACTACTGGTTAGAATCACATCATTTCCTATTTGGCCCATAAATCCATTGAATCTCAAAAAATGTTTGTAGTAAAATGATTACATGGCACGAAAGTATTAACAAATGTTTGCTTTCATGTAATCTGTTATACGTTTTAGCTACATTGAGGCCGTACCTGACAGTGAAGTGTAACCACCACACCTTACATACAATGCCATCAGTGTCATCTACTGAAACCGTTTTGACAAATGATTTTGGTTATGGCAAGTGTTGCTATGATGCTTGGTGGTGATTGGTTGCATGCTGAATATCAAATTAAGACAGCACTGGAAATTTAGCATTTAATACTTATATTCTTAATGCCAAATGGTTTTGATGGCCTTTTTACCTCAGGACCACCACGTGTTGTGCCTTTCTTTCTGTTAATAGTGGGCTACATTTTAGATAATTTCTACCTGGGAATTGTGGTGTGTATCTTTTTAATTTTTAAACACATTATTTTTTTTTTTATTACTTCAGAGTTTTCAGTCTAGCAACATTTGAATACTTTTTGGGATGGGCATGTTGCAAACATTGGCCATGTTTTTGTTTCTAAACAATTCCAATTTTATTCACTTAAACTGTAACTACAACTTTGGAATCATCAATGTAAGAGCTTTAGAGTGTCTACAGTCACTCTGATCAATTTGGATTCTTGTTTGTTTTTGTTTTTTTTGTTTTTTTTTCTCATCCAAATCACATGGAACTGTTTTCATGGATTCCACACTGTTTCTTGGGCTCAAAAAATAGACATCTGGCATTGAAACTACTATAGCAAATTAATATAGCAATAGCAATCGAGCACCTTGCATGGTTTTTTTTTTTTTTTTTTTTCTTTTTCATTGCTTGTTTTCTTTCACATGATCCAAAATTTCCAGAATTTATTTTTCATATGAAAAGTCAAGTGGGTTGGCACTTTTTTTTTTTAATTTGGGAATTTACCTTTTAACAATAATCTTTTCCTTAACTACATTTTAATGAAATTTATTTGCACTCATTCTGTGCTGTTTATCGAGAGTGGTGCACTCTGTCTTTGTACAGTGTTTTTGTTTGTTTGTTTTTAATTTGATTGATTCCTTAATATCTCGTTACGGTGGCTGAGGAGATATGGGACAGATGCTCTTCCAGTGAAAATAAAAGAAATTAAAAGTAACCGGTTTTGTGTATTTACTCTGTCAACCATGATATCTTCTTATGGAAACACTCCCCCATTATATAATTTGAGATATTGTTGGGTCCTTGAGAAAGACCTCCTTAATCCAAAACTGCTCAGTTGTATCTTGTCTTCACTAGGAAGTTTCTTTGGAGGAAATCTTCAGGCTGAAGAAGCACTAACCTCACACGCATCTTTGAGCAAGTTTTTCATCCAGAATTTTTCTTATGTTCTGTCTCCACCTGCTGGCTGACAAGAGAGAACAGCAGCAGTTAACGGGCTTAAAAAAAAGCGTAGTACCAGAGGCGTACTACAGTATATTGATAACTACTCAGTACTAAAGTGTGTTGTTTTGGACGTAGTGAAGGTCGTTTGGAGATTCCGCTGAGTGAACGCGATCTTCATTTCACCTGAGTGAGTGTACTATAGTGACACGCTATTCAGCGTGCGGTGTAGGATGCAGCCCAGGTTTGAGTGACTGTCGGCTCCTTTCCTCAGGCAGAGCGCGAGAGGAGACACATGGACGCTGTGGTGCGGGGCGGCGCGTCACACAGGTAGCGCGTTGTGATCCCGCGCGCTCTACCGCTTTACCCAGTCAAGCCGCAGTCCTGTCTGTGTCACCGCTGCGTTTTCCCTCATTAGATTTAGGACAAAAATATAGTGTCGGATGGAAAAGTGAAAACTTAGGATTTTGTTTTAAAAAAAGATTTAACATCTCGAGCGTCACGATGGCCTCTATTGGGGACTTCGACCCGCTCAATTCTACGGTACCAGCAACTAAGATTGAAGTTACTGTCTCGTGCAGGTGAGTCCATGCATACTTGGCTAAATAGTAAACATTCCGCATATAATTCTGTTATACTTATAATGCTGATATACTTTAACGCGCTCAGTATGGATTTCGACATATAATTAATGATCTTGATGCCACCTGATAGCGATTTTTTGATCACACGAAGAGAATGAACGTGTTAATCTTGTTTGACTAAACCAGTCTCTGGAGGGCTGTGTATATTTTACTGCTGGTTCAGAGAGCGAGTGTTTTTGTTGGAAGTATTTTTGCTGTGATATTCCCCCCCCTCGAGCCAAATTTGCATTTGGTGTAGGTGTTTGAGGGGGTGCGCCCGCTTTCCTCGCCACGCGCTCACTCCACGCGCACACACACACAAAGAAACGTGCCAGCACTTGATGAGTCGAATATGATTGTATACTTAACACTAATGCAATGTATTTTCCCATAACAATTCCACATATTATGAGAATGTTCCTTCTGGTTGTGAAAAAACTTTTTCTGCTAGTTTACAATGCATCCTGGAAGGTTCTTCATGTGAACATTCAGAAATACAGTGCTACCATTCCCTGTCGCTGGGGTGGTACCCTCAAGCATACACCTCTATATCTTTAGTATAGAAAAGTAGTTTATTTCACAAGAAGGCAATTACAGTCCAATTACAGTACGTACCTTACATCATTTTAATGGTACACTATATATCCATGCTTCCAGGTGAAGGACCTATTAAAGGTACAAAAGATGCACCCCAGCGACAAGGAAAGATCCAGAAGCCCAGAGAAGGCTGCATAAAGCATGTGCACATACAGTACACACACACACACCTCCCTCCCATGACAGATTGGATTCAGCTAACGCTGCTTGACAACAGGGCATCAGGTGTGGGTTTGTGTGCTTGGGCGTACACGTGTGGCCGCCTGCCTGTAGTGGAAGGGAATGTCCTACTGAATTTATTATTTTATAACATTTAAATCCACACACACTCATCGAGTACTTTATTGGGAACACTATACTAATACTGGGTAAGGCCTCCCTTTGCTCTCAAAACAGCCTGTTGGAAACATTCCTTTGAGTTTCTGGTTCATGTTGACATGATTGCATCATGCAATTCCTGCAGATTTCTCAAGTGCACTTTCATGATGTGAATCTCCCATTCTACCACATCCCAAAGGTGTTCTATTGGATTCAGATCCAGTGAATGAGGAAGGCCACTGAAGAACACTGAACTCATTGTCATGTTCATGAAACCAGTTTGAGACGACCTTTGCTTTGTGACATGGTGCATTATCCTACTGGAAGTAGCCATTAGAAGATGGGTAAATTGTGACCATGAAGGGATGCACATGGTCAGCAACAATACTCAAATAGGCTGTGGCATTCAAGTGATGATTGATTGGTATTAATGGGCCTAAAGTGTGCCAAGAGAACATTCCCCACACCATTACACCACCTCCACCAACCTGGACTGTTGACACAAGGCAGGTTGGGTCCATGGATTCATGCTGTTGGTGCCAGATTCTGACCCAACCATCTGTGTGCCTCAGCAGAAATGGAGATTCATCAGACCAGACTACATTTTTCCAGTCTTCAACTGTCCAGTGTTGGTGAGCCTGTGCCCACTGCAGCCTCAGCTTTCTGTTCTTGGCTGACAGAAGTGTAACCCGACATGGTCTTCTGCTGTTGTAGCCCATCCACCTCAAGGTTCAATGTGCTGTGCATTCTGAGATGCTTTTCTGCCCATCACAAATGTTCAGCGTGGATATCTGAGTTAGTGTAGCATTTTTGTCAGCTTGAACCAGTCTGGCCATTCTCTGTTGACCTCTCTCATCAACAAGGCGTTATCCGTCTGCAGAACTGCCTCTCACTGGATGTTTATTCTTTATTGCACCATTCTGAGTAAACTCTAGAGACTGTTGTGTGTGAAAATCCCAGGAGATCAGCAGTTATAGAAATACTCAAACCAGCCCGTCTGGCTCCAACAACCATACCATGTTCAAAATCACATTTTTCCCCATTCTGATAGTTGACCCATTCATGACCCAAAACTGCTGGCCCATATCTGCATGATTTTACGCATTGCACTGCTCCCACATGATTGGCTGTTTAGATAATTGCATGAATGAGTACAGTGGTGCTTGAAAGTTTGTGAACCCTTTAGACTTTTCTATATTTCTGCATAAATATGACCTAAAACATCATCAGGTTCACATACTTTTGCCACTCACAGATATGTAATATTGGAATCTTTTCCTCATAAATAAATGACAAATTTTTTGTCTCATTTGTTTAATTGGGTTCTCTTTATCTAATTTTAGGACTTGTGTGAAAATCCGATGATGTTGTAGATCATATTTATGCAGAAATATAGAAAATTAACAAACTTTCAAGCACCACTGTAGGCGAACAGGTGTTCCTAATAAAGTGCTCAGTGTGTGTATACAAAAAGTGATGCCAAAGCACAGTTAAAGATTGCATCATGTCTCATGGGCATGGTAGGATTTCTAAACCATGTTTGTCTACACACACACACACACACACACACACACACACACACACACACACACACACACACACCTACCTTAAAACAGAAATGTATCCACTTTTAGCCAATGGCAGGTTGTTACACACTGCTGTCAGATTTCTCAAGCTGGGCAGATATCTATGTATTTTTTGTTTCCCCGTGGAGACTGCTTATGTTTCCTCATCTTCAGGACAGATGTCATCCATCGGTTTCAGACAGATTACCTATCTGTCATTGAGTCTCAGAGGGATTTAGTGCCACTGCATTCTTGGTGATGAGTGTATGATGAGAAACAGGAGGCCTGTACATTTACATGCACATAAGCACTTTGCAGGACATGTATCTAGTTCTCCTTTCACATTTTCATCACCATGTCAGATACTGCCCTCATGCAGTGTGGAAGTGGAGCAGTAAGAAATTAAATGAAACATTACCGCATAAGACTTACAATAAATCAATTGAGCTGGTGAGTGTCACATTTTCTTGAAAGCATTCTCTCTAAAGTGAAAAGTGTCTGCTTTGTCACTAAATGTGAACGTGTGTCTTTTATTAATTTAATTATTAGATGTACAAAAAGAAGCATTTTTTTATAATACGAATTTCTCAGAAACAAATGACAAACACTTGTCTGGACTATGTCTGTTATGTATATTTCAACCAGCTATTTAATCAGAATGTGCACTAACCCCAGTGTTTATCCAACAGATGGACCTCAGGCTCACGCATATGTTGCACAGTTAAAATGAAATCAGACTATTTTGAGGGAGAGAAGGACTAACTGAAATTAGTCATTCTCTAAACAACTGTTAACAAGAATGACTGCAGGAAACTTCATTGGTTTGGCATTATCGTACAATTACAGAGATGGTCAAAAACCTTACCAAAGAGGAAAATTCCTTAAACTGATACAAAATTAACTAGAGAAAATTTTGTTATATATTTCTAAGTCGCTTATCATTTATAGCTCTAATATCAACACTTTTGCCAATTTATCTTGAGTATAAATATAATATAAATATGTGAATATAAATTTGGTTTATCTGGTTCAATCTTATTAATTAGTTCCTATTAGCATTAATTGACAGATTAACAAAACAGTAATTATTTTCTTCAGATGACCCAGCCCTTATTCTCTCACATAATACCTGAATTAATTATTATCTCTCTGAATTAATTAGCTGTCTCTGTCTAATTATTATCTCCTGGCCTGTGTGTACATACAATGCCCTCCACTAATATTGGCACCCTTGGTAAATATGAGCAAAGAAGGCTGTGAAAAATTGTCTTTATCATTTAACTTTTTGATCTAAAAAAAAAAAAAAAAAACGTTTAAAAAAATTCACAAAAATACTCTTAAATATAGGTGTGCAACAATTATTGGCACCCTCTTAGTCAATACTTTGTGCTACCTCCCTTTGCCAAGATAACAGCTCTGAGTCTTCTCCTATAATGCCTGATGATGTTGGAGAATACATGGCAAGGGATCTGAGACCATTCCTCCATACAGAATCTCTCCAGATCCTTCAGATGTCCATGCTGGTGGACTCTCCTCTTCAGTTCACCCCACAGGTTTTCTATGGTTTTCAAGTCAAGGGACTGGGATGGCCCTGGCAGGACCTTGATTTTGTGGTCAGTAAACCATTTTTGTGTTGATTTTGTTTTGGATCACTGTCCTGCTGGAAGATCCAACCACGGCCCATTTTAAGCTTTCTGGCAGAGGCAGTCAGGTTTAATATCTGTTGATATTTGATAGAGTCCATGATGCCATGTATCCTAACAAAATGTCCAGGTCCTCTGGCAGAAAAACAGCCTCAAAACATTAATGAGCCACCACCATATTTAACCGTAGGCATGAGGTACTTTTCCATATGGCTACCTCTCTGTGTGCACCAAAACAAGCATTTGTGAAGCTCAACAACCTTTTGCCACACATCACTGCTATATTCCTTGGTCTTACCCATTGTTATGAATGACTAAGGGAATTTGACCTATGGGTTACCTCATAATTATACCCCTGTGAAACAGGAAGTCATGATTGAACAATTTCTTGTTCCTAGTCACCCAGGTGTACAAAAAAAATTTCAAATATCAATGGGAATATACTTCAAATATATTTTTCTCATATTAATTCATAGGGGTGCCAATAATTGTTGCACACCTATATTTAACAAAGATATGTGTATATATATATACAGGTGCATCTCAATAAATTAGAATGTCGTGGAAAAGTTCATTTATTTCAGTAATTCAACTCAAATTGTGAAACTTGTGTATTAAATAAATTCAATGCGCACAGACTGAAGTAGTTTAAGTCTTTGGTTCTTTAATTGTGATGATTTTGGCTCACATTTAACAAAACCCCACCAATTCACTATCTCAACAAATTAGAATATTTCATAAGACCAATAAAAAAAACATTTTTAGTGAATTGTTGGCCTTCTGGAAAGTATGTTCATTTACTGTACATGTACTCAATACTTGGTAGGGGCTCCTTTTGCTTTAATTACTGCCTCAATTCGGCGTGGCATGGAGGTGATCAGTTTGTGGCACTGCTGAGGTGGTATGGAAGCCCAGGTTTCTTTGACAGTGGCCTTCAGCTCATCTGCATTTTTTGGTCTCCTGTTTCTCATTTTCCTCTTGACAATACCCCATAGATTCTCTATGGGGTTCAGGTCTAGTGAGTTTGCTGGCCAGTCAAGCATACCAACACCATGGTCATTTAACCAACTTTTGGTGCTTTTGGCAGTGTGGGCAGGTGCCAAATCCTGCTGGAAAATGAAATCAGCATCTTCAAAAAGCTGGTCAGCAGAAGGAAGCATGAAGTGCTCCAAAATTTCTTGGTAAATGGATGCAGTGACTTTGGTTTTCAAAAAACACAATGGACTAACACCAGCAGATAACATTGCACCCCAAATCATCACAGACTGTCATCACTTAACACTGGACTTCAAGCAACTTGGGCTATGAGCTTCTCCACCCTTCCTCCAGACTCTAGGACCTTGGTTTCCAAATGAAATACAAAACTTGCTCTCACCTGAAAAGAGGACTTTGGACCACTGGGCAACAGTCCAGTTCTTCTTCTCCTTAGCCCAAGTAAGACGCCTCTGACGTTGTCTGTGGTTCAGGAGTGGCTTAACAAGAGGAATACGACAACTGTAGCCAAATTCCTTGACACGTCTGTTTGTGGTGGCTCTTGATGTCTTGACCCCAGCCTCAGTCCATTCCTTGTGAAGTTCACTCAAATTCTTGAATCGATTTTGCTTGACAATCCTCATAAGGCTGCGGTTCTCTCGGTTGGTTGTGCACCTTTTTCTTCCACAATTTTTCCTTCCACTCAACTTTCTGTTAACATGCTTGGATACAGCACTCTGTGAACAGCCAGCTTCTTTGGCAATGAATGTTTGTGGCTTACCTAGTGAACCAAACTGAGAGACCATTTTGAACGCTCAGGAAACCTTTGCAAGTGTTTTGAGTTGATTAGCTGATTGGCATGTCACCATATTCTAATTTGTTGAGATAGTGAATTGGTGGGTTTTTGTTAAATGTAAACCAAAATCATCACAATTAAAAAACCAAAGACTTAAACTACTTCAGTCTGTGTGCATTGAATTTATTTAATACACGAGTTTCACAATTTGAGTTGAATTACTGAAATAAATGAACTTTTTCACGACATTCTAATTTATTGAGATGCACCTGTGTATATATATATATATATATATATATATATATATATATATATATATATATATATATATATATATATATATATATATATATATATATATATATATATATATATATATATATATATATATATTTTTTTTTTTTTTGATAAACCTGTGTTGTGTTTGCAATTGTTTGATATCCATGAGAGCAGAGTATTTTTGTGTGTTTTTTTTTTTAAACAAAATATCAAAAGGTTACACAATAAAGACATTTTCACAGCCTTCTTTGCTCGTATTTACCAAGGGTGCCAATATTAGTGGAGGGCACTGTGCTTGTTACTAGAATAAGTGATGTGTGTTTTAGTTTTGAAAGAGTGTGACACAGGCATATTTACTGTATGATAAAAAAAGTTCAGGTTTATTGTATGAAAGCTGCCAGCTGCTAGAGTATCATATATATGTATCCTGTTTTTATTGCAGAATGCAATAATACATTGAAAATGTATTTTCAAAACACACATTCACACACACAAACTCTTATGATTCTTAATTTCACCCAGACACACTACTACTTATCGTTTTGTTCTGATTAACTTGTAAATGGCTTCTTTTAGCTTTAATAAGCTGTAAAATCAGCTATGAGGTGAGGTGAAAGCTGATGGAAACTGAATATGAATGGGGCTGGGCTGCTGTACCCTCCCACCCCCCCTCAAGCTCTGCCCTCATTCATAAAGAAAATTACCTGCTTTGACACAATGGCTCCAGAAATGTGTGTGTGTGTGTGTGTGTGTGTGTGTGTGTGTGTGTGTGTGTGTGTGTGTGTGTGTGTGTGATTTATTTATTTACCTTTATTATCAAATGAGTTTGAAGGCATTTGATTTTAATGACAATTGACTGATGCTGCTGCTACAATTTAGATATGATTGGGCTGTTGAATCATTTTCTTGGTAGTCCTCCTTAAAAATAAAGGGGTGGTTGAGACATACAGTGCTTTCATAATTCTTTAGATCCTTTCACCTTTTCCTCATTTTGGTACATAACAACCTTACTCTAAAATGTATTCATTTATTTTTTTCCTCATGAATTTACAAAAAATGTTCCATAATGAAAAAGCATAAACAAGGTTCCCATTTACAAATACCACATTTACATAAGTGTGTCAGGGAATGGAGTCGGAGGCGGATGTAAGTGCAGATAGGGTTTAATCGGTGCAAATCAAAACACACACAAGGTAAATGAACAAAAAAATACAAGAACTAGGTAAACAAAGGGACACAAGAACATGATGTGAGCTTGACAAACGGAAGACAGAGAGTGCTACCAGAGACAGAAATGAAATACCCATGCTCAATCGAAATAATGTGACTCAGGTGCGTGTGATCTTGTGAAGTGCAGGGGCTGATGGATAATGTAGTTCTGACAGTGTTCAGATAATTTGCTTTTACACTCGAAATTGAGATCAGGCACATCCCCTTTCCATTGAGATGTCCTTGAGACCTTTCTACAAATGGATTAAAGTTTACATGTGGTAAACTGAGCTGATTGGACAACATTTGGAAAGACAGACTTGTGTCTCTATAAAGCTACATAGCTGCAAAAAACAAAAACAAAAACCAAGCCATGAAGTCAAACAAGCCATGAGGTCCGTAGACCTCAGAGACAGGATTTTGATGAGGCACAGGCCTAGAAGACTGAAAGATTTCTGCCAGGTCCCAAAGTCACTGGGAACACAGTCACTTCATCAGAACATCATTCTTAAGTAGAAGTTGTTCAGAACAGAGACTTATAGTTTATAGCTGGCTGCCCAGCCAAACATGGATGAAGGGCTTTAGTCAGGGAAGTGAACAAGAACCTTAAGGTTGCTCAGCCAGAACTTCAGAGGTCCTGTATGGAATTGGAACCCTGAAGGACAACCATCTCTACAGCACTTTACCAGGTTTATGGTGCAAACAGGGACATTCCCACAGCATGTAGGATTCCTTAGTGGAGTTGACTGAAATGCACCAGAAAGACTCTCAGGACAAAGGAAGCAATGATTCATTCTGATAAAACCAAGATTGAATTCTTTGGCCTAAATGCCAAGCTTTAGACATAACCAAACCTGGAGGAAACCAGGCAACCCCTGGCAATTCTATCTATACAGTAAAGCAGGGTGGTGGCAGCATCATGTTGTGGGAATGTTTTTCAGCAGTAGGAACTAGGAGGCGTTTCAAGTTAGAGGGAAAGTTGAACAGTGCACAGCTTGATATCTTGCATAAAACCTCCTCAAGGGCCCTCAGGACCTCAGGTTGGAGTGACGATTCACATTCCAAAATGATAATGACCCGAAACACTCAGAAGGAGTGGCTTCAGGACAAATCTGTGAATGTTCATGATGAATTGTCCCATTTAGTGCCTAAACTTGAACCTAATTTAACCTCCCTGGAGAGACAAGGAACTTATCAATACAGAGGTGCTTCCCATTCAGTCTTACAGAACTTGAGAGGTCCTGCAGAGATGAAGGGGAAAGACCCTAAAATCCAGGTGTACCAACTTGGTATCATACCTCAGAAGACTGGAAGGCCCAAATCACTGCCAAGGGGGCTTCAGTAAGGAGTCTGAATATTTATGTAAATGCGGTATTTCATTTAAAAAAAATCTTTGACACACTTTGTGAAAACCGTATTAGCAATAACAACAGTTATTTATTAATAATGGACAATTAGTAATTGTTACTAATTGTTACCAGAGCCACTGTGACCCTGACAAGGATAAAATAGTTACTGAAAGTGAGAGAGTAAGTCAAGAGTATGAGTACACTTACAAATTGTTCTTATTATATAACAAAGCTATAATTATGTATTATCTATTTTTACATTAATGTTGCAACACTGAACTGGGAAGTCAACATGTTCTCATAATTGTACATTCATGAACCCTTAGTTCACTTCTAGTATATAATATTCTATACCCACCATCTCTGAAGATTAGTAGTGGAATTGATTTCCTTTTTATTTTCACATTGGCAGAAAAGTTGCAGAGTTTTTAATGTGAAATTGTGTGTTTCTATTTTTGAGCATAACACTGTTTGTGAAAAGGTTATTTTAATTGGTCAGCTTCGGCTTCAGAAAATACATAAAACCTCTCTTCTTGAATATTTTCATTTCACCAACATGTTGTTGTGCATGGTAATGAAGTACATAAATACATTAATGAAGCAGTGTCTACTGAAATGGTTTTAATTGTGACAGTGTGTAATGTGTATTTCTCTCTTGTTAATTTGGGCAGGAATCTATTGGACATGGACACTTTTTCTAAATCAGATCCTGGTAAGTGGATTATTTTGAGCCTTCAGTATACAAAGATGTCCTTCAAGGAAACCAAAGCACACAGATCAAACATACATGCGTAGCTCATCAGTAAGTGTTAATGCAATTTGTTGTCACTGTTCTATGGCCGTGCCTCTTTGTAAAATGCCAAATAAATGACTTCCCGCTATCAGGACAGCTGTCATTAAGTACTTCTGCATGGTGATGTTGCCTTTTCTTTTGAAAAGAATCAGCACAAGCAACATCTTTCATGCTCTTAAGCTTGAAGGGCATTGTGAGCTGACAGATGAGGTGACTGTCTATTAGTGCTTTTCCACTGATCAGCACCAGGGCTCTCTGCATTCTGGCCAAGTGTGTGTTTTGCATTCATATCACATAACTTTATCTGCTCAAGTACAGGAAATTTTGTGGAGGTTATCAGGTGATGCCCTGACAGGCACATTTCCTATAGTGAAAAAACAATGTAATGAGGAACTGACCCAACTTAGGACTGACCAGAAAGGTGTTCGTAGATGGGAGGGGTGATATTGGACCTTGAGAAGGTACATGGTGACTGGAAAAAATTAGCCTGGTCTGATGAATCTCGATTTCTGCAGAGGAACACAGATGGTTGGGTCAGAATTTGGCACCAACATCATGAATCCGTGGACCAAACCTGCCTTGTGTTAACAGTCCAGGCTGGTGGAGATGGTGTAATGGTGTGGGGAATGATTTCTTAGAACACTTTTGACCCATTAATACCAATCAATTATCGCTTGAATGCCCTAGCCTATTTGGGTATTGTTGATGACTGTGTGCATCCCTTTATGGCCACAATTTACCCATGTTCTAATGGCTACTTCCAGCTTGATAATGCACCATGTCACAAACCAAAAGTCATCTCAAACTGGTTTCATGAACATGACAATGAGTTCAGTGTTCTTCAGTGGCCTTCCCAGTCACTAGATCTGAATCCAATAGAACACCTTTGGGATGTGGTAGAATGGGAGATTCACAGCATGAAAGTGCACTTAAAAAATCTGCAGGAATTATGTGATGTAATCATGTCAACATGGACCAGAATCTCAAAGGAATGTTTCCAACATCTCGTGGAATCCATGCCACAAAGAATCGAGGCTGTTTTGAGAGCAAAGGGAGGCCCAACCCAATATTAGTATAGTGTGCCTGATAAAGTGTTCGGTGATTGTATTATCTACATTCCGTGTGCCACTGTCTGTCCTTGAAGGAAGAATGAGGTCATTTGAAATGGAAGCTTGACAGCTGAATTATTAACTGATAAGTAGTGATTAGTGTAAATGCAGTTTTGAATATTTTTTTTAATCACCTGGTGGAAGTGAAGCATTTTTGCCAATCAAGCCCAAACCCTGTCTTATTCACCGAAATTACTATGCTAATATTGAATGTCTAAAATTGGAATATGGAGTAAAACATGTATGACTTCATCGAGCACCCAGTAGTATTTTAATGATGGTGCTAAGAATAATGTCTCTATCTGGCTCACCTTTAGTTATGATCCTAGATACCAAAGTATTAATATAAATACTGATTTTTCAGTATTTCCTAGAATTAACAGATTTTAATAATAAATAGGTATACTAAATAGGTATATTTATAGTTAAATTACATTTTTGGCTTAAAATGTAATTAAAATATTACGACAGCTATACTTATTAGATATAACTTCGTTGCGTTATTTTTCACTTTTTCTCGCTTGGGTGAGGGTGTGAGTTTCTAAACTGTTTTTATGAGAAAGTGATATGAATTCATATGCCTGTTTTTAGAGAGTGTGCGTGTGTTTGTAGGAGGTTGACTTGTTGTCAGAAGACCACTGCTTATATGTGTAAGGAGCTGATGCCTTTTTATAATGAAGAATTATATGGAGTAATTTTAGACTGCTTTAGCTCTGTGTGGCCTGAGCCCAATGCTGGCAAAGCGGATATGTGTGTGCTCGCTGTGTGTTATTCCATTATGCTGAGAAGCATGAGTGCCCAGGGACTCTTGGCTTCTCCACCAATACAAAAGTAATTAAAGATTTCTCCACTTGGGCTGATAGGAGCCCAATTAGTCTTGCTCTTTCATCAGCGTTTCTGTGTGAACAGACTGTCTCCCTGAAAAACCTTTCTCAACGACAGCCTCCCACACCTCCTTAATCATTATTAATGCTAATGCAATTATAGTTTTCTCTTTTCACCAAGTCACTTTTGTATCTTTGACAAAAAAATAATTACTTAATATCAAAAAACTTATTTAGATATTTAGATTTTTCTGTCAGGTCATTTCCAACCTACTGTATATATGCTATAAAAGCTTGACGTAAACTACATTTACTTAGAAGGGTTAAGAATTACAAATCTTCTTTTGATAATATTGCATTGTATTGAAATTGTAAAGAATTGTGATATTTGTAGTGCTTTAAAAAAACTTTTTGCTGAAAATGTTGCTTAATTTTTTTTTTTTTTTAAATTTTTTTTACGATTTTATACATAAACTGTAGTAGGCATTTCATTGGTTGCTTAGTTATTTTGTTGATAGAAACCATTGTAACCACTGAGCCATTTAGTAAATTACCCTTGTAAAAGTCTGTGTAAAATTCTGATTTGTTTATTAATTTACTTACATATCGATTTTCTGTTTCAATTATGGTGCGACTATCTGAGAATCTCAAATCTCAAAAATCGTAATTGAATAGATATTCCCTGAGAGCCCTCCCATGACCCCCGAATTTAGCTTAGCCCGATTTTATTTGTCCACTTTGATTTTAAACCCTATGACAAGTTGTGTAATGGGCCTCACCTATCAAGCTGGGTATAGATTTATTCATAAATCATTTGTAGGAGCATTTACACAAGAAATCTGCTCCCATGAAAGTCTCTTTCACAGTTTAGCTGTCATTTAGTGTTTCCAGCCCCCTGTAAGCTTTACCTTTTATGGAGTTTTGTGGGTGTTTCCAAAAATGTGTGGATCTGGTGGAAATCTTTAGTTTAGTTTGGCTTCTGAAAATATTTACACACTTTAATGAACCGTATTATCAATAAATATATCCAGACCTGGTTATATCAGTATTAAACTCATAATCTGGCAGAACACATTACCAAAATTATTAGTTAATATTTAACATGGTTGTACAGTTCTGTGTTTGCAGCTCAGTGTTGAATGTGGGTTGTTTTTAACACCTCCTGGGTTTTTCATTTATTTATGAATGACCCGAATATCTGTAATGATGTTCCAAAAATGTCAGGTTTATTTTTAATAAGTACGTTCAGACCAGTGTTACTGGAATGATATTTACTGAATATTTACTGAATGCTTTTCACAGAGAGTTACTGTTAGCATAGTAAGAGCCTCTTGATTCTCTTATAATGATACATTATTTATACATATCTCTAACCGTGCATTTATTAACAAGTTGACTGAATTAAATAAATCAGTATATTATGATTATGTGTGGTGCACTGCACTTTGTTTACCACATCTATCCATTTAATGGTTATATCAACTCAGTATCTTTAGTATAGATAGGCATATAGTTGAAAAATATGTAAAGTGATGCTACACTGAAATTAATTGACAATTGATGCCTGAGTAAAACGAATAGATTCACCTTATTTCATCAAATTGAAATGCTTAATAAAAACCTGTGGACCTATTTCTTTGGCATCTGTTCTTGCACATCTTTTTTGATAAGCCTGTAAACACACAGAGAGAGAGAAAGAGAGAGAGAGACAGAGAGAGAGAGAGAGAGAGAGAGAGGGAGAAAATCTGTAGATGGGATGGGATTAGCCCCTAGTTCGGGTTAAGGGTTGCTGCTTTGTTACAGTGGGGGCCTCAACTTTGAGCTCACAGTCACGGGGCACCTGATAGATACTGATAAATATTATGGTCTTGATGACCCCCCTGCACGCACACACACACACACACACACACACACACACACACACTCTCACATAAGAATAGTGGATCTGTGAGGTTGTGACTGTAAGGAGTGTGTTTTTGTGAGCATATGTGGGAGGAGGTAATGATCGGCCAGAGAGGATGTCCTGCACTTCAAACCGTGATCACACTGAGTGTAAAGGAGAAACCATGTGAGGGTGCTTCTCTTTCATCTCTCACTGCCCTGTCTGTCTCTCATTTCTCTCTCCATCCGGTATGAAACAAACACTATAAAAAGCGAGAATGTGTTTCTAAAATAGTAACAACAAAAAGACATACAATCCTGAGAAATCTTAACTAGTAGTTTCACATTTCATTTTTTTTTTTAAATGCATGCAGTCATTTGTGGCTCATTAGGCACAGAAGAACAATCACTGGTCATAGTATTGCAACCTTTGTCTGGTTTATAAAAAAAATTAGTCATTTGGTAGTTGAGTCAGCTTTTATTGGTGAGCTAGCCAAATTATCTGAATCACTGAAAACTGTGTATGGAATTCCCTTCACAAGACCATGCACTTACAGCATAAGTACATGATTGGCAATAAGTACTTTAATAGGGATGAATGGATCAACCTAAAGCATTACTGTATTAATATTTTCATTACAGAATTAGTCCTAATATGAAAATATTGATAATGTGTGCTTATTATTATTTTTTTATTAAATACATTGTTACACAAAAAAAAATGTAAAACATGCCAGAAGTTTATTAGATACTGCAATGGCACAAGATTATTTGTTACGACCCATGGGGTAAAGGAAGCAGGATGCACTTGCAGGGGAAAGTGGTCAGTTTATTAGGGACAGTTCAAAATTAAGTGAACACAAAAAAAACTTCATCCAACATAAATCCATAAACAAAAAGGTCTCAGTAATCCAAAATGATACTATACTTGGCCGTTGAGGCAGTAATCCAAAAAAGGTAACAGTAATCCCAAAAAAGAAACAGTAATCCACAACTGGTAGAAAATCCGGAAAACACAGGGAAATATACGCTAGGCTAGGCGGTGGTCTGGAAACCACTAACTACGAGCTAAGGAATAAGAACGCGAGGCTAGAAAGGTGGTCTGGAAACCACGAATGACGAGCTATGGAAAGAAACGCGCAAGGCTAGGAGGTGGTCTGGAAACCACGAATTACGAGTTTCGGAAATAAATGCGCAAGGTTAGAAAGGTGGTCTGGAAACCACGAATTACGAGCTTTGGAAATAAACGCGCACGGCTAGAAGGTGGTCTGGAAACCACGGGAAAAAAGCTAAGCTAATACTCCGCCCCGAAGCGAAAACGGAGCGGCGTATTTAAACACACCTCAATCACATGCCCAAATCCATAACACCTGACATCAATACATATGAACAAAATGTGAAATGAGGAGGCGGAGACATGACACAAATGAAAACAAACGCACATAGGGAAACACAGGAGGCGGAGACATGACGTGAACGAACACATGAGAACACATGGCAGAGGTAAACAAAACGTGAGTTCATGAATAAATTGTCCATCGGAGAGTTTTTGAATAGCGCTGGAATGCACGCAATGAAATGCGGAAGTATGCCACTCGCTACTCCTTGCCGCGTAGCGAGAGCTAGAGAAGGGGAAACCTAACAGAGCCCCCCCCCAAGGCACGGCTCCCGAAGCGCCGCAAGTTCCATCCACTTTGGTGGACCTGGGCCCCTGGGCCCCTGGGCCCCTGGGCAGGATCCTAGCCTCTGCCCTCTAGGACCTGAGGCTGGTTATGTCCAGTGTCCCGTAACCAGAGCAGAGTGTGTCGGGTTTTCCTTTGAAACTTGGACGAGAACTTGGACGAGAACTTGGATGAGAACTTGGATGAGAACTTGGACGGATGCCTGGTCTGGATCTTGGAGCTGCGCGTGACCTGGTGCTGGGCCTGGATCTTGGAGCTGGGCGTGACCTGGTGCTTGGCCTGGAGCTTGACCCGGTGCTTGACCCAGTGCTTGACCCGGAGCTTGACCTGGAGCTTGACCTGGAGCTTGACCTGGAACCAGGATCAGAGTCAGCTCTGGAACCAGGATCGGAGTCAGCTCTGGAACCAGGATCGGAGTCAGCTCTCGCACCTGGATTGGAGTCAGCTTTGGCACCTGGATCAGAGACAGGCTTGGAAACAGACTCGGAGAAAGGCTTGGAAACAGACTTCGAGAAAGGCTTGGAAACAGACTTCGAGAAAGGTTTGGTAACAGACTTCGAGAAAGACGTGGAAACAGACTTCGAGACAGACTTGGAAACAGACTTTGAGACAGACTTGGAAACAGACTTCGAGACAGACTTTGTAAACAGACTTCGAGACAGACTTGGAAAAAGACTTGGAAACAGACTACGAGAAAGATGTGGAAACAGACTCCGAGACAGACTTGGAAACAGGACAGAGAACTAGGTTAGCCCCAAAACCATGCACAAAATCAAAAACTTGGTTGGAAACAGCGTTGGAAATTAAATTGGAGACAGGGCTGGAGACAGGGCTGGAGACAGAGGAGTGAGCTGGGTTGGAAACGGAGCTGGAACCGGAGCTGGGAGTTAAATCAGCCTCTGAACTGAGAAGGAGAGCAAAAATATATCCAGAAATTAAACCAATGTAGCTAGCAACTAAATCAGGAACTGGACTAGGAGCAGGGTCGGAACCTGGACTTGGACATGGAACTGAACTAGGAACTGGACTAGGAACAGGGTCGGAACCTGGACTTGGACATGAAACTGAACGAGGAACTAGACTGGAACTGGGAACGGGAGCAGGACTGGGAACAGGATTGGAAATTGGCCTTGGGATAGGGCAAAAATCTGGACATGGACTTGGACATAGACTCGAATTAGGGCAGGAACCTGGACATGGACTTGGACATGGACTAGGATTAGGGCAGGAACCTGGACATGGACTTGGACATGGACTAGGACTAGGGCAGGAACCTGAACCTGGACTCAATTATGCGCTAAAACATGGGCTAGGACTTGGAACGGAGGTCATCCCTTGGACCTCGGACATGGATTGAGCTTGAGAGGAGGTCATCCCATGGACCCCAGACATGGACTGAGCTTGAGAAGAGGTCATCCCCTGGACCTCAGACATGGACTGAGCTTGAGAAGAGGTTATCCCGTGGGCTTCTGACATGGACTGGGCTTGACAAGAGGCCATCCCATGGGCCTCTGACATGAACAGGGCAGGAGTGGAGGTTTCTTCTCGAACCTCTGACGAGAACACGGCTTGGGCGGAGGTCTCCTCGTGGACCTCTGGTATAAGCAGGCCAGGAGAGGAGGTTTCCTCTTGAATCTCTGGCTGCAGCTCAGGGCTGGAGGTTGCCCTGTTAACCTCCAGAAGCAGCTCCGCTGTGGAGACCTTCTGCTGGGCCTCCGGCTGGAGCTTGGGGCTGGAGGTCGCCACGTTAACCTCCTTGGGCAGCTCCGCTGTGGGGACCTTCTGCTGGGCCTCCAACTGGAGCTCAGGGCTGGAGGTCGCCACGTTAACCTCCATGAGCAGCTCCGCTGTGGAGACCTTCTGCTGGGTCTCCGGCTGGAGATCGGGGCTGGAGGTCGCCATGTTAACCTCCAGGAGCAGCTCCGCTGTGGAGGAGATTTCCGGCTGGGTCTCCGGCTGGAGCTCGGGGCTGGAGGTTGCCATGTCAACCTCCAGGTGCAGCTCCCTTGAGGAGACCTCCTGCTGGGCCTCCTGCTGGAGCTCGGGGCTGGAGGTCGCCATGTTAACCTCCAGTTGTAGCTCCGTGGAGGAGACTTCCTGCTGGGTCTCCGGCTGGAGCTCTGAGGATGCCCTCCTGTGGAGCAGCTTATGCACCTGCCAGCTGCCCTTGAAACAGCCTTGGGAGCAGAAGTAGCTGCTCCTGACTCCCTGGTTCCTGCAGGTGGGACACTGCAGGATGGCTGGTCGGGTGCATCCCTCGGTGGCACACTCCTGGGTTAGTGGATGAGAGGTGTAGGCCACCATGTTAGCCCGCTTACTCTCATAGTACTCCAGGAACGTTTGACTAGGTTGGTCGCCCAGACGATCCTTCCCCAAAAAGGTCCTGAGGTCGGGTTGGAAGTCTGGGCTTCCGAACACCTGGACCAGTAGATCCACAAAGCCCGAAACTGTCTGGAGCTTCGTGGATCTACTGGCGAGGTGAAGCTCCGCCCATTGGCGAGCAGAGCCGACCAGACGAGAGAGGAGGAACCCCAACCACTCCTCTTCGTCGGGTTTGGGGTCCTCCAAACTCAAAAAATAAATCTGAGCCTGCAAAAAAAAACATTGAGGCCAAGTGGCAAAGCCATCAAACTCATCTGGAGGATAGATGAAAGTCCACTGAGAAAAAAACATAGAATTAATTGCAGGCATTTTAATTGTGGCATGGCATGGCGTGGCGTGGCGTCGCTTTCCCCGCTGCATGCATTTTTTTGGCGGAGTGTTCTGTTACGACCCGTGGGGTAAAGGAAGCAGGATGCACTTGCAGGGGAAAGTGGTCAGTTTATTAGGGACAGTTCAAAATTAAGTGAACACAAAAAAAACTTCATCCAACATAAATCCATAAACAAAAAAGGTCACAGTAATCCAAAATGATACTATACTTGGCTGTTGAGGCAGTAATCCAAAAAAGGTAACAGTAATCCCAAAAAAGAAACACAGTAATCCACAACTGGTAGAAAATCCGGAAAACACAGGGAAATATATGCTAGGCTAGGCGGTGGTCTGGAAACCACTAACTACGAGCTAAGGAATAAGAACGCGAGGCTAGAAAGGTGGTCTGGAAACCACGAATTATGAGCTACGGAAATAAACGCGCAAGGCTAAGAGGTGGTCTGGAAACTACGAGTTTCGGAAATAAACGCGCAAGGCTAGAAGGTGGTCTGGAAACCACGGAAAAAGAGCTAAGGGAAAAACGCGCAAGGTTAGAAAGGTGGTCTGGAAACCACGAATTACGAGCTTTGGAAATAAACGCGCAAAGCTAGAAGGTGGTCTGGAAACCACGGAAAAAGAGCTAAGCTAATACTCCGCCCCGAAGCGGAAACCGAGCGGCGTATTTAAACACACCTCAATCACATGCCCAAATCCATAACACCTGACATCAATACATATGAACAAAATGTGAAATGAGGAGACGGAGACATGACACAAACGAAAACAAACGCACATGGGGAAACACAGGAGGCGGAGACATGACGTGAACGAACACATGAGAACACATGGTAGAGGTAAACAAAACGTGAGTTTACGAATAAAACGTCCATCGGAGAGTTTTTGAATAGCCCTGGAATGCACGCAATGGAATGCGGAAGTATGCCACTCGCTACTCCTTGCCGCGTAGCGAGAGCTAGAGAAGGGGAAACCTAACATTATTACATAATGCAATAGTTATCACACATTATGAAAAAGCAGGTGATGTATTTCTAAAAAAGGAATAAAAAGAAGAAATACAATCCTGAGAAATCTTAACTAGTAGTTGCATGTTTCAGTTATTTAACATGCTTGTTGTCATTTGTCGCGCTTTTCATTTGTGGCTCTTGAATATGAGAGTTAATTCAAAATTCTTTTGCTGCCACACAACTATGGAGAGGATTCTATGAAATGCAATACACAAATGGAATTGCTCTTTTACAACGTGCTACACCGAAAATCAAAACTTTCATAGCACTGATCTTATGTCACTTGATCTCTTTAATGAAAACAATCACCAGAGGATTGCTTTTTAAGAACTAAATGTTGACTTTGTGTTAAACATAAATGTAATTTCCGATTGGATTTATATAATAGAATTGTTTATACAGTATACAGTCCCCTCTGAAAGTATTGGAACAGCAAGGCCAATTCTATTGTTTTCGCTATACAATGAAGACATTTGAGTTTGATATCAAAAGATGAATATGAGACGACAGATCAGAATTTCAGCTTTCATTTCCTGATATTTACATATTTACATCTAGTTGTGGCAGACCACCCAATTTTGTAGGTGAGCAAAAGTAATGCAACAGATAGTCTTAAGTAAATAACACTTAAAATTTGGTTGCATATCCCTTGCTTGCAATAACTGCATCAACTGGTGACCCATTGACACAAACTGTTGCATTTTTCTTTTGTGTTGCTTTTCCAGGCTTGTAGTGCAGCTTCTTTCAGTTGTTGTTTGTTTTGGGTGGTTTCTCCTTTTAGTCTCTTCAGGAGGTGAAATGCATGCTCAGCTGGGTTTAGATCTGGTGCTTGATTTGGCCTGTCTAAGACCTTCCATTCCCCCCCCCCCCCATTAAAGTCCTTTGTTGTGTTGGCAGTGCTTTTTGGGTCATTGACTATGTTGACATGCACATCAAATTTTAGAACTTTATCCGTTTAAGTTCTATATTCGGGTTGCAGCCATATTCTGAGTATGATGTTTACATGTGTACAGACATTGGAATATTCCTGTATACATGGTTGTTGTAAGTATGACAGAGTTGCCATTCCTAAATACCTAGCCTAAGTTAAGCATCTATTAGCACACACAATTCCTTGTAGACTGAGCATGTGCATATATCTCCTTTCAGTGGATTTTCTGAATAAAGTGTTTACATGCAACAAATTTCTGATTAAAACAGGCATATTCCAGGGGTGGGAATCAGAGTATTCTCTTAATCTGAATCGCGCAATCGGATTGCAGCATTTACATGACTCAAAACTAATTAGAATATTGCCAAATTCCAATTAATATCAAAATATTGATGCACATGTAAACATAGTTAATGTCTTGCTGCGTGGTAAAGTTCCTCCCAATTAGATTGGATGCATTTCTCTGTAAATTGGCAGACAGACTGTTTCTTTAGACATCTGAATTCATTCTGCTGCTTCCATCAAGAGTTACATCATCAATAAAAAAATTAGTGAGCCTGTTCCGGAGCAGCCATGCAAGCCCAAGCTATGACACTACCTCCACCATGCTTGACTGATGAGCTTCTATGTTTTGGATCATTATCCTTTCTTTATCCACACTTTGGCCTTTCCATCACTTTGGTAGAGGTTAATCTTGGTTCCAGAACTTTTGTGGTTCATCTCTGTACAACCCCAATTCCGAAAAAGTTGGGACAGTATGGAAAATGCAAAAAAACAAACAAAAAGTCATTTGAAAATTCAGTTCACCCTGTACTATATTGAAAACACATTATGAACACATTATTTGATGTTTTACTTTGTGAATTTATTTTATTTTTGAAAATATACACTCATTTCATATTTGATGACTGTAACACTCCGAAAAAGTTGGGACAGTCGACTGTTTACCACTGTGTAACATCACCTTTTCTTTTAATAACACATTAAGCATTTGGGTACTGAAGACACCAGTTGGTTAAGTTTAGCGGAATTTTCCCCCATTCATCCATTATGCATTTCTTCAGCTGCGCAACTGTACATGGCCTTCATTGCCTTATTTTGCGCTTCATAATGCGCCACACATTCTCAATCGGAGACAGGTCAGGACTGCAGGCAGGCCATGCTAGCACCCGCACTCTCTACTTATGCAACCATTCAGGTAGAATGTGGTGTGGCATTGTCCTGGTCTGGATGGCAGCATATTTTGCTCCAAAATGTGTACATATCTTTCTGCATTAATGGTGCCCACACAGATGTGCAAGTTACCAAAAGTTTTTTTTTGTCCAAAAACTATTGGTATTGAAATGTTGACTTGTCGGATCACAAAACACGATTCCACTGTGCTACTGTCCATCTCAGATGAGACCGAGCCCAGAGAAGTTGGCAGCGCTTCTGGGCAGTGTTGATGTATGGCTTCTGCTTTGCATAGTAAAGCCTTAACTTGCATCTGTGGATGCAGCGGTGAATGGTATTGACTAACAAAGATTTACCAAAGTATTCCTGAGCCCATGTCAGGATATCCATTACAGACTCATGATGGTTTTTAAGACAGTGACATCTGAGGGATCGGAGATCACACGCATTCAGAAGTGGGTTTCGGCCTTGCCCTTTACGCACCGAGATTTGACCGGATTCCTTGAATCTTTTAATTATATCGTGCACTGTAGAAGGTGAAATGCCCAAAATCTAGGGTTAGGGTTAACCATAACCCTACCAATTTGTCTTTGGGGAATGTTGTTCTCAAAGTGATGGATTCTGTTGGCAGATTGGCGAGCCTCGACCCATCCTTGCTCTTGAAAGACTAGGCCTTTTTTAAAGGCTTCTTATATACTATGATTACACGATTGCCTCACCTGTTTCACATCACCTTCTTATTTCAAAATGTCACATCGCTATTAGTCCTAAATTGGAACGTGTTGCATGCATCAATTTCAAAATAAACGTTTATCTTAAAAAAAAAACTATGCAGTTGATTAGGTAAAACATCAAATACCTTGTCTTTATACGTTTTTTGTTTAAATACAAGTCAAAGTACATTTACAATTATTCCTCTTTGTTTTTATTAGCATTTTCCATACTGTCCCAACTTTTTCAGAATTGGGGTTGTATTTCTTTACAAATTCCAATATGGCTTTCAGATTCTTCCTGCTGATGAGTGGTTTGCATCTTGTGTTATGGCCTCTATATTTCTGCACTTGATTGGTGAAAAGTGATACCTTCACCCCTGCCTTGTGAAGGTTGTTGGTGGTGTCACTAACTGTTGTTTTTGGGTTTTTCTTCACAGCTCTCATTATGTTTCTATCATCAACTGTTGCTCTTTTCCTTGGCTGACCTGTTCCATGTCTGGTTGTTAGTACACCAGTGGTTTCTTTCTTTTTCAGGACATTTAAAACTGTTGTATTGGCTATGCCCAATGCTTGTGCAATGGGTCTGATAGATTTTCCCTCTTTACTTAAATTCAAAATGGCTTCACAGGCGAAATCTAGGGCTCAAACAAAGAGTAGACATTCAGAGCTATTAAGTATTTAAAAAAAATCTATTTAACAGGCAGCATGGAACACCTATCAGTCTCATGTTCTAATATTTTTGATCACTTGAAAAAATGGGTGGGTGCCATGTTCTATGTTATTTAACACATCTTGATGTAAATAGCTGCGCTACAAGCCTGGGAAAGCAACACAAAAGAAAAATGCAACAGTTTGGTGATGGCAGTGGGTCACTGGCTTGATGCAGTTATTGCAAGCAAGGGATATGCAACCAAATGTTAAGTGTTATTTACTTTAAGACTGTCTGTTCCATTACTTTTGCTCACCCCAAAATTGGGTTGTCTGTCACCAAAGGTGCCATGTTCTAAGTTGTTTAACACATCTAAATATCAGGAAATGAAAGCTGAAATTCTGATCTATCATCTCATATCAAACTCAAATGACTTCAATGTTTACCAAAAACATTATAGAATTGGCCTTGCTGTTCCAATACTTTCAGAGGGGACATGTATGTATTGGGATTGCATTACTATTGCACTTTCAGCACAGTAGAAAAATACTAAAACACCTTGACTCGAAAGTAATACTTATCTGTTCTTCCTATTTATTTGAATCACAAAAACAACATACCATAAGGTATACATTTAACAACACAAAGACTTCCCAAAGCATATTACAGTTGTGGCTTTCAATACTAGTAATGGAACTGTGTACATCATAGCTTTCTACCTTGCTATCAAACAGAAAATGCTGTTTTCAGTGAATTCAAGCAAGGCACATGCTAGTGATATGTTGTTGCAAGCAGTTTGGCTCTTTTATGTGAATGTTGAGTTTTTTTCTTTAAAGACATAGGCAGTGCTGTTAGTCTTGCTGTGTAATTCAATCAAAATTCTTCCATGGAAACCTAACCTCTTTTTCATATCTGAGCTGCTCATTACTGTGAATAGAGAGACGTGTGTTTGACAGTCTGCTGTGTGGCCACACAGAGAGGGTCCCCTGCACTACTACTTGTAGTAGATGTGCTGAATGTAGTCAGTGTATTGGGGAGACGATCAGTTACATGGACAAGTGGAAGTTTATAAGCATGACGCTTCTTACTGAACCATGGACCCAGCAGGCACAATAGCATTAATTCAGGGATGCTTATTTGTAACCATATTTGTAAGTGTGCATTTGTTGTGCATTGCTGATTTAACAATTATTTAAAGGGACGTTCTAAAATACAGTGCACAGTATGCTATTCTGGTAATTAGAAGGTAGAGAAGGAGTTCCTTACACAGTTTGCAACCTTTGTCTGGTTTAGAACAAAATGGCAGTGAGTCATTTGGTAGCTGAAAGAGTCTGCTCTTATTGGTGAGCTGAGCCAAATGATCTGAATCACTAAAAACAGCTGGAATTCCCTTCACTAGTCCATGTACTTACAGCATAAGTACATGATTGGCAATAAGTACTTATGATTTTTATATGGATGGGTGGATTGATCCAGTGAAGTATTACTACTTTCATTACTGAATCAGTCCTAATATAAACATATTGATAATATGTGTGCTCTTTTTTTATTTATTAAATACAATTAAAATGTTTTTAAAGTGGGTACACAGAAATGTAAAACATGCCAGAAGTTTATTAGATACCCTTTTAAATACCATAAACACGATTAAGCATTCTTTTATTTATTCATACTTAACAAGTATATTTTATGAAATTTAATTTTAACTAAAAGTATATTTCACTGTTACTTTTGTTACATCGCCAACTCTGACTATAGCTCAATACGTTCAAGTTTCCTCTTGGTGTGAGAGTCAGTATTGCCGTACCTGATGGTGGATGATGTCAGGATGCACTGGATGATTGCAGTAGAACTGTATCAACAGTCTACAGTCTTTACACTATACTTCTTCATTTGTCTGAGGCCATAGAGACTATTTTGGTAATTATGTTAGTGGTGTTCTGGTCCCACTTAAGCAAGCTGCAGATATGCTTGACTGAAAATATGAATGAGTCTGTCTTGGTTATTGGTTGGTTGCTAATTCTGATAGAGTCTTTGTGATTTGGATATTTCTGGGAAACTACAATCAGTTCTTTGGTTTTGGAGTGTTGAGGATGAGATTGTTGAGATCAATCCAATAATAGAGGTATCATCAGGCATATTTGAAGAGAACTGTTGTGACTGGAGAATCTGTTTGTGAAGCGTGAAAACAGAAGTTGGAGAGAACACAGCGTTGAGGTGTGCCTGTGCTGAGTGAGCTTGCATTTTACACTTTCACAGCCTGTGTTTTATTGCTCAATATAGGGTTGTCAAAACTACCAGTACTTCGGTACCAAGTCGGTACTAAAAAAAATAAAAAATAAAAATAAATAAAAAGTTGACGGTACCAGATTTTCACAAGTACCGGTAGTACCGAGTATCGGGTACTGATGCGCTGTCTGACAGGTAGTCAGTCGGGAACTTTTCATAGGTGCACCGTGCAATTATTGTAGCGGTTGCATTATGGATGTTGTAACAGTTTAATTCAAGTGTAGGATTGTAAAAAACATCCTCATTTTTGCTTACTTAATGGTTAGCATACGCGCGTTTAACGCTAATAAAGTCATGTGTCCTTATTAACCTTTTTCTTTTAAAAACATCCACGCCCCGCCGGTGGACCACTGCGTTGTTAAGTGTAAAACTATGCTATGTACACAGCTGCTCTGTTTACGTAGGTACTCATGTGATATATGTTTGGAAAGCTAAGATTCTTGTGTTTCGATTGATATAAACCAACACTTACAAAACTGAGGCAACTCACCTATGAAGCCTATTAGTCCACTGAGCCATATCATCCCGACAAAAACAGTCTTGTTACACTGGCAAAGGTCCAAACGATCCAATTAAGTAAAAACATTTAGTCCAAAACACATTATTACATCAATAAATACCAACGGACTATTGCTGAGTCATTTCAAGTTATAGGCAGATGTGCCTAATCTTTCACGTTTTCTCTTGTAGCGAATCTAGCTCACATGGGTGAAATATATGTATAGCTCTAATCAAAGCATGTTCTGATTAGTTATGGATATAAATCGACCATGAAAGGGAATGTTATATTAATTACTGTAGTCTAGCTTTAGAATTAAATGTGAAGCAGCTTGATCTGTTTGTCCACCAAACTTACCAGGGCAGTCTTCGTATTACTCTAAAAGAACAAATTATTCTTCTGGCCAGGAAGCATAGTTTATTCTAAGTTAAAAGAAATACAGTGCGTAGCGAAAAGCAACGTTAAAAGTGAACCTTGCCATGAGTAAAGACAGAGCAGATCCAGCGTGATAACCATGGATTTTAATAACTACGTAAAAACTACTGATATACACAACTAGGTATAAACAAATAATACATATATACAGGGAAAGTGAAAGAAACAAAAGGAAAAATGATGAAAATAACAGAATGGCAGAACACACAACAGTTTAACATCGAGAATCAGCAATGAATTAAATTCACCTTCAACAGGGGCACTGGCTTAAAAGGACACCTCTATAGATCGAATAAAATTTATACTTGAGTTAATTTTATGCCGTTCACGAGGGTCCTTGGTTCGTAGATTTAGCGAGGAGTTTGCTGAATCTTCCGCGTCGGTAGAGTCAGGGTAAATGGAGTTGGGTCTCGCCAAAGTAGAAAGAAGAAAGAAAACGGTAATTGCCACGTGGTTTAACGAGACAAAGGAGAGTCCGGAGGAGTACCGGAAAAAGAAGGCGGAAGAGAGCAAGTCCGCGAGAGAGAGAGAGAGAAAAGTGAAGTCAAAAGATAAAGAGAAAAAGGAAGAGAGTGAGTAAAGGTAAAAAGTGTAAAATGTAAAGAAGTGTAAAGTAGAAAGTAAAGTAGAAAGTAAAGTGAGGAAGTAAAGAGAGCAGAGGAACGCGTGTCGCTGTCTTTTATGGATAATGCCAACGTACACGCCTCTCTGAGCTGCTGGCGAATCCAGAGAGAGGAGGAAGTTCTGGGGGGGAGAACTTCTTTGTCTGTTCCAAAACGGGGTCCACATGTCAAGGCGGGGTTTGTATTAAGTTTGGATTAGAATGAAATATGGAAAAGTATAGAATGATACATCCCATCGTCCTATAGTATGCATCATTAATTTGCATATTACGAGACAATGATTTTGGTACCAAACTCAAGGAGGTTATGATACCTTGGACAGTGAAGGATCATTAGACATGGTTACAGACAACTTAAAATTAGCTTCTCGCTCAAACTATCTAAAATCACTATAGTTAGGTTATCTAGACACATAACACATGCATATATGAATACATTATAACTATCTAGAAATATGATTATATGTTACATTTAAGGGACATTTTCACTGTGTGTGCGTGAGTGTGTGTATGTCCAGAAGAGGGGGCTGGTGTTCTTCGAATGTCCCACCGGTCTTTGGTCACTTCAGGGTGACCTTTAGGGAGGACGTTTTCCTTGCTAGCCTTGTCGGCTCCGATGCTAATCCATGTGGTCGTAAACAGAGATTAGATCAGAGATTTACAGGCCCTTGGTCGGAGTGTTGGTTGACCCCTGCTGATGAACCTAATCGTGAAGTTTTCCAGACGTTCACACCCGTTAGGTTCATGAAAGGTTTATTGTGGGTGTAAGTTCTGTGTGTGTTTGCAAGAGTCTTTTGCATTCCAAAGGGGCATTTGGCCGCAGGAGGCCTCTCGGTCACCTGAGTGGTGAAACTTTTTTTATTTTAAGTCCAGGTTAATTCAGAAATCAGTTTGGATACCGTCATACGTTACACTCTGTTATAACTCTGTTAGGTTCCCTTTCCTTCTTTTTCGCTATGAGACTAGTGAGTAGCCTACTTCCGCATTCCGATCTCCACTTCCATTCATAAAGACTCACGTTTTGTTTTCCTCTTCCATGTGCTTTTTTGTTTTCATGTCATGTCTCTGCCTCCGCTTCTTATTGGTTCATGTTTATTCATTCTGATCATGAGTTTCAGGTGTATATGATTTGTGCCCAGAACCTCAGGACCTTCTTGGGGAAGACTAGTCTGGGTGACCGACCAAACGTGTCCTTCCTCGAGCACTATGAGAGGGAACGGGCTAACAGGGCAGCCTGCACCTCTCAACACCTGACCCAGGAGTGCGCCACCGAGGGATGCACCAACCCAGCCACTCTCCAGTGCCCCACCTGCAGGAAACAGGGAGGAAGGAGCAGCTACTTCTGCTCACAATCCTGTTTTAGGGGAAGCTGGCGGGTGCACAAATGGCTCCACAGGCGGGCTATCCCCGAGCTCCAGCCGGAGGCCCAGCAGGAAGTCTCCTCAGAGGAGCTGCCCATGGAGGTTAATGTGGCGACCTCCAGCCCCGAGCTCCAGCCGGAGGCCCAGCAGGAGGTCTCCTCAGAGGAGCTGCCCCTGGAGGTTAACGTGGCGACCTCCACTCCAGTCCAGTTCCTGTCGGAGACCCAAGAGGGGTGCTCCATTCCAGTCCAGTTCCTGTCGGAGACCCAAGAGGGGTGCTCCGTTCCAGCCCAGTTCCTGTCAGAGACCCAAGAGGGGTGCTCCGTTCCAGCCCAGTTCCTGTCGGAGACCCAAGTGGGGTGCTCCACTCCAGTCCTGTTCCCATCAGAGGTTCAAGAAGAAACCTCCTCTCCTGTCCTGCTTATACCGGAGGTACACGAGGAGACCTCCACTCAAGCCATGTTCCTACCAGAGGTTCAAGAAGAAACCTCCACTCCTATCCTGCTCATGTCCGAAGTCCATGGGATGACTTCTTCTCAAGCCCAGTTAATGTCTGAGGTCCACGGGATGACCTCCTTTCCAAGTCCTAGTCCATGTCCAAATCCAAGCCCAGGCTCCAACCCTGTTCCTAGTCCAATTTCCAGTCCAGTTTCCAACCTCGTTCCTGATTTAGTTGCCAGCCCTGTTGTTGATTTAATTTCTAGTTCTGTTTTTGCTCTCATTCTCAGTTCAGTTGCTGAATTAATTCTCAGTTCGGTTACTGATTTAATTCCCAGCTCCGTTTCCATCTTTGTTCCCAGCTCCGTTTCTGACCCAGCACACTCCTCTGTCTCCTCCTCTGTCTCTAGTTACCTTCCTAGCTCAGCTTCCAGTCCAGTTTCAGATTTTGTCTCCAGCCCTGTCTCCAGCCCTGTCTCCAATTTAATTTCCAGCTCAGTTTCCAGCTCTGTTTCCAGCTCTGTTTCCAACCAAGTTTTTGATTTTGTTTATGGTTCTGGGTCTAACCTAGTTCTCTGTCCTGTTTCCAAGTCTGTCTCGAAGTCTGTTTCCAAGTCTGTCTCGAAACCTGTCTCGAAGTCTGTCTCGAAGTCTGTTTCCAAGTCTGGTTCCAGGCCAAGCTTCAAGCTAGGCACCAAGTCAAGCTTCAAGGCAAGCTCCAAGCCTAGCACCAAGGCAAGCTCCAAGCCTAGCACCAAGGCAAGCTCCAAGCTTAGCACCAAGTCAAGCCCCAAGTCAAGCACCACTCCAAGTTCTCGACCAAGTTCTCGACCAAGTTCTCAACCAAGTTCTTGACCAGGGCCGAAAGGACAACCTGACACGCTCTGCTCTGGTTTCGGGACACTGGACATCACCAGCCTCAGGTCCTGGAGGGCAGAGGGTAGGATCCTGCCCAGGGGCCCAGGTCCGCCAAAATGGATAGAACTTGCGACGCTTCGGGAGCTGCGCCTTGGGGGGGGGGGGACTCTGCTAGGTTCCCTTTCCTTCTTTTTCGCTACGAGACTAGCAAGTAGCCTACTTCCGCATTCCGATCTCCGCTTCCATTCATAAAGACTCACGTTTTGTTTTCCTCTGCCATGTGCTTTTTTGTTTTCATGTCATGTCTCCGCCTCCTTATTTCTTATTGGTTCATGTTTATTCATTCTGATCATGAGTTTCAGATGTATATGATTTGTGTGTGTGTATAAAAACCACACGCTGTTTCCGCTTCCTTGCGGAGTATTAGTATAGTTTCTAGATGAGTTTAGTTTGTGCGTAGTTCTAATTCGATTTCTGTAGCTCTGTGTTCATAGTCTAGTTTCGTAGCTCTGTGTCCGTAGTTCTAGTTCCGAGTTCCGTAGCTCCGTGTTCGTGGTTCCCAGACCACTTCCTTACCCCGCGTGTGTTTTCCTACGTTGTGGATTATTACTGGCTTTTTTGGATTATTGCATTTGTGCATTACTGCCCCTTTTTTGTGTGAATAAACTTTTCTGTATTAACTGACGTCTCCCCAGCGCATGCATCCTGACTCCTCTGCCTACCGCTTACATAACAAACTCTGGTTCACTTTCAGCACTTCAGTTTAAAAGTCCGTGCGTAAAGATGCCTAACGAGTGGCAAGTGTTTCGTTTCAGAATTTTTTTTTACATAGTTTGTATTTTTTGCTTGTAATTTATTTAGTTATTATTTACTTGAAGGGAAAAAACCTAAGGCCAAAACTTAAAGCATTTTTCAGAAATACTTGAAATATACATACACATTTGTTTTAATTTATTTTTTATATTTAACTTTATAAATAAGAAGTGTGTTGTTCAATGGCATATTTTTGTGTTTTGCATGCTTGTAATTTTTTTTGCTTATTTATTTGTATATCTTTAATTACTTGTGGAAAAAACTTGAAACACTTTGAAATACAAGCTGAGATTAGGAGCACTCTCTTAAAGGGAGTGCTCCTAATCTCAGTTTGTTACCGGTATAAAAGACACCTGTCCACAGAAGCAATCAATCAATCAGATTCCAAACTCTCCACCATGGCCAAGACCAAAGAGCTGTCCAAGGATGTCAGGGACAAGATTGTAGAACTACACAAGGCCGGCATGGGCTACAAGACCATCGCCAAGCAGCTTGGTGAGAAGGTGACAACAGTTGGTGCGATTATTCACAAATGGAAGAAACACAAAATAACAGTCAGTCTCCCTCGGTCTGGGGCTCCATGCAAGATCTCACCTCGTGGAGTTTCAATGATCATGAGAACGGTGAGGAATCAGCCCAGAACTACACGGGAGGATCTTGTTAATAATCTCAAGGCAGCTGAGACCATAGTCACCAAGAAAACAATTGCTAACACACTACACCGTGAAGGACTGAAATCCTGCAGCGCCCGCAATGTCCCCCTGCTCAAGAAAGCACATGTACAGGCCCATCTGAAGTTTGCCTGAATGATTCAGAGGAGAACTGGGTGAAAGTGTTGTGGTCAGATGAGACTAAAATCGAGCTCTTTGGCATCAACTCAACTCGCCATGTTTGGAGGAGGAGGAATGCTGCCTATGACCCCAAGAATACCATCCCCACCGTCAAACATGGAGGTGGAAACATTATGCATTGGGGGTGTTTCTCTGCTAAGAGGGCAGGACAACTGCACCGCATCAAAGGGGTGATGGACGGGGCCATGTACCATCAAATCTTGGGTGAGAACCTCCTTCCCTCAGCCAGGGCATTGAAAATGGGTCGTGGATGTGTATTCCAGCATGACAATGACCCAAAACACACAGCCAAGGCAACAAAGGAGTGGCTCAAGAAGAAGCACATTAAGGTCCTGGAGTGGCCTAGCCAGTCTCCAGACCTTAACCCCATAGAAAATCTGTGGAGGGAGCTGAAGGTTCGAGTTGCCAAACGTCAGCCTCGAGACCTTAATGACTTGGAGAGGATCTGCAAAGAGGAGTGGAACAAAATCCCTCCTGAGATGTGCGCAAACCTGGTGGCCAAGTACAAGAAACGTCTGACCTCTGTGATTGCCAACAAGGGTTTTGCCACCAAGTACTAAGTCGAAGGGGTCAAATACTTATTTCACTCATTAAAATGCAAATCAATTTCTAACTTTTTTGAAATGCGTTTTTCTGGATTTTTTTGTTGTTATTCTGTCTCTCACTGTTAAAATACACCTACCATTAAAATTATAGACTGATCATTTCTTTGTCAGTGGGCAAACGTACAAAATCAGCAGAGGATCAAATACTTTTTCCCCCACTGTATTTCTTATTATTTCTATTCATTCTGATCATTCTTGATCTAAATTTAATTGATTTAATGCACAGTCTAAAAGGAGCAGGCCAGGTTATATACTGTATATAATTTTGTATGTGACAAACATCTTGAATCATGAGTATAGCACATTTAAAGAGAACAAGTGTTGACTGAGGTGGCATTGTGGTGCAGCAGGTAGTACTGCTGCCTCACAGCTCCAGGGTCCCTGGTTCTATCTGTTTGGACAGTAAAATGGGTTTTCTCGGGGTTCTCCAGTTTCCTCCCTCTGTGAAAAATCATGCAGATAGGAGGATTGGCTATGCTAAATTGCTCGTAAGGTGTGTGTGTGCATGGTGCCCTGCGATAGACTACAGGTGCATCTAAAAAAATTTGAATATCGTGTAAAAGTTAGTTTTTTTCTGTAATTTAATTCAAAAAGTGGAACTTTCATATATTCTAGATTCATTACACATAAAGTGAAATATTTCAACCCTTTTTTGTTTTAATCTTGATGATTACGGCTTATAACTCATGGAAACAAAAATCCAGTATCTCAAAATATTAGAAAAAAATTATAATACAGAAATTTATGCACTCAATACTTGGTCGGGGTCCTTTTGCACGAATTACTGCATCAGTGCGGCGTGGCATGGAGGCAATCAGCCTGTGGCACTGCTGAGGTGTTATGGAAGCCCGAGTTGCTTTGATAGTGGCCTTCAGCTCGTCTGTATTGTTGGGTCTGGTGTCTCTCATCTTCCTCTTGACAAAATTCAGTTCAGGTGAGTTGGCTGGCCAATCAAAAAATGAACGTTTCCACGATATTCTAATTTTTTTGAGATGCACCTTGTAACGACTCATCATTGCTCGCATTCTTTTCCACCAGAATAATGTAATGAATCAGCTTTAAACATGAAAAACGAAACAGAAGCGCACGCTTAGATTCAAAGCAACTTTTTAAAGGAGACGAGTTTTAAAGCGTGCCCGTATTATCTACCAGAATATGTAGTAAATCAGATGAATCTGCAACATTTAAATATATATTCTCCACCAGTTACAATTCATGTAACGAATTAAAAAATGTTTAACACGTTTAAATGTATTCTCCAATTTATGTAAAGAATTTGCTCGAATGGCGTGAAATATATCTATATATCTAATGAACGCGTGTTGTGACCAGTTATAAATATACATCAGCCATGAAAGGGAATTCATGTATGTGCACATATACATATAGATAATTAACTACAACGGATTATAATTAATTATGACTATGTATGTGGTGTAGATCAGCTTTTGGGATTAGCTGTAGTCTAGTTTAGAATTATGAACTCTAAAGAGGGAGTTTCCGTTTCAAGAGCGGGTAGCGAGACTCGCAGTGTAGAATTTACTCATCACGTGACCAAAACAGAGACAATCAAGCGTGGTGATAATAGATTTTAATAACTAGGTGTAACTATGGATACACACAACTAACTCTAAGCAAACCATACATATGTACATCTACATACAAGGAAAGAAAAGGTATAGAGAGAAAGTAATGAAATAAAAAGGGTTGCAGACCAAAACACAAACGATTAGCCTTTTTCAAAAACCAGCAAGAACTTAAATCTCCTGTAAACAGGGGTACAATCTTAACGCAGATGTAGATCAATTAACTATACTTGCATGGCTTGGGTGTTGTCGGTTTGAAAGTTTGCACGGTCCAGTAGGAGTTCGCTGGTTCGTTGTCACTTAGATAAAAGGCATGGGCCGTGAGGCGGTTGCATCCCGTCCGGAGAGAGAGAGAGTGTGGCTTCCTCTTCCCAGGGCACGTGGCCCCGGGGGAGAGAAACCAGAAAGAGTGTAGAGAGTAGAAGTTGATAGTAGTAAAAAAAAGTGAGGTAAAAGGTTTGTGAGTTGAATGCATGTTGTTGTTTTAAAGACAACACCAATGCACACGCCTCTCTGGGCTATTGGCCAATCAGGAAGTTGGATTTGTTGGCGGGATGAACTCTCTTTGTCTGGTCTCAGACCTGAATTTGCATGTCCTGGGAGGAGCCGGTTTAAACCGTATTACATATGGAATTAAGAAAAAGCATGAAATAATGTATCCCATTGCAATATGATATGCATAATCAATCAGGGTATCGCAAGACGATTAACTACATACCAAATTCGATGGACTTATGAAAATATTAAAAGGTGAAACATGGTTACAGACATTTAAAATAATAAGTTAAGCTATCTAAAATCATTATAGTTATGTTACATAAACACACAATATATGCAAATAGGAAAACATCACACTATTTGGACATCGAATAATTACATATAATTACATGTTACATTCAAAAGAGTTTCTTCCATTGTGTATGTGCGCGCACGTGTGTGTTCTTTGTGTGTGTGTGTTTGTGTGTGTGTGTGTGTGTGTCTGTGTGTGTGTCTGAAGAGAGGGGTCGTGTCCCCTGTAGCATTCCGATGGCATCTGGTCGGACACCAGAGGGGGGTTACTGATAAGGATTCACAGCTCAAAGAAACAGAGAAACTTCTTTGCTAAATCCAGGCTGATTCAGAAATCAGTTTGATACGTTCAGACGTTACAACCTGTATATATTATTACACCTAAAACTATACCAATTTGTTACTTGGCACCTAGAGTACTTCTCTTAAAGTACACTTTGATGCTATTAAATGTAAAGTAAAATTGTGTAAACATTATAACAGTAATGATAATGGCACAACTTGGCAGTTGTGTGCTAATCCTCTATCTGTTATTACAAATAAACATTTGCTAATGAGTTTGTGTAAACATTTTACTGTGCTTACATTGTTACGTTGGTTCTTTACTCCTTAATTGTGTCATCTCTTATGAAGGTAGAAAGAGTTTGAAAAGGTCAGATAGAAGATATTTGACTGCATTTAATTTGCAGTGGCATTTCATTTCACATTGCCTCTTGAGCTCTTTAATCTCATGTACTCACTGTCTGTCTGTTTCACTCTCTCTTTTTCTCACAGTTGTCGTGTTGTACATACAAGGCATAGGAACGAAAGAATGGAGAGAGGTGAGTTTGACTATTCATTTTTCTCAAGGTCACTTACTATGAGCCTGTCAGAAATGTTTCATCCTGTGTTTCAGTGATGGAATGCATCAGGAGAAAGTTAATCAAAATTCGTAATGGGCAGTGGAAGTGCTTTAAGATGAAGTGAAGAATGAAATATTTTTCCATCAGCCAATTTATGTTGTGGCTGGAGAATAGAAGAGTTTCCTTTAGATTGGAGATGTTATATCTCTACTAATCAGCCTCTTATCTCACACTCACACACACGTCAGGGTTCTTGCGTTAAATTTGCACTTTGTACAACAATCAAAGACTCTCTGTGGAGAAGCCTGCAGGGAGTCAGTCAGTCTCAGTGAGTTACTACATCAGTATACAAGACCTCATTCTCATCAATAAACTGATTGATTGAAGAGCTCTTCCAACCTGGTAGTGATTATGTTTGAAAGAACCTGATACATTCAATCAGGATCAGGCAAATTACAAGGTTAACATCAGAACATATGACCAAAATCCTCATTGATGTATTTTAAATATATATATATATATATATAAAAAACACCAAAATTGTTTTAACCTAACCTTTATCTAATGCATATGTAGCATATATGAACTGGGACCATGAACAGGTATTTTTGTACGTGTTACGGATCACACAGAAGGGCTGGATGCAAGTGCTGGGGAAAGTCACTTTAATAAGGATTAACCAAAATATCAGGACAGGGAAAAAACGCAAAACAACAGCAGGGTCAAAAAACAAACAGTAATCCACAAAATTAAGCGAGGCTATAATCCACAAAAAGACAAGGTAATAATCCACAAAAGAACGAAACAGTAAGTCACAAAAATAGCACGGGAATAATCCACAAAGTAGCAGGGCAATAATCACAAAGAGCGAGGCGATAATCCATAGGATAACGAGGCAATAGTCCACGGTCCAGGAAATGCGAGGTGAGTACGAACACGAAGGCATGTACATTCATTCCATTCATTCAATACAAACGCAATATAATACTCCGCGCCGAGGCGGAGAAACAAAGGAGTTTAAATACATGCATAAAACAAGCGGAAACACAAAACACCTGAAACTAATAATGAAACATAAAACAGAGAACCAATGAGCAACCGGGGGCAGAGACATAACGTGAGCCAAAACAAAGGACCAGTAGGCAAACGGGGCAGAGACATGACGTAATGCAAAACAAAGGAGCACATGGAGAAATAAACAAAGTGAAAGTCTATGAATGGGGATGAGGGGGATGCAGAAATGTGCTACTCTGCAGTTTTCGCAAGTCGCGCAGAGAGGACAACTCTAACAGTATGTTTCCCAGTGAGAAAAGAAAACTTGCTTAATTGAAACTCACTTATAATGAAATTCTAAGAGCAATTGTTGGGGCATTTAATAAATGTTATTATCAAAGATTTTGTAAATTAGGCACCAAATCAGTGTAGTTCATCCTGTCATATATGAACTATGTTTTCAGAGTGAATCGTTTGTGGTTGTGTGTTGACCGCTGCATTTTCTTAGTCTCTGCTTGATCACACATGGATACCACTAAACCTTACAGTGGGGGAAAAAGTATTTGATCCCGTGCTGATTTTGTACGTTTGCCCATTGACAAAGGAATGATCAATCTATAATTTTAATGGTAGGTGTATTTTAACAGTGAGAGACAGAATAACAACAAAAAAATCCAGAAAAACACAAAAAAAAAGTTATAAATTTATTTGCTTTTTAATGAGTGAAATAAGTATTTGACCCCTTCGACTTAGTACTTGGTGGCAGAACCCTTGTTGGCAATCACAGAGGTCAGACGTTTCTTGTAGTTGACCACCAGGTTTGCACACATCTCAGGAGGGATTTTGTCCCACTCCTCTTTGCAGATCCTCTCCAAGTCATTAAGGTCTCGAGGTTGACATTTGGCAACTCGAACCTTCAGCTCTCTCCACAGATTTTCTATGGAATTAAGGTCTGGAGACTGGCTAGGCCACTCCAGGACCTTAATGTGCTTCTTCTTGAGCCACTCCTTTGTTGCCTTGGCTGTGTGTTTTGGGTCATTGTCATGCTGGAATACCCATCCACGACCCATTTTCAATGCCCTGGCTGAGGGAAGGAGGTCCTCACCCAAGATTTGACGGTACATGGCCCCGTCCATCGTCCCTTTGATGCGATGCATTTGTCCTGTCCCCTTAGCAGAAAAACACCCCCAAAGCATAATGTTCCCACCTCCATGTTTGATGGTGGGGATGGTGTTCTTGGCAGCATTCCTCCTCCTCCAAACACGCGAGTTGAGTTGATGCCAAAGAGCTCGATTTTGTTCTCATCTGACCACAACATTTTCACCCAGTTCTCCTCTGAATCATTCAGGCAAACTTCAGATGGGCCTGTACATGTGCTTTCTTGAGCAGGGGGACATTGCGGGCGCTGCAGGATTTCAGTCCTTCACGGCGTAGTGTGTTACCAATTGTTTCCTTGGTGACTATGGTCCCAGCTGCCTTGAGATTATTAACAAGATCCTCCCGTGTAGTTCTGGGCTGAATCCTCACCGTTCTCATGATCATTGAAACTCCACTAGGTGAGATCTTGCATGGAGCCCCAGACCGAGGGAGACTGACAGTTATTTTGTGTTTCTTCCATTTGCGAATAATCGCACCAACTGTTGTCACCTTCTCACCAAGCTGCTTGGTGATGGTCTTGTAGCCCATTCCAGTCTTGTGTAGGTCTACAATCTTGTCCCTGACATCCTTGGACAGCTCTTTGGTCTTGGCCATGGTGGAGAGTTTGGAATCTGATTGATTGATTGCTTCTGTGGACAGGTGTCTTTTACACAGGTAACAAGCTGAGATTATGAGCACTCCCTTTAAGAGAGTGCTCCTAATCTCAGCTCGTTACCTGTGTAAAAGACACCTGGGAGCCAGAAATCTTGCTGATTAATAAGGGATCAAATACTTATTTCCCTCATTAAAATGCAAATCAATTTATAACTTTTTCGAAATGTGTTTTTCTGGATTTTTTTGTTGTTATTCTGTCTCTCACTGTTACACTACACCTACCATTAAAATTATAGACTGATCATTTCTTTGTCAGTGGGCAAACGTACAAAATCAGCAGGGGATCAAATACATTTTTCCCCCACTGTACATACAGTGCTGTGAAAAATTATTTGCCCCATCCTGATTTCTTCTGTTTTTGTGTATATCTCATAGAAAATTGTTTCAGAAATTAAAACAAAAAGTTATCCAAAAAGTTATCCAATACCAACTGGTCCTGTGTGAAAATGTATTTGCTCCCATAGTTACTAATTCCCCAAATCTATGAAACTGCATTCATAATGGGGTTCAGGTGGACTAGGTGCAACTAGGCCTGATTACTGCAAACACTGTTCAATCAAATCAACACTTAAATAGAACTTTTTCAACAGCATAATGTTGGTTAAAAGGTCTTACCCAATAACACACTATGCCAAAGTTGACAGAAATTCCAGAAATGATGAAGAAGAAGGTGACTGAAATACATCAGTCTGGGAAGGGTTACAAAGCTATTTCAAAGACTCTGGGACTCCAAAGGACCACAGTGAGAGCCATTATCTCCAAATGGAAAAACTCAGCACAGTAGTGAACCTTCCCAGAAGTGGTTGACCTTCCAAAATTCCTTCAAGAGCATAGCAACTACTCATCCAGCTAGTCACAAAAGAGCCAAGGACAACATTGAAGGACCTACTGGCCTCTCTTACATCAATAAAGGTCAGTGTTCATGACTCCACTATCAATAAGACACTGGGCAACTATGGAAGAGTAAGAGTAACATGAAAACCACTTCTAACCCAGAAAAACATTAAGGCTCGTCTGAATTTTGCCAAAACACACCTTGATGATCCTCAAAGCTTTTGGGAGAATGTTCTGTGGATTGATGAGTCGAAAGTGGAACTGTTTGGAAGACAGGGGTCCTGGTACATCTGGTGTAAACCAAACACCGAATTCCACAAAAATAACATCATACGTATGGTCAGGGCAACTTGCAATAATTGAGGGAAGCATGAATTCTGCTCTCTACCAGAAAATCTTAAAGGACAATGTCTGGTCTTCAGTCCGTAAGTTGAAACTCAAGCGCAACTGGATTATGCAGCAAGACAATGATCCAAGCATAGGAGTAAACCCTTGTCCTAGAAGTAAGTGAAAGACTTATCTCCAGTTATTGTAAGTGCAGTTATTGCTGCTAAAGGTGGCACAAACAGATTTTAAGTTTAAGGGGGCTATTAGTTTTTCCACATTGGTGATAGGTGTTGGATAACCTTTTTTGCTTCAATAAAAAAATAAAAAAATAAAAACGGTATCGTGTGTTGACTCAGGTTGTCTTTGTTTTATGTTGTATTTCGTTTGAAGATCTAAAACTATTTTATACACAATATACACAAGATATACACAAAGACACAACAAATCAGATACTTGTTCACAGCACTGTATATTACAGATGAAATGTTTAAAAAATGCTGGAGTATTCCTTTATTTGACTTCAGACTGATGTTGACATGAGAAGCAATACCGAGAGAGCTTTTCCTTACATCCCTTCATTGCTTCTTATCTCCTCCCTCTGAGGAAGCAAGGAAAGGATGGAAGGAAAGGAACAAGGACAAGAGTAATTGAAAAAAAAATATTTACCAAGTGAGATGTCTTTACTCACTGAAGTGTCAATTTAAAGCAACTTCCATGTATTCAGTTATTGATATGTTTCCCAGCAGTATAACAGATCTGCCTATACATGACAGTGATTGCACACTAAATTATCCTTTATTAATACCTAATTCCACATGCACATCACATACTTAAATGTTGATGTTTTAGCTTAAACAAGATTTTAATCATCTTCATTTTTAAAGCAAGGCATATTAACTGACTTTCATGCAAGGATTTTATGTGTGTGTGTGGGGGGGGGGGGGGGGGGGGGATAAGAGCCTGTGCATCGGCCAAACCATGAGCTGCAACACTGAGGGGAGAGCTGAAGATGAAGGGGAGACGAAGGCTCCAGCCAACCTCCAGCCAGAGGCCTCCCCAGAAGAGCTCCAGCCCAAGGCCAACATGGCAACCTCCCCAGCTGAGCTCCACCCGAGGCCAACATGATGACCTCACTAGCCAAGCTCCAGCCCGAGGCCAACATGATGACCTCATTAGCCAAGCTCCAGCCCGAGGCCAACGTGATGACCTCACCAGCCGAGCTCCAGCCCGAGGCCAACGTCAGGAAGAGTGAGCACTCTGGACCATGCCTGCCTCAAAACCCTGGGTATCTAATGGACATTTTATCCAGGGGGCAGGTCCACCTTGTATTTGTTTAGAAGGCGCTTCAGGAGTCACGCCTTTTGGGGGGTGGGATTCTGTCACCAAGCTCTGCATGCTGTGCCTCTGAGCGAGCATAGCAGCTCTCAGTGCTACGGTGCACACTTCCGCATTATTATGTTTTTGTTTACATTGCCACGTGTGTTTTTGTTTTGGTTCATGTTTTGTCTCCAGCCATGTCTTGTCATTGGTTGTCTCCCTAATGTGTCATGATTGCTCTCACTCTCACCTGTGTTCAGTTTAGTCTTGATTAGTTTGTGTATTTATAGCCCTCGTGTTTCTTTGTTCGTTGTGAAGTACACACTCTGTATCACTGTGCCAGTCGTTACCAAGCCTTGATTTATTGTTCACTTTCCTGGTTTGATCTAGTTCCTGTTACTCACGTTTTTGCTTTCGCGTGCCCTTGTTTATGCTGTTTGCACAACGCCTGACAATTGCCTGTTTTCTGACCACGTTTTTGGATTACGTCTTTGTCCTGTTTGCAGTGATTAAATAAACTATTGAGTACCTGCACTTGCATCCTCAGCAGTATCCTGACAGTACCCATTGTTTATTTAATTAAGATGATTAATTTTGCATTGGTAGTTCATATTATTGCTCATTTATTGTAATTTGTTTATTGGGAGAAGCATTTATACCATAGGCTTACTGGGTGGGTGGGTTTATTGGGTGGAGCGTTTATACCATAGGGTTACATCATGCGCTACAAAAAAAACCCCTTCCACATAGGAAACATGTTTCCTTGCTCTAAAAGCCTCGTATCTCCTCTCTCTTTGATTTCCTTGAATGTATTATTAGAATTGGTACCTCTTTAAAGATGGCGTCATGGGTTGAACAAGGTAGGATTGATGAATCAAGGGGGAGTTTTTAGAAGCACCCTTAGTTAAGGGGAGCCTTGAGCATAATTAAACATGATCAGTTAAAACATTTATACAATATTTACCTTACACACACCATATTTATTTCAAAGAGATTTATTGAATGAAATTGGAGCTTTGCTTTGCTGCCAGATAAGAGAGCTGCCAGTCGTCTCCCACACTGTGTGGATGCCAGAAAGGAGCACAGCTTGGACTGTCCCATATGTTTCTGTCCCATGTTTTCTCTAAGTCCACAAACCCTTAGGGCATGATGAGAGTTTAGAATTTCAGCTTTTATTTCTTGGTATTTATATGTAGATCTGTTAAACGACATAGAACCTAGCACATTTTGTATCAGATCACCTAATTTGTAGGCGAACAAAAATATTGGAACTTGACTGACAGGTGTTTCTTGTTACGCAGGTGTGTCCTCTTAGATTGATTATTTAAACAGTAAATAGCTAGGAACATCTACTCTTGGTTTTAGTCTTTGTTTTTTGTATTTGTTGTTAACAAGGATAAGCCAACATGAAGATCAGAGAGCTGTCTATGGGAGAAAAGAAAGCCATTTTGAAGCTGAGAGAAGAGGGAAAATCAATCATAGGCATTGCATAAACATTGGGCATAGCCAATACACCAACGGCACAAATATGCAAAACAGGTGTTGTCTCAAGCACACTTGATGCAACTAATCCCAAGCATACCTCAAATTCCACCAATGCTTGGTTGCAGAAGAAGTCCTTGAAGATTCAACAGGGCCATCACAGTCATCTGACTTGAACCCCATAGAAAATCTCTGGTGGGATTTGAAGAAGGCAGTTGCAGCACACAAACCAAAGAATATTACTGAACTGGAGGTCATGAGGAATGGGCTAAGATTCCTCAGGAACGCTGCCAGAAGCTGATGTCTGGCTATGCATCTAATTTGCAGCAGGTCATAACAGCAAAAGGGTGCTCTACTAAGTACTAAAAGTGCTTGGTTGAATAATTTTGAAACTGGAGAAGTCATTATAAGTTGCATTTTCAGTTGAATTTGGGGGAAACCACTTAAAGCATTTGTTGTGTTGAACTATTTTAATTGCTTTTATTTGATTTGTTCATTGCAAACAGCTGAAAATCTGTAAATTTTGACAATAAACCTGATTTTCAATGGGGGCTGAATAATTTTGATTGTAACTGTATATACAGGTTTTAGAGCACCATATGCTTCCATCCAGACGACATCTTTTTCAGGGAAGGCCTTGCATATTTCAGCAAGACAATGCTAAACCACATACTGCATCTATTACAACAGCATGGCTTCGTAGTTGAAGAGTCCAGGTGCTGAACTGGCCTGTCTGCAGTCCAGACCTTTCACTAATTGAAAACATTTGGTGCATCATGAAATGAAAACAAAGAAGACCGAGGACTGTTGAGCAGCTAGAAGCCTGTATCAGACACGAATGGGACAACATTCCTCTCCCAAAACTTAAGCAACTGGTCTCCTCAGTTCCCAGACGTATACAGACTGTTGTTAAAAGAAGAGGGGATGCTACACAGTGGTAAATATGGCCCTGTCCCAACTTTTTTGAGATGTGTTGCTGCTATCAATTTCAAAATAACCATTTTTTCCTTAAAATAGCATTCTGTTTTTATTTACATTTTACACAGCATCCCAACTTTATTGCAATTGGGGTTGTATGTACATGTAACTTGTAATGTGCTCTAGAGATCAGTTTTTGTTCCAATGAGTTAGGCCCAACCTGAGCTGAGATATTGAGGTTTCCATAAACAGCTGTATAACCAAAATGTGTTGTGTGCCATGACAAAAAGATGGCCGTTGTAGTTAAGCCATGTAAAACAAACAAACAAAAAAATTGCTACATGCACATGCCAATACATAGAGGTCATCACTCAAAAAAAAAAATTTCAATTAAAAACGGTCAAGCAACCAACTTTCCATTATTGGACTACTTGAGATGGAATGACCCAACCAACAATTGGTCGTCAATGAGTCTCGGGCTTGATGCAGATATTGCAAGCAAGGGATATACAACCAAGTGTTATTCAGTTTCATTTAATTCAAGACTTATCTGTTCCTGTACTTTGCTCACTTAACAATTGGGTGGTCTGATAGAAAAGGTTCTATGTTTTATGTTGAACACATGTAGATGTACAGTACTGTGTAAGTTTTAGGCACATACAAAGAAATGCTGTAGAGCAAAGATGCCTTCAAAATAATTAAATTAAATGTTTTTACATTAAAAAAAAACCCATAAGGGGAGTAAACAGTAGTAAATGAAACAAAGTCAGTATTTGGTGTGACAAAAAAATAACAATAGTAGTCTCCGATACAATTTTTATTGAGCATCTTGCAGAACCAGCCACAGTTCTTCTGGAGACTTTCGCACTTGCTTCTTATTTTTGCAGCAAATCCCAGCAGCCTTCATTGTGTTTTTTGTCTGAAAAGTGCCTCTTATGTAATATGCTGCTTTCTTTAATGACATACAAACATTTCTCTGTAACATTTAATTTTGTGCTAGAAAACTAATGTTTGGGAATCTAAAATGTTTCTTGTACCGACTTGATAATGTAGAAGCCATAAAATAAAAAATCTATAACAAAGTTGTAATAAAAAAATAGGGTGCCTAAACTTTTGCACAGTACTATAAATAACAAGAAATAAAAGCTGAAATCCTAAACTCTCATATCCATCTTGTGTCATATCAAACCCAAAAGTCTTTGGTGTATAGCACAAAAATGAATTGGCCTTGCTGTTCCAATAGTTTTGGAGGGGACTGTGTGTGTGTGTGTGTGTGTGTGTTTGTATGTGTGTGTCTATTTCTGTGTAGATTTGAGAAGCTCCATAAATGTTTGAGGGTGCATGTGCAGTTATAGATTTTTCTCCCATACACAAAAATACACATTGATAAAGATAAAGCAAATGGACAACTCTTTTTTTAGGTCCCATAACAGTTTGATTCCTCCATTTTACCGGTTTTGTAAAAACCACTCAAGCGTCAACTATTGTAGCATTGGGCTGTTAACCAGATCCTTTTTTTTTTAGATGTACTATGATATGGCAGGAGGGTTGTAAAAACATTCAGAAAGTACACTCACAGCACAGATATAGTGCATAAAATGTTCAAGAGCCCTGTAAAAAAAAAATTTATGCATGAATATAAAACGCTTTTAATGCTAATCCCCAGTTGAAGTGTCTTGCTGAGTCTTTTGAAGGCTTATACAGTGGGTATAGAAAAGAATCACCCCCCTTTAAAATAATCACATTTTGTTGCTTTTCAGCCTGAAATGAAGATGGACACAGTTTTTGTTTTATTCAGCTGTATTTACTCAGTGCAACTTATAACATCCAAGTGAAAGATATAACACCAACATGTCAGAAAGAAATTAAATAACAGAATCACTGAGTTGGAAAAAGGATCACAAGGAAAAAGGATTACAGCCTTTAGTCTGTTGGGATATGTCTCTTTTAATTTTGCACATCTAGACCTTGCAATATTTGCCCACTCTTCTTTGCAGAACTGCTCAAGTTCAGTTAAATTTAATGGTGACCGTTTGTGGACTGCAGTCTTCAAGTCATTCCACAGATTTTCAATGTGGTTTAAGTCTGGGCTCTGACTAGGTCATGCAAGGACATTCACCTTTTTCTCCTTCAACCACTGTGTGGTCAGTTTTGCTGTGTGCTTTGGGTAATTGTCATGTTGGAAGGTAAACCTTCTTCCCATTGACAACTTTCTGGCAGAGGGCAGCAGATTTTGCCCCGTCCATTTTCCTTCTATCCTGACAAGTGCTCCAGTCCCTGCTGCAGAGAAACACCCCCATAACAGGATATTACCACCTTCATGCTTTACTGTAGGAGTGGTGTTATTTGGATGGTGAGCTGTATTGGATTTCCGCCAGACATATCGTTTGGTATTGAGGCCAAATAATTCAATTTTAGTCTCATCTGACCATAACAACTTTTTCCATGTGGCCTTAGAATCTTCAAAGTGAGTTTTAGCAAAGCTCAGTCGTGTGTGGCATTTTTTTCTTGCAACCCTCCCATACAAGCCACATTTGTGGAGAATTTGTGATATTGTTGTCACATGCACACAATGACCACTCTTTGTCATAAATTCCTGCAACTGCTTCAGGGTTGCTGTAGGCCTCTTGGTAGCCTCTCTGACCAGTTTCCTCCTGGCTCTTTCATCCAGTTTGGAGCGACGTCCTGATCCAGAGAGGGTCTGTGTTGTACCAAATACCTTCCACTTCTTAATAATAGACTTCACTGTGCTTCTAGGCATTGATAAAGCCTTTGAAATTTTTTTGTATCCATCTCCTGACTTGTGCCTGTCCACAACTTTATCCCAGAGATCTTTTGACAGTACCTTGCCATAGTTGATTGTTTGCTTCAGTTGCACTACCAAGGACTGAAATGCTCCAGGTAAGCTCTTTTCATGCTAAGCTAATCAAAATGACCACAGCTGATTACAGCTGAAAGTCAGATGGCTTTGTGTGCAATTGAGAAGGTGATTAGCTTCACTTTATTGAGTTTACAAGTCATTTTTAGGAGGGGGATGATCCTTTTTCCAACTCAGTGATTCTGTTTTTTTTATTTTTTTTCTGACATGTTGGTGTTATATCTTTCACTTGGATGTTATAAGTTGCACTGGGTAAATACAGCTGGATAAAACAAAAACTGTGTCCGTCTTCATTTCAGGCTGAAAAGCAACAAAATGTGATTATTTTAAAGGGGGGTGATTCTTTTCTATACCCACTGTATATGGGAAATAAGTCCCTTATGTCTGTTATTGACCGAGCACCATCCATCATCAGAAAGTTCCAGCATACCTGATACCTGACCACATTACCATTTTATGATTGAAGGTGACTTAGTTATCATAGTAACTTAATAATATTACGTTCAGTGCATAATAATGTGTCAACTAATTGACATTTAGGAGCCATAACATAGTTGTTTGTCCCTATATATTATGGATAAATAACCCAGTCATTTGTATTTAGCTAATTTAGTTTGGATGAAGTACGGGAATTCAGGTTTAATATGGCAAGACATCAATATTTAAACATCTAATACACTTGGCAAAATAATAAAATAGACTGACGTGAAGGTCTGTAAAAATTCTTTGGTGGTCACAGGATATAACACTGGGTCAAATAGCCACTGAGCCTAAACAGGTATCAGTTTATATCCAATCAAATTTGCAATCCTCATAAATCATGCTTATGTCTTCACAAAACTAGTGTTGCTTGTTAACAGAATTAGAAATCCCTTCCTCTTACAAATGTTCCCACTTCATTTATTTTAGAGATGTGTATAAAGAACTGATTTGAAAAATCACTTCCATAAGTACATTCTCTACGTGTTTATATACTTAATCACCTTCACTTGTTCCTTCGTGAAGCCTGTAAGATGTAAGCAAGATAATTATGCTTCTGTATGTCAGACATTCCCACTTCTTCCTCTCTTTTATTCCCTCTCTTGCTCTCTCTCGCTCATGTACAGTGGGGGAAAAAAGTATTTGATCCCCTGCTGATTTTGTACGTTTGCCCACTGACAAAGAAATGATCAGTCTATAATTTTAATCGTAGGTGTAGTTTAACAGTGAGAGACATACTAACAACAAAAAAATCCAGAAAAATGCATTTTAAAAAAGTTATAAATTGATTTGCATTTTAATGAGTGAAATAAGTATTTGACTCCTTCAACTTTGTACTTGGTGGCAAAACCCTTGTTGGCAATCACAGAGGTCAGATGTTTCTTGTAGTTGGCCACCAGGTTTGCACACATCTCAGGAGGGATTTTGTCCCACTCCTCTTTGCAGATTCTCTCCAAGTCATTAAGGTCTCGAGGCTGACGTTTGGCAACTCGAACCTTCAGCTCCCTCCACAGATTTTCTATGGAATTAAGGTCTAGAGACTGACTAGGCCACTCCAGGACCTTAATGTGCTTCTTCTTGAGCCACTCCTTTGTTGCCTTGGCTGGAATACACATCCACGACCCATTTTCAATGCCCTGGCTGAGGGAAGGAGGTTCTCACCCAAGATTTGATGGTACATGGCCCCGTCCATTGTCCCTTTGATGCAGTGCAGTTGTCCTGTCCCCTTAGCAGACAAACACCCCCAAACCTCCATGTTTGATGGTGGGGATGGTGTTATTGGGGTCATATTCAGCATTCCTCCTCCTCCAAACACGCGAGTTGAGTTGATGCCAAAGAGCTCGATTTTGGTCTCATCTGACCACAACACTTTCACCCAGTTCTCCTCTGAATCATTCAGGCAAACTTCAGACGGGCCTGTATATGTGCTTTCTTGAGCAGGCGGACCTTGTTGGCGCTGCAGGATTTCAGTCCTTCACGGCGTAGTGTGTTATCAATTGTTTTCTTGGTGACTATGGTCCCAGCTGCCTTGAGATAATTGACAAGATCCTCTCATGTAGTTCTGGGCTGATTCCTCACTGTTCTCATGATCATTGAAACTCCACGAGGTGAGATCTTGCATGGAGCCCCAGACCGAGGGAGACTGACTGTTATTTTGTGTTTCTTCCATTTGTGAATAAACGCATCAACTGTTGTCACCTTCTCACCAAGCTGCTTGGCGATGGTCTTGTAGCCCATTCCAGCCTTGTGTAGGTCTACAATCTTGTCCCTGACATCCTTGGACAGCTCTTTGGTCTTGCCCATGGTGGAGAGTTTGGAATCTGATTGATTGATTGCTTCTGTGGACAGGTGCCTTTTATATAAGTAACAAGCTGAGATTATGAGCACTCCCTTTAAGAGAGTGCTCCTAATCTCAGCTCGTTACCTGTGTAAAAGACCCCTTGCTGATTCATAGGGGATCAAATACTTATTTCCCTCATTAAAATGCAAATCAATTTATAACTTTTTTTGAAATGCATTTTTCTGGATTTTTTTGTTGTTATTCTGTCTCTCACTGTTAAAATACACCGACCATTAAAATTATAGACTGATCATTTCTTTGTCAGTGGGCAAACGTACAAAATCAGCAGGGGATCAAATACTTTTTTCCCTCACTGTACGTGCACACACACACAGACACACATGGGGAGGGCCAAGAAGGGTTACAAAGGCATTAAGAGGATGGCACATGTGATATGTGTAGGTGGGTTCATACAAAACAACCAAATAAGCAATAAGCAGCAAATATTAACCTTCATGATTCTCCCTTACAATGCAATTATTAGGTTAAATGAAGCCAGTATTATATGACTTAATGAAAAGCTATACTAAATAAAACTGCGAGCCAGGATTCTGAAAGAGCTATTTACTATAGGGCCTTTGCCTGTCCATTCTGTCTTTTAACCCAGTGATTCTCAAAGTGGGGCCGGTGGACCCCCAGAGGACTGTGAAGCCTGAATGTGAGGACTGTTTCATAACCTACCTTTATTCAGCTTGTTATATTTATTATTGAGCTTTTATACACATAAGTCTGTTTGATCAGTCACTTGAATTTAATGGGTTTAGTCCAAACTTCAAAAACTCCTAAACAAATTGGCCTGTGAGTACCTAACTTCAAATTCAAAATTCTAATTTATTTATAAAGCACTTTAAAAACCACAGAATGTACTAAAGTGCTTAAAAATTACAAAAAATATATCATATAAATAAAGAAATAAAAGAAAATTAAAAATACATAAAACACCACAAATAGCCTACATCTGTTCCACGCCTAATGATCGTTATGAAGTAGCAAAGGTTTCATTAAAAAGATACATCTTAAGACGTGTTTTAAACATGTTCACAGAGGTTGAGGATCTAATAAACTTTGGTACTCCATTCCACAACTTTGGGGCAGTAACAGAGACTGCATGATCTCCTTTGCCCTTTAAGAATGACTGAGGAATCAGGAAGCAGCAGTTGATAGATCTAAGAGACCTCTGTGAGTGGTGGAAAACAAAGCTCAGAAATATAATCTGGTGCCTGTCCATGTAGAGCTTTGAAAACATACAACAGCACCTTATACTTAATTCTAAATTGAATCAATAATCAAGACTGACTTATACCCAGAAACAAGACATTACAATTGTCAAGGTGTGATGTAATAAGAGCATAAATTACTTTCTCCAGGTCATGAATGGATAAGACATTCAAGTTTAGTGATATTTTGCAGTTTAAAGAAACTATTATTCACAACTGAGTTTATTTACCTGTCAAACTTTAATTCTGTGTAAAACCCAGGCATATAGGCCTGTAAATTAGATGACAGAGGACCTAGACTCTCTGCAGTATTATTTTCACGGCTACTAGAGCCAAAAATGATAATCTCTGTCTTTTTGTCATTTAGCTAGAAAAAGTTGTTGTCCATCCAGCATTTTACATCTTTCAAGCACTCAAAATGAGATTTAACAGATATGGTTTATGTTTAACAGATTGGATCTAATGTTCTGTTGTTGTAAAGTTCAGAAATAAACATTACTGTCAAATAAATAATAGTCAAAAGATTAGAATATACTAATGAAAATTATACACTTTTATCATGAAACATGATTATATGATAAAAATACAAATCACCTCTTACTGAGCTGCTTCAAAGTGTTTCACACGTCATTTCCTGTAATGTTTTGACTTGTGTTTGCACATGACCCCAACAAAAATTACCTGAATCAACTGACCTGAGTTTTAAAATATGAATTGCATAACCTCTTCCTATTTAATTGCCATAAAAGTGAACGTGTTAAAGTGAACGTGCGCACACACACACACACACACACACACACACACACACACACACACACATTATGAATCTTGAGTCTTTGTTACTTGAATGTCCTCTGAATAAGACATGATGAATCTGTCAGTATTAATAGGTCTTCAGACAATTAAATACATTTGATGGCTGTGCAGGTACCTTTAACTCTCAACGGAAGCCTCACAGTTTCTTTCCAGTGGTACCTATCACAAAAAGGTAGCCTGCTGAGAGACCCTGCCTCTGCCTGCCAGGCTTCATTCAGCAGGAGGTCTAGGAGATGATTTTTGTGGGGGCAGGCAGACCAGGTAGGGGTGCATTGTAAGAGGGGGCTTAGGAAGAAAGAGGATTGAGTAAGGCATCTTCCATTGCATCCTCATTTTCCTTTACAGGATGACTCTGTAAATCCCTGTATCAGTAAAATCAATGAGATGAAGAAATACAGACTGTATACATTGTTTACCAGTCAAAAGACGATCACTTTCATGCTCATGATATTTTCTTTTTGCAGTTTGATACTTGCATTTTCATATTTTGAGCATACAGTATCTCACAGAAGTGAATACACCCCTCACTTTTTTGTAAATATTTTATTATATCTTTTCATGGGACAACACTGACGAAATGACACTTTGCTACAATGTAAAGTATTGAGTGTACAGCTTGTATAACAGTGTAAATTTGCTGTCCCCTCAAAATAACTCAACACACAGCCATTAATGTCTAAACCGCTGGCAACAAAAGTGAATACACCCCTAAGTGAAAATGTCCAAATTGGGCCCAATTAGCCATTTTCCCTCCCCAGTGTCATGTGACTCGTTAGTGTTACAAGGTCTCAGGTGTGAATGGTGAGCAGGTGTGTTAAGTTTGGTGTTATCGCTCTCACACTCTCTCATACTGGTCCCTGGAAGTTCAACATGGCACCTCATGGCAAAGAACTCTCTGAGGATCTGAAAAAAAGAATTGCAAAAAAAAAGCTCTACATAAAGATGGCCTAGGCTATAAGAAGATTGCCAACACCCTGAATCTGAGCTGCAGCACAGTGGCCAAGACCATACAGGGGTTTAACAGGACAGGTTCCACTCAGAACAGGCCTCACCATGGTCGACCAAAGAAGTTGAGTGCACGTGCTCAGCATCATATCCAGAGGTTGGCTTTGCAGAATAGACGTATGAGTGCTGCCAGCATTGCTGCAGAGGTTGAAGAGGTGTTGGGTCAGCCTGTCAGTGCTCAGACCATACGCCGCACACTGCATCAAATTGGTCTGCATGGCTGTCATCCCAGAAGGAAGCCTCTTCTAAAGATGAGGCACAAGTAAGCCCGCAAACAGTTTGCTGAAGACAAGCAGACTAAGGATATGGATTACTGGAACCATGTCCTGTGGTCTGATGAGACCAAGATATTGGAACTTATTTGGTTCAGATGGTGTCAAGCGTGTGTGGCGGCAACCAGGTGAGGAGTACAAAGACAAGTGTGTCTTGCCTACAGTCAAGCATGGTGGTGGGAGTGTCATGGTCTGGGGCTGCATGAGTGCTGTCGGCACTGGGGAGCTACAGTTCATTGAGGGAACCATGAATGCCAACATGTACTGTGACATACTGAAGCAGAGCATGATCCCCTCCCTTCGGAAACTGGGCCGCAGGGCAGTATTCCAACATGATAACGATCCCAAACACACCTCCAAGATGACCACTGCCTTGCTAAAGAAGCTGAGGGTAAAGGTGATGGACTGGCCAAGCATGCCTCCAGACCTAAACCCTATTGAGCATCTGTGGGACATCCTCAAACGGAACGTGGAGGAGCGCAAGGTCTCTAACATCCACCAGCTCTGTAATGTTGCCATGGAGGAGTGGAAGCGGACTCCAGTGGCAACCTGTGAAGCTCTGGTGAACTCCATGCCCAACAGGGTTAAGGCAGTACTGGAAAATAATGGTGGCCACACAAAATATTGACACTTTAGGCCCAATTTGGACATTTTCACTTAGGGGTGTACTCACTTTTGTTGCCAGCGGTTTAGACATTAATGGCTGTGTGTTGAGTTATTTTGAGGGGACATCAAATTTACACTGTTATACAAGCTGTACACTCACTACTTTACATTGTAGCAAAGTGTCATTTCTTCAGTGTTGTCCCATGAAAAGATATAATAAAATATTTACAAAAATGTGAGGGGTGTACTCACTTTTGTGAGATACTATATATGCTATTGCAATATGAAATTAATTGTGCAGGGCTTTCACTTTGAGATTGAGTTTCCACCTGAGCTGTGTGTGTGTGTGTGTGTGTGTGTGTGTGTGTGTGTGTGTGTGTACTCATCCAGCGCAAGAGAAAAAAAAAGACTTTGCATATCCTCCGTCAGTAAAAGGTTTTCCTTGTCTTACAATCTCCAATGAGTCAGCAAAGCTGACAGCATTCAGGCTTACAGTTGCCTGACTTGCAGCTGCTGCTGTCTGGCTTGCAGTTTACGTTGGAGCTCCGCGCCTTCCTTCGGGTACTTTGCTGCAAAAGCTGCATGGTGGGTTTTGAAATGTCTCTTAACAGTTGATTTTTTTAAACGAGGCAATACATTCTATGCAAATCAGACACAGCAGCGCACCCGAGCTTTCAATAAAAGCATATGTTTCAGTCCAGTCACTCTGAAATATTTGATGCTCCTCTGAATTCTTTCTTTTTGCCATCTGCACAAACTAGCTAGGTAGTTGCTTGAATCTGAGTGTGAGAGGTTTCCATAGAAATGTAAGTGGTTTGCTGTCGATTGGTGCCGTGACACTTGCGCACAGCACTGCATATGTGCACTGGCCGGAACAGCTTGAAATATATTATTGTAAACTGACCTTTCATTAACTTTGGCAGCCTGTACACAAAGGAATTGTAATTGACTTTGCGTTTTCTGCAGAAAACTGATCTCTAGTGATGTGTTTTTAACGATCATGTGTTGGTGAAGGGTGAGACAGCTGGCAAGCCACATGATTTTTGTCAAAGAGCCACATGTGGCTCACGAGCCATAGGTTCCCGAGCACTGCTGTATGGTACTGAATTTGACTGCATGTCTTTGAGGCTGTAGAAGGTTTAGGTGTTCCCAGGTACAGCAAGTGATCGATAGCTCATCACTGTCTCTTAAGGAGCAGGAAGCCCACTGTTTAATGGGAATCAAAGTTTGGGGCTTAAAGTTACCATGGTGATTGAAGTAAGATATAGGATGAAATTTTTTTTGCAACTCTGTGGGAGAATAAGACATTTCTGAGGAATTGTAAAATGTGATATACATATGATAGATGTGAAAATAAACAACACACCCTGAGCCTTTATTTCTTATCCAATTCTTCTTCTTCTTTCTCAGTATGGCAGAACGGAGGTGATTGACAACACACTGAATCCAGACTTTGTGCGGAAATTTGTTCTGGATTTCTTCTTTGAGGAAAAGCAGAATCTTCGGTTTGATGTGTGAGTATGGTTTTATGTCAAATCTGTATGGTAAGTAGTTTTATATAGAAGTTTTGTATAATTGATACACAGTGAGAATATAATATACAGTAGTATGTAGTATGATGATGAGCAAGTGGGTTTTCCTGGTGAGTTTTTAATCCAATAATTATCCATTATTCTGAAAGACCCAGTTTGAAACAGCAACTCCCCCCTCTCCTCCTCTCTCTCCATCTCTTTGTCCATCTCACTCTCTGGACTCCCTGGAGAGGTGATCGATGTCCTCAGTGGGGGATTGGGTGAGAGCTCAGGGTAGATCAGGTGCAGCTCGCAGCACACTCTCACTCAGATCATTCACATGGATCAGGACTTGACAGCCTTCCAGATTTACTCACAAACAGCATCTGACTGTATCGATGAACACAGCATCCCCCTACTTTTCTGATCTTCTGTCATTCCTCTGCCAGGCTTCTCACATGCATTATCTCTTAACATTATCCCTCTCTCTTACCACCTGTCTGTAATATTACTATACCTTATTTTTTTCTATACTGTAATTGCCTGTTTCATCTACTCTATCTATGAACATATCATAGCTGTATTCACTGCTCCCTTTATCTTTCACTTTCCCCCTCCATAGTGAGAGTCCTATTTCATTCTCACCACCACCTTCATGCTCTTTATTTCTCTTTTGTAATAATCAATAGCAACTCCAACACAGCTTTCCTTTACTTGAGGGGAAGGCACTGTTTATAGGCCATGTGAAAAGTTGTTTTTGTAAGAGATAGAGTTAAAGATACATTGTGCACATAGAGTTTGTATGTGCTTAACCCTTTCATGCACAGTGTCCACACTTATGGACAATCAATTTGATGTAATATAATATATTAATTTAACATATAATGTAAATAATCTCCAAATCCCATGAGATCGTTACTGTAATTTAACATAATGCATTATCCTGATTTCTGTTGCTCTCTAGACTATTTGCCATTCTCAATGAAGCATGTCTCTGCTACCAACAGAAGCCTACATTAAGTAAAATAATTTTTGTGCCAGACTCCAATGAACACAGTAGCTTTTGTTAAAGCTCTTTTTTTATTGGATTTTGGATTTTTGGATCATCATTCCTACACATGGGCAACCTATTTTCTTTTTAATATAAGTGATATTTAGATTTATTTATTTTTTTAGAAAAATATATTTAATCTTATGTAAAGTATCTGGATACGTTTTTTTTATTCTTATTATTTATGCACGAAAGGGTTCAGTTTCACGTCATATGAACATTATTTCATTCGATCCACGAGTTTATGTGTCATGGTTTGTTTGGAAGGATGCCCACATACCTGGCCCTGAGAAGGGGTCAGCAGAGAGCTGAAGTCCCCAACCATCTGGATGTCAATAAACAGATGGAGCATGGCATCATCTGTCTCTTTAACCATGTGCGTAGGGGGTCTAGTGTGTGTGTGTGTGTGTGTGTGTGTGTGTGTGTGTGTGTGTGTGCACACGTGTGAAAAGAGAGAGCGCTTTAAGAGAAAGGGGGTCTGTATCATGTTTGTCACATGCAAAATGTGCTATCATAAGAAGATTTTGTCTATACTCTACTCAGAAAAAAGATATACATTTTGACTGGTTCTCATTAGTATCCTTTGTAGGATTTAATTGTAGGATGTTTAATTAAAACAAAAAATAAAATAAATACAATTTAGAATCATCAAAAGAAATATTTGCAGTAAAACTTTGTGGTAAATTTACTGTAAATCAAGTCATGGCTGGTGGTGACTGTTGAGTCATTGTGTTTGGTGAGCCCCCATAGTGTAATGTTGGTGCCAAGCTAATCCCCACTGAAAATCATTAGGGGCTGAATTATTGATATCTCTTATGTTTACTGTGTCCTTGTGTAAAATATGCTGGCAGTGTCAGTCTCTTTTCACTTCATGTCTTTGTTGCTGAATGTCATTAACACCATGTACCTCTGTGTTTGTTTTAAATGCATGACCCTGTGTCCAGTTTAGTGCCATCTCATACACATAGACACACACACACACACACACACACACACACACACACACACACACACACACACACACACACACACACACGTTCCAGATTTAGTCCCCCCTTTGCTATTATAACCTCCATATATAACCTCCACTCTTCTGGATAAGCTTTCCACTAGATTTTGGAGTGGGATTTTAGATTTTAGTGGGTCACAGTCTGGATTCCAGTTCATTCAGTGGGGTTGAGGTCAGGGCTCTGTGCAGGCCACTCAAGTTCTTCCACACAAACCTTGGCAAACCATGTCTTCATGGACCTTGCTTTGTGCACAGTGGGTTAGTCATCTGGAACAAGTTTGGGCCGCTTAGTTCCACTGAAGGGAAATTGTAATACTACAGCATACGAATACATTCTGTACAATTGTGTGCGCTATTGTTCTCTACAACTTTGTGACAACAGTTTGGGGAAGAAAAACATTTGGGTGTGATGGTCAGATAGCCACATACTTTTGAACATATTGTGTACAGTTCCCTCTGAAAGTATTGGAACAGCAAGGCCAATTGTTTGTTTTTGCTGTATCCTGAAGACATTTGGTTTTGAGATCAAAAGCATGAATATGAGACGATAGATCAGAATTTCAGCTTTTATTTCCTGATATTTACAGCTATCTGTGTTAAACAACTTAGAACATGGCACCTTTTGTTTGAACACACATTTTTCAAGTGAACAAAAATATTGGCAGGCGTTGCCCAGGAGTGCCCTGTTAGATTACTTGTTTAAACAATTAATAGCTCTGAATGTCTAGTCTTGTTTTGAGCCTTCAGTTTCACCAGTGAAGACCGCATTTGTTGTTAAAAAGGATAAACCAACATGAAGACCAGAGAGCTGTCTGTGGGAGAATAGAAACCCATTTTGAAGTTGAGAAGAGAGTTAAAATCGATCAGCACCACTGCACAAGCATTGGGCATAGCCAGTAAAACAACTTGGAATGTCCTGGAAAAGAAAGAAACCACTGGTGTACTAATAACCAGAAATTAAACAGGTTGATCAACAGCATTTGATGACAGAAACATTGTGAGAGCTGTGAAGAAAAACCCAAAAACAACAGTCAGTGACTTCACTAACAACCCCCACAGGGTATGGGTTAAGGTATCACAATCCACCGTTCGAAGAAGACTTCAAGAGCAGAAATATAGAGGCCATACCACAAGATGCGAACCACTCATCAGCAGTAAGAATCGAAAAGCCAGATTGGAATTCACAAAGAAATTCTGCCACAAAAGTTCTGGAATCAAGATTAAACTCTACCAAAGTGATGGAAAGGCCAATGTCTGGAGAAAGATCTGCTCATGGTCCAAAACATACAAGCTTATAATAGCAGCAGAATGAATTCAGAAATAATGTGAAAAAATACGTACGCCCCATGGAAATTGTTGGCTTTTTTGACATATTTTTATAAGCAAAATTTTGACCATCTTTGTTCATATTTGATCAAACAGTTCCTATTAATAAAGTTGATATACTTAAACAAATCCACAAGGAAAATTAGGTTTTTCAATCATTTATTCAACAGAAATATCAATAGGTGTGATATTCCATGTGGAAAAAGTAAGTACACCCTTGGCTTCAGAAACTAGTATTGTCCCCTTTAGCAGAAATAACTTCTTGTAGGCGTTTTGCATAATTGTCCACCAGGCTTGCTGGAATTTTTGACCACTGTTCCATGCAATACTCTTTCAGTTGCAAGATATTTGAGGGTTTTCTTGCATGTACTGCCAGTTGAAATACCCCCACAACATTTCAATGGGATTCAAATCCGGGCTTTGACTAGGCCATTCCATAACCCTCCATTTCTTCTTTTTGAGCCATTCCTTGGTGGATTTGCTAGTGTACTTAGGATAATTATCCTGTTGAAAGGTCCACTTTCAGTTCAAATTCAACTTTTGGACAGATGGCCTCACATAATCTTCAAGCCCTCTTTGATATGATGCAGAATTCATAGTTGAATCAAGGAATGCAAGCTGTCCAGTCCCTGAGGAAGCGAAGCAACCCCAAACCATAACATTTCCACCATCGTGCTTCACAGTTGGTATGAGGTGCTTCTCCTGAACAGCTGTCTTTGGTCAGTGCCAAACATTTCTGCTGTTACTGTGGCCAAACAACTCTATCTTTGATTAGTCTGTCCAGAGCATATTATTCCAAAAGGCCTGGTCTTTGCCTATATGCTCATTGACAAACTGTAGTCTTGCTCTAATGTTCTTTTTAGACAGCTGGGACGGCCAGTCCTGGACAAATTGGCAGTCGTTTGAAATCTGCGCTACTTGTAGATGATTTTCCTTACAGTGGAACGTAAGGATGTATTTCAAATAATTTGGAGATCTTTTTAAAACACTTCCCAACTCAAAGGCACCCAAAACCTTTTTTCTGAAGGCTTTATAGAACTCTTTAGTTCTCTTTAGATTTTGGCATGATGACACCACACACTTCAATAGAAAAGGGAACACCAGACACTAGATATGAGGTTTAAATAAGACAGGCTCCACCTGCACTCCCTAAGCAGGTTCTAATCACTGACACTCAATCTTGAACACCTGATTCTAATTTTATGGATTTGAAGGTGTGATAAATGTAGGGGTGTACTTACTTTTTCCATGTGACTGATCTGTTTTGTTGTTCATTTAAATGTCATTTAAATTTTGAAAATTACTACAAAATGTCAATTTTATGTGTTATTTGATAGTGTATCAACTTTCTTAATAGGTACTGTTTCAAAGAGGATCAAATGTTTGCTTGTCCAAATATGTCAAAAAAAGTCATGGGGTGTATTTTTCACATGACTGTATATCAGTGCACATGTTTAACTGTATTGGCTGCAAATGTTCAGTATACATGTAGGTTCACAGTACAGGTATACAGTATGCATGAATTATTGAACATGGTAGGTCTAGGCTATTGAGACTAAACAGGAAATGAAAAACACACACACCCCAACCCCTTTTCTTTCCAAATTTGTCTTTTGACAATTTCCACTGTCCTACCAGCTTTCAGCTTTCATATGACAGCTACCAACCGGCGAGGGTGAGGGTTAACATGCGCTTCCTCTGAGACACATCAAGTCAGCCAACCACATCTTTTCGAGCTACTGCTCATGCTGTGTCACAAGGCAGTGTAACATACTCAGAGGAAATTGTTATCTGCCTTCTTCCTCACAAAGCTCACAGACACCTGTGATTGCTCTAGTGTCACTGTGACTAATGGGGGAGAGAGAGTATGCCATCCATCCCGCCCAGAGGGAACGACCAGTTTTGCACACTTGGACTTCCGGCCATGGATGGCTGTTGCATCGTTGTGATGACTGTGGAATCGTTAGGATTTCTTTTGCACCATTCAGGGACCCCCTCTTGGCTTTTTTATTTTATTTTTATTTATTTATTTTTTAATAAAAGCTGCTGTTTTTGTAAAAAAAAAAAAAAAAGAAAAAAAAAGCAGTCAAAACTGTCATTCCTATCCTTGTGGGAACACTTGCTTTCCACCAAGCTATAAAAATATTGTTTTTAACACACAAACACACACAAACACACACACCTGAAACATACCATTTAAATTGCCAATTTAAGAGCCTGTTGATATTGTGCCATAGGAAAAGTGGGTAGAGGAAAGAATCACCCCCTTTAAAATAATCACATTTTGTTGCTTTTCAGCCTGAAATGAAGATGGACACAGTTTTTGTTTTATCCAGCTGTATTTACTCAGTGCAAATTATAACATCCAAGTGTAACACCAACATGTCAGGAAAAAAAAATAAAAAAACAGAATCACTGAGTTGGAAAAAGGATCACTCCTCTCCTAAAAATGACTTATAAACTCAATAAGTTCATTTAAGTTCATTAAGTTCAATAAGGTGTAGCTAATCACCTTCTCAATGGCACACAAAGCCATGTGACTTTCAACTGTGATCAGCTGTGGTCATTTTGATTAGCTCAGCATGAAAAGAGCTTTCCTGGAGCATTTTGTAGTGCAACTGAAGCAAACAATCAACTATGGGTGGCAAGGCACTGTCAAAAGATCTCTGGGATAAAGTTGTGGCACAAGTCAGGAAATGGATGCAAAAAAAATTCAAAGGCTTTATCAATGTCTAGAAGCACAGTGAAGTGTATTATTAAGAAGTGGAAGGTATTTGGTACAACACAGACCCTCCCTGGATCAGGACGTCACTCCAAACTGGATGAAAGAGCCAAAAGGAAACTGGTCAGAGAGGCTACCAAGAGGCGTACAGCAACTCTGAAGCAGTTGCAGGAATTTATGACAAAGTGTGGTCATTGTGTGCGTGTAACAACAATATCACAAATTCTCCACAACTGTGGCTTGTATGGGAGGGTTGCAAGAAAAAGTATTGCCTGGTGGAACACAACTGGCGAAAAGATGAGATATTATTGCATGGCTTTTACTGAGTTTATTCTTAGCAACCTTTCTATTTCTGTAAGCATGAACAGATGCATTAGAGGTATGCCATTACCAGTTACTTGATTTCTATTCACATACATAGCTTGTGTGCTGAGATTTGAATAGATTAGTGTGTGCTCCTACAGAGAAGACATGGTAAATAAACAAAAATGTCATGAAATGTATTCAGAATAACCTAACAAGGAAAAATAAGAAAATAATAATAATAATAATAATAATAATAATAATAATAATAATAATAATAATAATAATAATAATGTCACTTCTGCATTTATCTGCTGTGTGTTTTCAGCTAAAGATTCATTTTTGTTGTTTTTTGTTAATTACTCTAAATGCTGTTAATGGGGGCATGGTGGCTTAGTTGTTAGCACATTTGCCTCACATCTCTGTGGTTGGGGGTTCAATTCCCACCTCTGCTCTGTGTGCGCAGAGCCTGCATGTTCTCCCCATGCTTCAGGGGTTTCCTCTGGGTACTCAGGTTTCCTCCCCCAGTCCAAAGACATGTGTTGTAGGCTGATTGGCATCCACAACCCTGTGTAGGATAAGCAGTACACAAACAGTGTTAGCAATAGCTGCAGTTGAAGTGTGCTTAAAGGTCATTTGTGCAATTTATTCCATGGTGGTCTTGTATGCAGGAGAAAGTATCTCTGTAGCATAATCTTGCTTTTAACTTGCCTTGCCATTTCCGTATAATAGACTAATATAGCCTAATATCTAATTTTCAGACTTGCAGGTTACTATAGATGATGATCTATTATCATGATTCTCTTTCAAATAGTTTGCTATAGTAAATAGTGACCAGTTATGGTTCACACTATAGTCCACAATGGAGTCTTAGTGATTAGTAGATATATTATCCATTATGGTAAATCAAGAGGCGTTTAATTAACACAGACACAGATGTTATTATCCATATGACAGTTCACACTTTCTCTCATGTAAAATAGCTGTTTCAAACATTTTAAAGGAATTCTCAGTTGAACTACAATTTATAATGAACACTCATCCCTACTGATCTCTCTCTCAACTGGATTTGTTCTTCTCAATTTCTTCCAAAGGTCATATCAAAGCAATATTTCAGTCTTCCAATCAGGCTTGTGGAGATAAGGAGCTATCCAACAGTGTAACTGCAGTAACACATCAGAGAGGAAGTGAGTCAGTCACATATTTTAAAAATATGAAGCACTGACTCCATGCTGAGAGGACACCAAGTCCAATAATGGCCACTGCACTGACAAAGAGATGAGAGACGTTTAGAAAAATGGTTTTCTTATCATTTTGAGTAAAGAAATTGTATGAAGAACCATTGCTATTTCCATAAATAAAAAAAGAAGCTAAATTGCAAATGTAACTGTAATGTAATATCTCATGCTTTTGTAGCTGTGCATTGGAATGGAGAAACAGTACTTGTCACATGCTGTAACTAATTTAAAGTGACTATTGTCCCGTGTGCAACAGGACATTTTAATGGAAGCATTTTGTCAAAGTTGCAGTGCTTATCTCTGCTATATTCTTCCTCATTGTATGTAAATGTGCACCACTACACATCTTGGAGTGAGTTTATCGTTCCTGTGCAATAAAATCTCATTTCAGCAGCGCTCGCGGGCCTGCACACTGTGCCATAATTTTATTTTGATACAGGCACACATCAGGAGAGCTCTCATTGGCTGAATGGAAGTGTTGGTAAGGTGAAGATTGAAAAAAGGAAGGAGGTGGAGAAACAGTAAAAGAAATGAGAAGGAAATAACGGAGCGGGTGAAAATAGACAGTGTAGTTGGCGTGGGATCACAGGGATGACACTTTAGTTAGAGTTCAATATCTTGAAATCGAAGGGAAAAAGTCAAAAGAACTGTTGAATATTCATGCTTTCTTTTTGTACCACCGAATGAACAATGAACCTCCACTTGCACATTGAACATGCCAGCCCAGTCCTTCACAATCCCTGTAGATTTCAGGAAGTACTGTATCAGTGATGTGGCGTATCTCTTAGCCATCCATCATGGCCCTTGGGGATCTGGAGCTGTCACACTACTCACTGCATCTCAGCCTAGTGGAACGTTCACATGTCCATCAACACAGCAAGACCACAGAGACAGAAACACAGACAGAAAGAGAGGGCAAATTAAAATGCAGGAAAACATCTCCATACAAGGAGTAGCTTCCCTTTCCCAAAACGGATTTAGAGTCTGCATGTACGTGTTTATGTTCACTGAATCAGAACAGATCAGAGTAAAAGTTAATAGCAATTAAAAGTAAATACTGAGTAAGAACAGAAGAAACATGAGAAATGTAGGAAGGGCAATTCAGTCTTTCTAACATGATTAAAAATAATCTGAAAGTCTCATTTATGTCAGATTATAAGGGTTCCCACAGTGGGAGATATATATATATATATATATATATATATATATATATATATATATATATATATATATATATATATATATATATATATATATATATTTCTGTGTCTTCATGTTGACACCTTTTTGCAGTATTATTTCTGACTGTGTTCTTCCTTCATTTATTTATTTTTTATTTTATCTTATGCTCCAGGTACAATGTGGACACAAGAAGTTCAAACATCTCTAAGCATGTAAGCTCACATTTTCTTGCTTTGTTATTTAGGTTTAGATCAATATCTGTCTTTTTTGAGTTCAGTAAAGCAACAAGGTGTGAACAAGGTGTCTGACAGCTGAACTGCTTGTGATTTATTTTTCTGTCCCAGATATTTATTTGACATCCTTCTCTCTTTTGATCTTTTTTTTTGCCTTTCGTGGATGAGCAGAAAGTGAGTAGTCCTACAAAAACAGCTACATTGGTGTATGAGCTTAATCAAAGCAAGAGTACAGAAATAACATGACACTCCTGGGATTTCCATTTCTGAAGATAGAGTTAATTAGCCTAAGAAATTCATTAAAGCTCTCATCTGAAATGCTGAAAACTCAGCCAAGTAAATATGAACAGGGCTGAAATTATTAGTGTGTAGGTCATAAGTGGTGAAAGCTGTGTTAAAATAACTTTCATGGCCTAATGTAGCTAATCTTGCTACATGAGAGCAGAAACTCCTGTGCTAAATTAACCTTCACAGTGTTCATTTGTGTATGGGTGCGTTTCTATAAACACTACAGGTGTTAATACAAGACTGTTTTTTTTTTTATGTTTACACAGTTCTCCATTAATTCTTACTGCAATGTGTATGTCCATAAAATGAAACTGCATATGTAACATGAGATGTGATTGCATTGATGAGATGAGATGGCAAATAACAGGTCTCCCACAGCACACATGATACTCTGTACATACAGCTGCATGTTTACTGTCTTCCTCCAAACATGTTGAACTGCTTTGTTACTTCTGCACTTGAATCAATACTGTAGCAGTCTGAAGATAGAGGATCTCTTGGAGTAGTAATATTACATACCTGGAAAGTTGTGTTTTAATCTTAAACATGATAATATTAAGTAAGGTGTAAAGCACAGCAGGGCTTGTTGTTATAGGAAAATAATCAACAACAGGGTGGTGTGATGTGTCTCGACATGATTTGCATTAATATTACTACCCTAAAGTTGATTATTTTTCAATGACAGCACATTGCAGAAGTATTTTAATCCCCTTACACCAACAATTATAATGTTTAATAATGATCATGCTTTTTAAACTGTTTATAATTATGGAGACATCACTTTTAATAGCTATAAACAATTGCTCTCTCATTTTTATCTCTCGAAGTTAATAATACAAAAACCTTGATATGTTACAGAGAAACTAGAAAGCTCAAAGTTCCCTCTTGAAGATTTTCCTGTGGTAGAAAACTTACTGTCTTTTATAAAACGCTGACACTCCAGACTTTTTCCATAAATGTTAAATAAGCATCTCCCTGCAAATGAGTTGCTACTATAGAAATTATAACATATTAGTTTATTGATATAAACTGTGTGTGGCACTATTGTCAGAGTCGTGCCGTTATAGAAAATTAATCTACATCTTCTGGCCATTCAGATTTGAGAATTCAAGAGCGATGTGGTATAAAGATGTTTCATTTATCTTACAGATTATTCAAAATGATATACAGTGGGGGAAAAAAGTATTTGATCCCCTGCTGATTTTGTATGTTTGCCCACTGACAAAGAAATGATCAGTCTATAATTTTAATGGTAGGTGTATTTTAACAGTGAGAGACAGAATAACAACAAAAAAAAAATCCAGAAAAACGCATTTCAAAAAAGTTATAAATTGATTTGCATTTTAATGAGGGAAATAAGTATTTGATCTCCTAATCAATCAGCAAGATTTCTGGCTCCCAAGTGTCTTTTACACAGGTAATGAGCTGAGATTAGGAGCACTCTCTTAAAGGGAGTGCTCCTAAACTCTGTTTGTTACCTGTATAAAAGACACCTGTCCACAGAAGCAATCAATCAATCAGATTCCAAACTCTCCACCATGGCCAAGACCAAAGAGCTGTCCAAGGATGTCAGGGACAAGATTGTAGACCTACACAAGGCTGGAATGGGCTACAAGACCATCGCCAAGCAGCTTGGTGAGAAGGTGGCAACAGTTGGTGCGATTATTCGCAAATGGAAGAAACTGTCAGTCTCCCTCGGTCTGGGGCTCCATGCAAGATCTCACCTCGTGGAGTTTCAATGATCATGAGAACGGTGAGGAATCAGCCCAGAACTACATGGGAGGATCTTGTTAATGATCTCAAGGCAGCTGGGACCATAGTCACCAAGAAAACAATTGGTAACACACTACGCCATGAAGGACTGAAATCCTGCAGCGCCCGCAAGGTCCCCCTGCTCAAGAAAGCACATGTACAGGCCCATCTGAAGTTTGCCTGAATGATTCAGAGGAGAACTGGGTGAAAGTGTTGTGGTCAGGTGTGGTCAGATCTCTCTGGCATCAACTCAACTCGCCATGTTTGGAGGAGGAGGAATGCTGCCTATGACCCCAAGTCATAACACCATGCCCACCGTCAAACATGGAGGTGGGAACATTATGCTTTGGGGGTGTTTTTTCTGCTAAGGGGACAGGACAACTGCACCGCATCAAAGGGGCGATGGACGGGGCCATGTACCATCAAATCTTGTGTGAGAACCTCCTTCCCTCAGCCAGGGCATTGAAAATGACCTTAATGACTTGGAGAGGATCTGCAAAGAGGAGTGGGACAAAATCCCTCCTGAGATGTGTGCAAACCTGGTGGCCAACTACAAGAAACTTCTGACCTCTGTGATTGCCAACAAGGGTTTTGTCACCAAGTACTACAGTAAGTCAAAGGGGTCAAATACTTATTTCCCTCATTAAAATGCAAATCAATTTATAACTTTTTTGAAATGCGTTTTTCTGGATTTTTTTTTGTTGTTATTCTGTCTCTCACTGTTAAAATACACCTACCATTAAAATTATAGACTGATCATTTCTTTGTCAGTGGGCAAACGTACAAAATCAGCAGGCGATCAAATACTTTTTCCCCCACTGTAGATGACTGAAAATCTTTACAGACATGCACTGGAGGAAAGCATATAGAAGTTTTAATGCAATACATCTAGAAACTAAATGCATGTACTGTTGGGAGAATGGTACATTATTTGAGTGGGTGAAATACAGTGTGTAGTGAATCATCATAGCTAGCGTTCTTTTCCACCAGAATAATGTAATGAATCAGCTTTAAACATGAAATGAAACGAAACAGAAGCGCACGCTTGGATTCAAAACGCCCTTTTAAAGGAGACGAGTTTTAAAGCGTGCCCGCATTATCTACCAGAATATGTAGTAAATTGGATGAATCTGCAACGTTCAAAAATATTCTCCACCAGTTACAATTCATGTAACGAATTAAAATATGTTTAACACGTGTATATGTATTCTCCAATTTATATAAGGAATTAGCTCGAATGGCGTGAAATATATCTATATATCTAATGAACGCGTGTTGTGACCAGTTATAAATATACATCAGCCATGAAAGGGAATTCATGTATGTGCACATATACATATAGATGATTAACTACAACGGATTATAATTAATTATGAGTATGTATGTGGTCTAGATCAGCTTTTAGGTTTAGCTGTAGTCTAGTTTAGAATTATGAACTCTAAAGAGGGAGTTTATCCTTCTGGCCACAAAGGAATCCCCGTTTCCAGAGTGGGTAGCGAGGTCGCAGCGCTTAAGGAACTCATCACGTGACCAAAACAGAGAAAATCAAGCGTGGTGATAATAGATTTTAATAACTAAGTGTAACTATGGATACACCCAACTAACTCTAAACAAACCATACATATGTACATCTATATCCAAGAAGAGAGAGAGATTAGAGAGAAAATAATGAAATAAAAAGGGTAGCAGACAAAAACAACAATTAATTAGCCTTTTTCAAAACCAGCAACGAACTTAAATCTCCTGTAAACAGGGGTACAATCTTAACGCAGATATAGATCCATTAACTATACTTGCATGGCTTGGGTGTTGTTGGTTTGAAAGTTCGTGCGGTCCAGTAGGAGTTCACTGGTTCGTTGTTTAAAAAGGCGTGGGGCGTGAGGCGGTTGCATCCTGTCCGGAGAGAGAGAGAGAGAGAGAGTGTGGCTTCCTCTTCCCGGGGCACATGGCCCCAGGGGAGAGAAACCAGAAAGAGTGTAGAGAGTAGAAGTTGAGTGAAAGTGAAGAGTTGAAGAAGTGAGGTTTCAAAGCGTGGTGTTGTTTTAAAGACAACACCAACGCACACGCCTCTTTGGGCTATTGGCCAATCAGGAAGTTGGATTTGTTGGCGGGATGAACTCTCTTTGTCTGGTCTCAGACCTGGATTTGCATGTCCTGGGAGGAGCCGGTTTAAACCGTATTACATATGAAATTAAGGAAAAGCATGAAATAATGTATCCCATTGCAATATGATATGCATAATCAATCAGGGTATCGCAAGACGATTAACTACATACCAAATTCGATGGACTTATGAAAATATTAAAAGGTGAAACATGGTTACAGACATTTAAAATAATATCCTAAGTTAAGCTATCTAAAATCATTATAGTTATGTTACATAAACACACAATATATGCAAACAAGAAAACATCACACTATTTGGACATCGAATAATTACATATAATTACATGTTACATTGAAAAGAGTTTCTTCCATTGTGTGCGTGCGCGGGTGTGTGCGCGCGTGTGCGCATGTAGGTAAGCTTTGTGTGTGTGTGTTTGTGTGTGTGTGAGTATGTGTGTGTGTGTGTCTGAAGAGGGGGGTCGTGTCCCCTGTAGCATTCCGTTGGCATCTGGTGAAGACCAGAGGGGGGTTACTGAACTGATAAGGATTCACAGCTCAAAGAAACAGAGAAACTTCTTTGCTAAGTCCAGGCTGATTCAGAAATCAGTTTGATACGTTCAGACGTTACAGTGCATATACAGTTTATCATGATGCAATTCTCTATATTCTACATTGCCATAATTTCCCTTTTTAGCCTTTTCCCTGTTTTGCTTCTTCATATACAGTACTGTGCAAAAGTCTTAGGCACCCTAATGTTTTTAAATAGAAATGTATTAATTTTGTTAGAATGTTGTTATATTTTGTTATGTTTATTTTATGACTTCTGCATTATTGAGTAAGTAAAAAAAAAAAAAAAAAAAAATTTTAGGTTTCCAAACATTTTCAAGAAAAAATCAGTGTTACAGAAAAATTCTGTATGTCAGTGAAGAAAGTAACATATTACATAATGCACCACTTTTCAGACATAAACATAATGAAAAAACATAATGAAGACTCTCGGGGATCATCTGCAAAAACAGAAGCTAGTGTGCCAGTCAGAGTCACCAGAAGAACTGTGGCAGATTTTCTGTAAGATACTCAAAAACTTAACAGCTAATTTCCTTAAAAAAGCGTAACAGTACAGCAAGGATGCCTTTTTAAAAAGCAAAGGGTTGTCGCACCAAATATTGACATTGTTTAGTTTATTACTGTTTACTGCTCTTTATAGGAGGGTTTTTTATGTAGAAATGTTTCATTTTCATTAATTTTAATGGCATCTTTGCTATGCAGCCTTTCTGTCCATATAAGACTTTTGCAGAGTACTGTATGCTCCATTGCTAAAAGTGCTGTACACCCAGTTAATATGTCCCTCTGGTTTTAGGATTTCCTGGGCCAGACATTTTGCACACTTGGAGAGATTATTGGCTCCACAGGCAGTCGCATGGAGAGAACGCTATCGTGAGTCCAGTCTTTTTGATTCATTATATTCATTAATGCTGAATTAGTAAGGCACATCCTTAATATTAAACTCAGTATGGCCATAATTTATTTAAGTCATTGTGGATCAGCAGTTATTCAGTGAGTCAGTTCTTACATTTGTTTTAAAATCTTGGCACTTTTATGTCTCATAACAGTTATGCTTCTTTTCTACTTTATTTGTTCTCAATAAGTCTACACAAACCAATAACTTCTAGTATATTTGAGTCCTTTAGGTATGCTTTCACATATGAAATACAGAGGCGTTTAAACATGTACATAACATTTTTGTTTTTCATAATATTCAAAATGTTACAGTCATAGCTGATGAGATATTTTTCTCATGTGACCCTAGCTTTCTAGCAAAATGCTTCAATTATTTTTACTGGTTAAAGGTTTCAAAATGCCTGCATCTCTGATCCAGTATGTCAGACCCATGTCTTCCAAATTTGTTTAGGTTGGGGTTTTACATAAGCTTTATGAAGTGGATATGCTGGCCCTCTTGGAGATTTTTTTATGATGTCATACACAGAGTAATTGTTCATTGTGCGTGGTTGATGAAAGTTCATAATATTTCTGTTTATCTAAATGCAGACATTCAGGCATCTTGCTGGGAAAGGACCTTCAGCTTTGTGCACTATATCTGAGCCTGTTACATTAGTGAAATCTCCCATGAAGCTGCAGTTCTCTCCAGCTCTTTTCTCTCCCATTTTCCTGTGTGTTTAATGTTAGTCAGCACAGATGACATGTTCCTCCCTAAAAAAGAAAATTGATAGAGGTACATTGTCTGTGAAATATCTTAAAATGTTAAAACTGCAATTTATTTCTCTTCACGCTCTCTTTAATGATGGTAATGCTAGTGTTAATGGAAAATAAATGGTTACTCTAATATTAATCTGTGGGTAACATTGTAATTGTTGCCATTTTAAGACCATACTGACTGTGTGTATAATTGAGAAGAATATTTGGAACTCAGGTGACTGGATCAGATCCCAAAGAGATCAACTTGTTGTCCTTTAGCTATAGGTCACCACACCAGAGACCAAACACTGTTGACTCTTTTCCGTTCTCTGTGCAGTTAATAAGCAGTTTCCTCATTAAACATATTGCAGTTGGAATGAATTCATATTCATTCAGAGGGATTTGATTTAGTAGTGAACTTTTCAGAGTATATAGCAACAATGCTTGGGTATTAATAGGTTTTTTTTTTTTGCTTATCGGTATTGAAACACGTTTTATACTGTAAGTTGTATTTAATATTTTACTTGCTCTGCCATTTGCTGTTTAGTATTTATCAATAATTGATTAAGTTCAGTTCTACTTTATGGAGTACCTACACTACTACTCAAATCTTAAAATTTACAAAATAATCACACTCATTATTTTGACTGTGTATCTGCTGTGTATCATATCATCTCACTGTTCTCACATGCATGGGCTGAAAACCTTTTTCATTATTGATTGTATTTTTCACTCTTGCTTATATCTCTCAGATGAGATGCTAGACTACGAGTCCTTGAAAACAGATTTTAAAAAAGCCATCTATTTTCTGTATATATGGATGTGACAGCTGAGAACCAACAATGCTTGGTGACTCAGAGCTAGTCAGTGGTAGTGAACCAGTTCTCCAACTGCAGCAATGGTGGGGAGCTTATATAATAAAATGACAAAGAGACCGCTTTGTTTTTATTGTAGTCAACTTAAGATTGTGACTGTTCGTTGCAATTACATAAGGCCCTGATTTGCTAAATGTTTGCATGTGTCTTGATAACACCTGCAGAAAATGTGCAAGCTGATTTATTAACAGTGTCTATAGAGGATTTCTGCCTTAATGAATATACACTTCTACCTACACTCTAAAAAATGCTGGGTTATTTTTTCTACCCAAACACTGGGTTGAGACTTTTGGGTCATTTAATTGGATTATTTTTTCAGTCTTGGGTAGTTTTTGGTAGTTTTATGTTTTTTGGTTACTGGCTGGGTCATTTTCACTGACAGTTGAATCAATGCACCCCTCCCCCACCCCGACGCATCAGCCCAGCTCCTTGGGTCAAATCAACTCAGCGCGGACTGTTTAAATTCGCCTCAGGTGGAGGTAGCAGTTTTCACATGGACAGACTGTTAGATATATTTTGAGAAATTTATGGTTCGTATCAATATATTTATCCATAAAACCATTACTGTACACTAGAAAAAAGCAAACGTGTGATAACAGTCCAGTTTACATGACATTAAATGCACTGCTATCTTTGTTAGCTTTGGCTTACTTGTTTGTAATGCCCACTGGATCATAAGTTGGTTACTCAGTTTTTTGGCTGTTTTAAACGTCTCCTTTGATCAAAATCTGACGTTTTCATCTTAAATATATGATTTATTTGAGTAATTTACTTCAAAGTCTATATATAAACACCACTTTAGCAGCTCTAGCAATACATTTCTGAACACCTTCTTGTGTATAAATAAAGGATATACCATGTTGACATATTTGATTATAATGTGGTATATTTGACATTTTCAAAGGGTAAAAATAACCCTGAAAATATTAACCCATTTATGAAATAGAATTAACCCAGCATTTTTGTAAAAATGAAACCATCCTTTGGGTTGAAAAACAACCCAACTTGATAGGTTAGTTTAGCCCAAAATGTGTTCTGTCCTATATTTACCCAGCTGTTGGGCTAAAAATAAAGCAATTTGGGTTGTTTTCAACCCAGTGTTTTTTAGAGTGTAATAATACAAAACACAGGGTGGAATCAGTTTAATTACATTTACAGCATTTTGGCAGACGCCCTTATCCAGAGCGACTTAATTTATCACGTTTATACAACTGAGCAGTTGAGGGTTGCCTTGCTCAAGGACCCAGCAGTGGCAGCTTGGTAGTGTTGGGATTTGAACTCACGACCTTTCAATCAGCACTCCAACAGCTTAGCCACAGGGCTACCACTGCCTCAAAGTCTCAGCTTCAAATGACCATGAAGTTAGACAGGAAGGAACACTGCATTTACATTTATGGCATTTGGCAGACGCTCTTATCCAGAGTGACTTACATTTTTATTTCATTTATACATCTGAGCAGTTGAGGGTTAAGGGCCTTGCTCAAGGGCCCAACAGTGGCAGCTTGGCAGTGCTGGGGTTTGAACTCACGACCTGTCTTAATGACTGAACTACCACTGCTAATTTATCTATTTATTAATTTATTAAATTTACCAATTACCATAATGTGATTTACTAAGCCTGAAAATCCGTTCGGTAATGGAACTGTATGCACAAAATTAATCTAACTGAAAAGCAGGTTTTACATTTGAGGATGCCTGTTTTTGCCAGGTGAGACAAATTTACAGCATTTACAAGATTTTACTAATTGGAAGGTTTATCAAGTTCATGCCTCAGTATCTCAAAATGATGATATAATATTACCACTAATAGTTAGTTTCATATTAGATCTACGTATTTAATGCATGTTCAGACCTCATATGCCAAAAGCATTTAAATACGGGCTGTCAAAAGGATTTCCACTCATACGCTTTATGAACAAAGCATACACACTTCTATTTTGGGTTTATATTGTATTTTGATCAATGTTTCAACACATCTCACAGCCTTTAATTGCCTTATAATGGACAAGAAATTATGCATGTGTGACATGTTTTACTTACTTCCAGCCAGGGGCTAAATGCAAAAAAAAAAAAAAAAAAAAAAAAAAAATTATGCACTTAATTTGTGTTCAGTTGCAGCTCTGATTATTAGAGGGATAGTCTTATACATACTCTCTCTCTCTCTCTCTCTCGCTCTCACTCTCTCCACCTCTACTTCTCTTACATGCACTCAAAAATACATGAAATACTCCTGATTTGATGGGCATGTTTCTATGGTAACTAAGAACATCTCCATCTCTGGTGTAGTTTAAGTTGACTGAATTCTTTCGTCATCCTTTTTACGAATTCTCTTATTTTTTCTTGTGTAACTATGTCTTTGTTCCCAACAATAGACCAGGGATTATAGAGAAAAGTGCATAGTGCAGCTGTTTTAGTGTTGAGCTCTATTACTAGTGTCAGTCAGTCTCACGCTCACACAGAGAGACTGATGTACTGCTTATACACTCAGGTCTCTGTAGAGTACATGATTATGTACAGTAGAACAAAACATCATCTGTGACTATTTTATGCCTGTTATGAATTCTCATTCTGTTTCTCTCACTCTCTCTTTCTGCCTCTTTCAGTCAAATTTAAATTTGAATTCTCATTAAAAAAGGTTTTATCATTGGCATGATTGTTTTATTTGTTCAGAATATTGCCAAAACAGTAATAAGGTGACAAGGCAATCATATAACAAACAAACAAACAAACACACACACACACACACACACACACACACACACACACACACACACACACACACACACACACAAGAACCTTACCACTATGTCCATGGAAACACTAGAAAATACTAAAAAACTAGGCTGCTGAAAAAGGATCATTTATCATTCACAAAATATAACAAATAGCAGATTTCAGAACATAATTTTATTCAACTCCTGAACTCCCACAGTTCCTCAACCTCAGATACTCAGAACAGTGACAAACAGCTATGTATTTTTACGTTAAATTGAATTACGTTAGTACTTGTGTTTCTTAAATTCAAGGAAGATCAGAAAATTTTGCTACAAAATCAGAATCTACTATGAAGCTGGGGCACAGTGTTGCAGCAAGTCTGGGGTTCTTTAAGTGGCATTTCGTTATTATGATATATTAGGAAGATTTTCTTTTAGTAATGATCAAGAATGTTCATTTAAGAATGACAAGAACATGCCCAATGAACATACAATTTATTATTATTTTTTAAATGAATTGTTAATTAATTGTGCCTAGTGCACAGCATGCGGTCTATGTGGGCTCTATAAACAAAAACATATTTCTTTTGTCAATTTTGGGCTAGTTTGTGTAGACATATGGTAATAATATAGATTTATATTATGCATATAAATGCATAATGGATCTTATTTCAGCCATGCTTACTGCATGTTTTTCATCATGCCTCCCTATGCAGAACATGCCCTTATTTCATTGGTTTTACATGTGTGATTGTGCATGATTGTAGCCATGCTTCTTCATTTGCACTTGTTGAGCATCCCAGATTTAGTCTCCCTTTGCTGTGATAATAACCTCCACTCTTCTGGGATGGCTTTCCACTAGATTTTGGAGTATAGAGATCTGTGCTCTTCAGCCATTAGTGGGGCACAATCAGCATTCCAATTCATTCTGAAAGTGTTCAGTGGGGTTGAGGTCAGGGCTCTATGCAGGCCACTTAAGTTTGTGCACACAAACCTTGGCAAACCATGTTTGAATTGACCCACTTTGTGCACAGGGAGCCCTTTAGTTCTAGTGTAGGGAAACTGTAATGTTACAGCATACAAAGATTTTCTATACAAGTGTGTGCTTCCAAATTTGTGGTAACAGTTTGGGGAAGAATCACACACACACACACACACACACACACACACACACACACAGACACTCTCTCTCTCTCTGTCCTACACATCACACCCTTTTTCATTATTTAACAGGTAGCAGCCTCTGACCTACATAAAATAGTTTTTTTTTTCACTTTAATTTATTTTCATCCCGTCTTCCAGTTTAATTACAGCATAAAGAATCTCTCTCTCCCTCCTAGAATATTAGAAATTCAAAATGTTTTGCATGACCATCCAGCTGCACCTTCTTTACCTGAAACAGACCAGAAGCAGGAGGTGGATATGGGAGGATGATTTGGAGCACATCTCTGCTTACAGTGTAGCTTTCCTTTATTCCTTTCCTTCCTGTCTTACATTAACCTTGATAATACTGAATTAACTATTACTGATCTAGTTTGCACAGTTTGTGTGTCTTTTTATTTTTAAAATCTCAGTCACTGTTGCTCAATCCCAGTCCCAAAGCCCAACATGGTTTGTTTGTGCCCTAAATGGTGCTTGTTGTGTTGAGTCTCATAGGCAAGTCGTAAGTAATTCTAAGATGACTGATGAAATATTAAAAGGCCATATGTAGCCATGCTTGATGTGCCTCTGTGGAGTTTGACTGATACTGTAGTAACTGGCACAGTGTCAGATGTTTGATCTAACTCCAAAGTCAGAGAATGAGAAGAGAGTGGGAAAGACTTTACACAAGCCATGAACACTGTCTAAACATGTTTCATGTTTCCTTTTATAATGTTCTTTCTTCAAGTTTGATTAGACCAATAAAACAACCAGAGTAGTCAGAGTTTCCGCTGAGTTTAAATATACTACTATGAACTAATAATCTTTTCTGTCAACTGTTACTAGAATAGTCTGAAAGCAGCAGTTTGTTAATGCAGAGACTTACTATACCTTTTCTGATTATGTAGTTCTTTTGGTCTCTCTCTGTCTTATTTCAAGATATTCTTGTGCGTTGCCATGGAGAGGAGACTTTAGGGTCTGTGTGTGTGTGTGTGTGTGTGTGTGTGTGTGTGTGTGTGTGTGTGTGTGTGTGTGTGTACAGTATGTGATTTCATTTAGATTTGTTTGCATATGTATGTAGGAGCCTTTGGTTGCGTTTCTGCTTTGTTAGCTGTATTGTGTTCGGAGGAGTAATACACACCTACAGTACTGTGCAAAAGGTTTAGGCACCCTATTTTTTTTAGTACAAACTTTGTTATAGATTTTTTATTTTATGACTTCTACATTATCAAGTCAGTACAAAAACATTTTAGATTCCCAAAACATTAGTTTTCTAGCACAAAATTAAATGTTACAGAAAAATGTTTGTCATTAAAGAAAGCAGCATATTACGTAAGAGACACTTTTCAGACAAAAAACACAATGAAGGCTGCTGGGTTTTGCTGCAGAAATAAGGAGCAAGTGCGAAAGTCAAAGTCTCCAGAAGAACTGTGGCTGTTTCTGCAAGATGCTCAATAAAACTTACCAGCTCATTTCCTTATAAAACTGCACAAATTATACTGGAGACTACTATTTTTATTTATTTATAGTTTTGTTACACAAAATATTGACTTTGTTTCATTTATTACTGTTTACTGCTCTTTACGGTATTTATTTATTTATTTTTAAATGATGAAACATTTAATTTCATTATTTTGAAGGCATCTTTCCTCTACAGCATTTCTTTGCATGTGCCTAAAACTTTTGCACAGTAGTGTATAGCAAGACAAAAGAGATCAAAGGGGATCGCTGATTTCATGCCGGGAAATTTTCAGAGTAGCTATGACACTGAACTGAATGTGGCATCCTCTTTTGCATTTTGGTCTGTTTGCAACCTAAATGGAATACATGGCAAATTAAACACTGATTTCATACTATATGTACTATAATTATCTCTCAACACAAATATACACACTCTCCCCTGTTTAATTTGATTTGATTGGTTAGCTTTTGCACTGTAATTTACACCAATCTATTTATAGTAATTCAATTTAGACCAGAGATGATCATAGCATATTGCTGAATGAATTAAGTTAAATTACAGCTGCTATTTATAAAGGGACCTGTCTAAGCTGCCACCACAGAGTCTTATTGATATGTATGAGCCAGAACTGCCAGTGAAATTAGACATTTAGAGGTGCCACTGAACCTCGTACTCATTTACACATGCGTGCACACACACACACACACACACACACACACACACACACACACACACACACACACACACACATACACACACACAAACACACCTGACAAATAAAAGATTTGTCAATGTTTTTGTCAATTTGGTCACATGCATATTCCCACCCTCTAGCTAGTTCTCTCCTATCACATATCACATAACAGCTACCAACCAGGGAGCCAACTCTTATCTTTTCAAACTGCTGCTCATGCTGCATCACAAGGCATGGTTCATCATGAGATGCAAAGCACTGTTAGGCTATTTTTAAGATCTTTTATATTATTGTTATACTTTTATTTGATTGTAGTGTGATTACCATGGACAAGAATTGACACATACTTTGCTTGAACTAAAAACCTGTCTACCTGAAACTCTAACATCACAGAAATCAGAGGTCAATTTTTGAAATAACGGTTAAAAGCCTTCTTGAAATAATTTGTCAATAACAAGTAAAATAGAATATATGACTATAACAAATTGAAAATCCCACTAAATACTTGTCTGTGGTATCACACATATGCTACAAACACAGTAGATAGAGATTAGATAGAAAAACTAGTGACTAGTTTTAGAAAATCTTTCTAGTGACTAGAATCTTTCTAGTGAATAGAAAATTCTAGTCAGGAACTGCTTATGACCCAAAGTGTACCACCTGTGAAATATAGTAATATAGCATTGGGCATGTGTGTAGCAGAAGCAGTTCTGGCTCTCCTCTTCCTTGCTTCTGTCCTGGGCAGGGCAATAAATTCTGTGCAATAAATAAATTTAAATTAATTTAAAAACACAACAGTCCCCTTTGTAATTGTTATATACATATACTGTACATTTTTAAATAATCGTTTTTTGAAAAAATAATTTTTTTTTTCTTTAATTCAGTTTTTGATTTGTTTAAACTTTAATCAGCCATAGTATTGAGGAGGCATGGTATTTGTGGTATTTTATTTATTTAACAATGAGTGTGTTGTTGAATTTAGGTATGTAATTAATTTCTTACATGTAACTACAATTATTTTGACATTTAATAAATTGTAATTACATTTTATTCACTTGATACATCATAGTCACGCTGGTTCTGGCACTGAAATTAGTTGTTGTCAACAAGTCTTCTCTTGTTTTTTTTTCTATTAGTCACCAACAGAGAGAGAGAGTTCAACTAGCAAAGAGAGACCTGTTTGACAGGCACATTGAGCATGAATTTCCCACTGTGAGGTGTTTGATCTTTGTCCAAATAGATAATTAGCTTGAAAAGCCTTCACTTGCCACCCACAGATGTCCTCCATTTTTGCACACACACACACACACACACACACACACACACACACACACACACACACACACACACACACACACACACACACTCTTATTTAAACTCATGAGCCTATATTTTGGGAGAAATGTCTGCACTACATATGTAATAAAGAATTCATTTTGCAATTGCACACATCAGCATTCAGATCTGAGGCATGACTATTGACTTACATTGGACAGTTGCACATGATATGCATGCATGGGGTGGAGTTTTTCATGTTGGTGTTTTTTAGTTATGTGGAATTCTGACCTTGCATGATATTGGTTTGAGTGAGGATGTAACAGAAAAGCTTAGACAAATAGAAGAGGCTTGGGCTGTATTTTAATAAAGCATTTATCAAAATAAATATTTACATAACATTTGATCACCGACTTGATCAAATGAATTCTTGATCAGAATAGGACCTGATATGTTTAAATGAAGCAGCACTAACAACGGTTTGAGCATGTTGGATGTTTGTCATTAATCATCAACCACTGAGAATAATACCCAGAAAAAAATGCTTCTTGGGGGTTCCTCAAAGGTTCTTTGGATAGTGGAGTCCTAAAAGTGTTCTACCTGGAATTTAATTGATTTTGTTATTTTGCATAGACAACAGTGAATGTAGCTTCAACAATGGCAGCACTGCTCTGTATCCTGTTGTGAGTTCATCATTCAGGCTGGTGCTAATTTTAGCTCTTGCTGCATCCTAGGTTATCAATATATTTCATGGAGAAACACAAGCTATCAGCATGCTGCTAAATCACAGCATTAAATTAGTTCCATATTAAATATTCTAGTTAACCAAAACTGCCATAAATCTATCAAGCACTCTGTCTAAATACAAAACAATAGGAACACTTCACTGAAGAGTCTGTCATATTATATTCAACTCCTTACAATTAATTGTAGCTCACAAACCTGTAGGTAAATGTCTCAAACTTAGGGATAATCTGTGGATGGAAAATGTGAACTTAGTTATTCCTGTTTGGACTTTATTGCATCTGCCTTGGGGTTTAGCTCTAAGGGTATATGTTAGATTGACAGTTTATATACAAACATTTAGTTATAAGTTTATTAGGTATTCAACTCAATGCAGTTTTATTTGTATAGTGCTTTTAACAATGGACATTGTCACAAAGCAGCTTTAAAGTAGTATATAAATTATAACCCATCCTCATCTGGGTGCAACGGATAGCGCAATTATAAATAAGTAAATCCCTTCTATAACTGTGTACTACATGGTCAAATAGTACAATTGTCTAACCAGGAAATTCATTATAGTTTTTACATGAAATCCATTTTGTTGAACTGTTCACTTATGGAGACTTGAGTGCAAAACTGTTTGTGGCAATTGCAGTCCTAGAGCTATAATAGCAGTTGTAGTCCTAAGCCATCACAGCATAACTGTTCATATGAATTGAGGTCCAAAGCCATCTTTATCGTTTTTAAGTGGTACCATCCTCAGTAATTTCAATGGTCTTTAGGCTGTACCATGTGGGGCCATTCTCAGCAGTAGCAAGTGACTTCCAATTGATGAGAACTCCAACCAGAAGTAGGGCATCAGGATGGATCGGGCAGGTCCAGAGAGCAGAAGGGGTCAGGATCACTGGTATCTCAGGAGTAACGTGCATCTTGACAGAGAGAGATAGACAGGGAGAGAGTGGGAGAGAGAGGGAGAGATTATTAGGTATGCTTATTGTCCCATAATGGTTAAGAACAATGTACTTTGTGAGTGCAAGCAGGGACTCCAGCAAGACTAGTTATGACAGCATAACTAAAATGGAGAGCCAGAAGGTAACACAGACATGAGGGTGCCCTGGGACATAAGGCAGACAGCCACTCCACCATCAACAAACCTAGGTATGAGTTCCTTGTAGTTACCCATTAGCCATTTTACCAAAAACATCTACTGTAACAATATAGAAGGTTGGAGCCATACTCAGCATTTATTACAAAATAGGTAAATTTGCAATCACTGGTCATAAACCAGACAAAAACTCAATACCAGAAAATGAGACAGATTGGCAAGCAAGAGGACTAGACTAGATAAAAAAAAAAAACGGGTAGACAATCCAAAGTTCTAACCTTACGAATGAAATAGCACAGCTCAAAAATCCGAGTACGATTGTTCCCAACACCCCCTGCAACGTTGGTCTGGTTTCTATTGAACCCCTGTGCATTTGCGTTCATCTTTCATCATCACATACGCACAAACAATGCAACTCACCATATTTTAAAAAAAATATATTATTTTGGTGCTATTATGGGCCGCAGATATTATGCACAGCAGTGGACCTCTTCTGTGTCCCACAAAATCCCCTGCCACTCATGGTACACATGTGCTGTGGAAACGAATGATCTCATCATTGGCTAAAACACATGCGCAGGTTACTTTACTTCCTGAACAAGTGCTGATACGAGTACGAGTTGCGCTCACATTCTTGGGAATCGTGGCTCAGTTCCAGTGCAACCCGAACTCGGACTACTTCCTACTGGTAGCGCAGTGGTTAAGAAGTTGGGCTACTGATCGGAAGGTCGTGAGTTCAAATCCCAGCACTGCCAAGCTGCCACTGTTGGGCACTTGAGCAAGGCCCTTAACCCTCAACTGCTCCCCGGGTGCCGCAGCAAAAATGGCTGCCCACTGCTCTGGGTGTGTTCACGGTTTGTAGTGTGTGTGTGTGTGTGTGTTCACAACTCCTAATGTGTGTGCACTAACTTGGATGGGTTAAATGCAGAGGACTGATTCCAAGTTACCATACATTGCCCTTCACATGACACTTTCACTTTCTTGGGTTCGGTACCGTGGTGTGCTTCCTGGTCTGCATGACAGCTTTCACATTATAAGCAGTAGAGGTACATAAGGAAGTAATGATGGAATAAATGTTACTTAGTAGGGATACAGTTTATGACTCTGTCCCATCAGCTCCCTTCTACCCTGTTTATCAGTTGACCATAGAGCATTTGGGTAGTCGACTATTCTTAACATAGCAGTGGCACTGACATGGTAGTGTAATGTTAGTGTGTGATTACATGTGTGCGTTGTATATGGTGCAGCAGTGTTGCTGAGTTTTTAAAACACCCAAGTGCCACTGCTAGGTTGGGAACAGCCAATGCCTACTACCCAAAAATATCCATCCAAAAGCAATTCTGTGGTCAGAAGCTGACACTGATGAAGGGCTAGAGACGATGAACACAAACTGAGCATGGAAAATGTGGGCTGTAGTGTCTAACTGCACACCTACAAGGTGGACTAACAAGGAAGAAGTGTCTAATAAAGTGACCAGTAAGTGTAGATAGTGTTTAAAACCCACTGTATGCCTACTGTACCTGATGTAAGAGTGTAACACCCACACTCATTTCAGTGTCACTGCTTTGCTGAGAATGATCCAGCACCCAAATAATATCTCACCGAAACTGGACAGTTGAAGATTAAAAACATCGCCTGGTCTGATGAATCTCTATTTCTGCTGCAACATGCAGATGGTAGAGAATTTAGCATAAACAGCATGAATCCATGGATCCACCCTGCCTTTTGTCAACAGTTTAGGTTGGTAGTGTTGGTGTAATGGTGTGGGGAATGTTTTCTTGACACACATTGGGCCACACAATGACACAGCCTATCATAGTATTGTTGTTGACCATGTACTTCTCTTTATGGCCATAACTGGTTACATCCAGCATGATAATTCACCTCAAAAACATGTCATCTGAAACTGGTTCCATGAATATGATCTTTGCGACGTAGCAGAGCAGGGGTTTTCCCAGCATGAATGTGTGGCTGACAAATCTGCAACAATTATGTGCAATTGTGTTAACCAGGAGCAGAATCTCTACAGAATGTTTCCAACATTTTGGCACATCCATGCCATGAACAATTGAGGCTGTTCTGAGGGGAGTCCTATCCAGTATTAGTATGGTGTTCCTAATAAAGTGGTCTGTAAGTATATATGCTCAGTCCTTCCTGTTAGCAGAGGAGGAAGATGTGGGGGAGTGAGTGTGGACTGATGGGGGAGCGACAGAGAGGGGGAAATGGTTGTGCTAAGAGGATGATGCTGTCGAGAGCTATTTTGGTTTGATGGGATAATCAGGATGGATGGGTGGGCTACTGACAAAAACCTGCACTCATGAGACTTGTTTCACAGACAGGGAAGAAGAGAAAGAGATGAACATGGTGAGAAGAAGAGACAGCAGAGGTCAGTACTATTCAGAATAAAAATAGATAGTGACAAAGAGAAGGGGCAGGGAGGGTGAAAAAAGGGTGTTAAAGGTGACAGGACTTTGAAAGCTAGACAGTTAAAAACAATAGAAGTGATAAGAAACATACCTGCATCCACAAAGTGTGACATGTTTAGAGTAGAATATTACTGGTGGCTCAGTGGTTATAGCTCAGAGATGGTCATCGGAATAGTAATAGTTAAAATCCCAGAACCACCAGACCACTGCTGGGACTTTGAGTGAGATCCTTAACCTTTAACATCCCAGCTCAATTGTGGACAAAAGCATCAAATCAGTAAATGCAAATATATAAATACATATCAGCAATAAAATTAAAACCACTGACAGGTGAAGTGAATAACTTTATCTTGTTACAATGGCACCTGTGAAGGGGTGGGATATATTAGGCTGCAAGTGAACAGTCAGTTCTCGAAGTTGATGTGTTGGAAGCAGGAAAAATTGGCAAGTGTAAGGATCTGAGCAACTTTGACAAGGGCCAAATTGTGATGGCTTGACGACTGGGTCAGAGCATCTCCAAAACGGCAGGTCTTGTGGGGTGTTCCCTGTATGCAGTGGTTAGTATCTACCAAACGTGGTCCAAGGAAGGACCACTGGTGAACCAGCAACAAGGTGCCCAAGGCTCACTGATGGCGTGGGGAGCGAAGGCTAGTCTCTCTGGTCTGATCCCACAGAAGAGCTACTGTAGCGCACATTGCTGAAAAAGTTAATGCTGGCTATGATGGAAAGGTGTCAGAATACACAGTGCATCAGCTTGCTGCATATGGGGCTGTGTAGCCACAGACCGGTCTTTCTCTCTCTCTCTCTCTCTCTCTCTCTCTCTCTCTCTCTCTCTCTCTCTCTGGTGCATGCTGGGGGTGGGTGTGGTTAGCGTGAGATCCGAGTGTGAGAGCGCTTGCTGAGTTTTTACTCAGATTCTTTAATCTTTATTTTCTTTTCCTTACTTTCTTTGAGCACTTTTAGTTTGTTGTAGGTTAGTGATATTAGTTAGAAGTCCGCGTGTGTGTGGCGACATGGCGTCTACCCCTTCGGGGGAAGCGTCGCCTCTCTCCCTCCGGAATGGGATCAGGTGTGTTCTTGAGGTGAGCGCATCTATCGAAGATGTTCTCCTCACTGTAGGAGAACAGGTGGGCCATGATAACATCAACTCGGCCACCAGAATGAACAAAGCAGTCAGGATCTTCCTGAAAACCGAGAATCTGTTCAGCGGGTTAATTGGGAGTGGTATATGGGTGAAGGAGACGTATGTGGCAGTTACACCTTTATCCACCCCGGCCTCTAAAATCATCATCTCAAACGTCCCCCCATTTATCACTAACGAGGCCATCGTCAAAGAGCTGACCAGATTCGGGAAAATCACCGGAGCTATGAAAATGATCCCGCTAGGCTGTAAAAACGCCACACTTAAACATGTCCTGTCATTCAGGAGACAGGTGTACATGTTCCTGAACTCTCCCAATAAATCCCTGGAGGTGTCTTTTCGGGTCACTAGTGGAGAAAACTCCTACGTGGTGTACGCCAGCACTGAAAGTCTGCGCTGTTTTGAATGCGTGGATATCGGACACAAGCGCTTTACTTGCCCGCATAAAGCGCGTGCTGCTGATCAGCAAGGCCCACCTGTAACAGGAGAACACAGCTCAGAACAGGAGGATACAGTGAAGGATCCTGACCAGGTGAAGGTGCAGAGTGATACTAACATAAAGGTAAGAGCAAATGTGGCTGAGACAAATGCAAATGTGGCTGACAATAATGTGAATGCTACTGAGAATCTAGAGAATGCTGCTGATAATAATGTGCATAGTGCTGATGATGAGCAGCCAGGCTGCAGTGATGCTGGAAAGCATGTGGATCAGAGCAATAACTCCTCTGTCTGTAGTGAGGCTGATCCGGAAGCTAAGATGTATGAAGGACAGTGTGATGAAATGGACACAGTTTCAGAAGTAACTGAAGATAGTTTCCGTGATGACGATTCAGTTACTGATGATGATGCTGATAGTGATTTATACACAGTGGATCAGATTAATGCCTTCCTGGATGAAACTAAGGGGAAGAGTGTTGAACTAGTGAAGTTTTTTCCAGACCTAGACAAGTTCATGCTATCGGTTAAGAAAGCACGTAAGGAAAGCAGCTTAGATGAGTTATCACTACTGAAAAGATTCAGACTGAAAAAATACCTAACAGCAGTCAGAAAAAAGAAAAAATCGGTCAAGACTAAAGGTAGAGGTACACCCAAATAAGTGCACATGGGGATCTCTTTCTCTCTGTTCTGCTTCCTATTACAACTGTCTTTTACTATCATCCTACCCTCTTTTATCATGGACATCTTAAGACTCGGGTCCTTAAATATAAATGGGGTTAGAGATAATAATAAATGGGTTTTACTAAAAGAATGTATCACTCTGAAGGATTTAAATGTAATATTTTTACAGGAAACTCACAGTGATGTGAGTAATGAAGTAGATTGGGGTTTACGGTGGGAGGGAGAGTATTTTCTCAGTCATGGGACCAATCTCAGTGCAGGGGTGGCAATACTTTTCTCTCCTAGATTAAATGTAAAGGTTTTAACTATTAATGAGGTGGAAAAGGGGCGTTTGCTCATGGTCAAGGCAAAAATAAAAGACATGGAATTTGTATTTATTAATATTTATGCTCCGAATACTGGAAGTGAAAAAATCAGACTTTTTAAAACTGTCAAAGATAAACTTGTTTCCTTCACACAAGATGTCTTTCTGGTTGTTGGTGGGGATTTTAATTGCACACTTGATTTTACTCTCGATAGAAACAGTGAAGAAGCTCATCTTTTATCTGCTAAAAATTTAGAGGAAGTAATTACACAGACAGGGCTGGTGGATGTATGGAGAGAAAAGAATAAAAGTGTAAGACAATACAGTTGGCTTAAAGTGGCAGCAGGGAAAGTTAGTGCTGCACGCCTGGATCGCTTTTATATGAATAACACTCTGCGTAATAGAGTCATAAGTGCATGTGTTACGCCTTGTGGGTTCTCTGATCATCACCTCATCACAGCACATGTAACTGTATCACAAACAAAACCACAGTATTTTTATTGGCGTTTTAATACAAAGTTAACCCAAGATTTGGATTTTAATGAGAATTTTACGTTTTTTTGGGGGTGCTGGGCAAACCAAAAGAAAGAGTATGAAAATCTTCTCCAGTGGGGGGAGGTAGGAAAGGCTCAGATAAAGCTCTTCTGCCAACAGTTTATGTCACACACTTCAGCTAAGGTTAAACAAGCAGTGTCTAATCTAGAACTGGATATCACAGCTATCCAAAATACATTAATTGAACAAAACAATGTAAATGTGCAGAAAAATATTATTCAGAAGAGACACGAATTAAGAAGGGTTTTACAAGAAAAGGCCAAAGGAGCAATTATTAGAGCACGTTTTACCTCTGTGCGTGACATGGATGCTCCTACATCCTACTTTTTTAACCTGGAAAAAAAGAGTGTTGCTAATAATTTTATGCATGTTTTACGAAGGTCTGATGGAAGTGTTACCTCAGACCCGGTTGAGATGAGAAGACTAGCTGTTGATTTTTACTCAGCCTTATATGCTAAAGAACTCACAGAAAAACAATGCTCAGATGAACTTTTTAAAAACCTGCCTGTACTAGATACAAAAGACAAAAAGCTTCTGGACTCAGAAATGACTTTTGAGGAAGTCACAACAGCAGTGTATCAGCTGTCCTCGGGCCGAGCACCAGGAATCGATGGACTACCTATCGAATTCTACAAATCCTTTTGGAGAACCATAGGCAAAGACTTTTATGAAGTTTTACAAGAAAGTTTTAAAGCTAACATGCTCCCAAAAAGCTGTCAACGTGCTGTTCTCTCCTTACTCCCCAAAAAAGGAGACCTGTGTTTGCTCAAAAACTGGAGACCAGTTGCTGTTTTATGTTCCGACTTCTTTTGGTCAGGACAGCACTGGCTAAGAGCTGCTGTCCTTTACCTCCCAGTCCAAGAAGTAGGACAAGGGCTGATTGACATTTTCAGTAGAGTGGCGGTCTTTCGTCTACAAGCAGTACAGCGTCTCCTATACCATCAACATCACCAGTGGATGGATGTGGCATGTGCACCGTTGTACAAAGCTGGGAGATTGGGTCTAGACAAACACCTTTTTACCCTGCGTCTAGAGAGCGTGGACTTGGAAGGACTCACAGCGTTCTATCAGAGCGCTCTACAAGCGAGACAGACCCTCTCCTTTTCGAGAAATTGAGCTGGTTGACACCTGAAGAATTGGCTGCGAAGGCAGGCTTTAAATCAGTGCGTCTCGCTCAACGTATTCTTGATGACTTGGAGGCTGGTCTTCCTGCTCCAGTAAAAGACTTTCTGAATGACACACCCATTGAGAACACAAATGAACCTCCTCACTGTCCTGAACTGCAAGTCTCTTTGAATAAAGAGGGCTGGCAAGAGGATGTTGGAAAATTACTATCCATGGATACAGAGCTTGTGTAAAGACTATCAATTATCAACGCCTCAAGGATGTGAGGAACACAAGATGGACAGAGGTGCTGGATCCAGGCTCTTCCCCGAAAGGTAGCTGGAGATCCCTGTACAAAAGACCCATCGAAAAGAAGGTTGGAGATCTCCAGTGGAGAACTGTACATGGGTTATTAGCCACAAATAGACACTTAGCACACCTGAACCCTTTATTGAGTGTCCTCGTTTAAATCGGATTTTAGATTTAGTGAAAACATGGGGTTTACAGTTCACAGGCAGTTTTAATCGAGCATTATTTATTTTTGGTCCAAAATACTATGTGAAAAACAAACGAAAAGTGGTTTTACTTAACTTTTTATATGGTGTTGCAAAGCTGGCGATATGGTGCACAAGGAAGACTAAAGTAGAAGGAAGAGGAGGAGTTGATCCAGTACTAATGGTGAAGGGTTTTATAAAGAAGAGGTTAACTATAGAATATGTTTTTTATCAACTTGTGAAAGATGTGAATTCTTTTTTCTATGTTTGGGGTGTTGATGATCTTATATGTGAACCTGATGATGAGGGTTTTAAACTAAATATCTGAAGTGCTGTTTTTCTATTTTTGAATGGTACTATGGAACTATATTTTATGTTTTATTTTTCAATTAATTCTATTTATATCGTGTTTATTCTCTTATTTATTTATTTCAATTTCTCATGAAAATTTATACACATTTTATGATGAGATCTATATTTGTATTTATGTTTCCCATAAAAATATAGGTCTCTGTTTTTGTATTGAGTAAATAAAAAGAGACCTTAAAAAGTCAAAAAAGTCTCTCTCTCTCTCTCTCTCTCTCTCTCTCTCTCTCTCTCTCTCTCTCTCTCTCTCTCTCTCTATATATATATATATATATATATATATATATATATATATATATATAGATATATATATTTATATATATATATATATAAATAATCTGTGTATATATATATATATATATGTGTGTGTGTGTGTGTGTGTGTGTGTGTGTGTGTGTGTGTGTGTGTGTATATATATATATATATATATATATATATATATATATATATATATATATATATATATATATATAAAATTCAAATAATCAAAATTATTCAACCCTCATTGCAAATCAGGTCTATTGTCAAAATTGACAGACTTTCAGCAGTTTGCAATGAACAAATCAAACAAAAGCAATTGAAATAGTTCAACATAATGAACGCTTCAAATGGTTTCCCCAAATTCAACTGAAAATGCAGCTTATAATGATTTCTCCAGTTTCAAAATTATTCAACCCCTTCATGGCAAGCATCTTTAGTACTTAGTAGAGCACCCTTTTGCTGCTATGACCTGCTGCAAACGAGATGCATAGCCAGACACCAGCTTCTGGCAGCGTTCCTGAGGAATCTTAGCCCATTCCTCATGAGCAATGGCCTCCAGTTCAGTAATATTTTTGGGTTTGTGTGCTGCAACCACCTTCTTCAAATCAAAAAGTCAGGTGACTGTGATGGCCCTGTAGATTCTTCCAGGACTTCTTCTGCAACTAAGCCTTGGTGGAATTTGAGGTATGCTTGGGATCATTGTCCTCGAAGTTGATGTGTTGGAAGCAGGAAAAATGGGCAAGTGTAAGGATCTGAGCAACTCTGACAAGGGCCAAATTGTGATGGCTTGACGACTGGGTCAGAGCATCTCCAAAACGGCAGGTCTTGTGGGGTGTTCCCTGTATGCAGTGGTTAGTATCTACCAAACGTGGTCCAAGGAAGGACAACTGGTGAACCAGCGACAGGGTGCCCAAGGCTCACTGATGGCGTGGGGAGCGAAGGCTAGTCTGTCTGGTCTGATCCCACAGAAGAGCTACTGTAGCGCACATTGCTGAAAAAGTTAGTGCTGGCTATGATGGAAAGGTGTCAGAATACACAGTGCATCAGCTTGCTGCATATGGGGCTGTGTAGCCGCAGACCAGTCAGAGTGCCCATCTAGACCCCTGTCCACCACCGTAAGCACCTACAATGGGCATGTGAGCATCAGAACTGGACCATGGAGCAATGGAAGAAAGTGGCCTGGTCTGATGAATCATGTTTTCTTTTACATCATGTGGACGGTTGGGTGCATGTGCATTGCTTACCTGAGGAAGAGATGGCACCAGGATGCACTATGGGAAGAAGGCAAGCTGGTGGAGGCAGTGTGATGCTCTGGGCAATGTTCTGCTAGGAAACCTTGGGTCCTGGCATTCATGTGGATGTTAATTTGTACTACCTACCTAAACATTGTTGCAGACCAAGTACACCCCTTCATGGCCATGACCCCTACAGTGCCTTCCACTAATATTGACACCCTTGGTAAATATGAGCAAAGAAGGCTGTGAAAAATTGTCTTTATTGTTTAACCTTTTGAAAAATAGTCTGCTCTCATGGATATCAAACAATTGCAAACACAACACAGGTTTATCAAAAAAAATATCTTTGTTAAATATAGGTGTACAACAATTATTGACACCCCTATGAATTCATATGACAATAATATATTTGAAGTATATTCCCATTGATATTTTACATTTTTTCTTTAGTAACCTGGGTGACTAGGAACAGGAAATTGTTCAACCATGACTTCCTGTTTCACAGGGGTATAAATATGAGGTAACACACAGGCCAAATTCCCTTAGTCATTCATAACAATGGGTAAGACCAAGGAATATAGCTGTGATGTGCGGCAAAAGGTTGTTGAGCTTCACAAAATGGGAAATGGCACAAGCATTGAAAATGCCCATTTCCACTATCAGGACAATAATTAAGACATTCCAGTCAACTGGAAATGTTATGAATCAACCTGGAATTCTATGTGTGTCTATACTGTCTCAACGCACTGTGAAGAGGATGGTTGTAGTGGCCAAAAAATCTCCAAGGATCACAGCTGGAGAATTACAGAAGTTAATTGCGTCTTGGGGTCAGATCCTTTGCCATGTATTCTCCAACCTCATCAGGCATTATAGGAGAAGACTCAGAGCTGAGTCTTCTCAGAGAGAGGTAGCACAAAGTATTGACTAAATAATTGTATTGCCAATAATTGTTGCACGCCTATATTTAACAAAGATATTTTTTAGATAAATTTGTGTTGTGTTTGCGATTGTTTGATATCCATGAGAGCAGAGTATTTTTGGGAATCAAAATGATCAAAAGGTTAAACAATAACGACTTAATAAAGAATTTTCACAGCCTTCTTGTATTTATTTATTTATTTATTTGTGTGTCAAAAACCATAATACAGATATTTAGTCTTCTTAGGGACATTTCAGTCCTTGGGAGAAAAGAGACTGAGGAGGTTTATTCTTATCCTTTATTTGATGGGGGTCTGTCTCAAACATGGCGTTAATAAAGTCTGATTTAATAAACTGGATTCTCTATGGCAACAAGAGCTACCCATTATTAACTGCAACCTGCTGAATGGTTCTCTAGATCAGTTTTAAACCGCCAGTACATTATATAAATATATACTGTATATGAGCCTACCTTATAGATGCACTTTGTAGGTATTCAGTTACTGAATGTAGCAGATCTGTTGCTATGCACAGCTTGTCAGCCATCCTCTACTCCACCCTTCAGTGGAAAGAGGGCACCATATAACCATAGCACACTAGATATTACTAGATACTAGATTATTACTAGATATTATTCTCAGTGCAGCAGTGAAATTGACAGGTTGATACAAGGAACAAGGTAGGTGTACCTAATAAACTGTGTATTAAATCAGCTTGAGTTACTGCTCTGTATAAATCATTTACTTGAACCAACATTTGATACAGAACATTAAAATTACATAATGCATTTTATGGCATGAGTTGTGAGAGAACTCGCCCAATCGTCATGCTCCATTATTGTTATCTTCTGGCCACACAGCTCTTGATTGCTCTTAATATTGTTACTGGCATTGTCAGTGGAACTGCAATTTCCTGATAGTGAATAATATCTGAAACATCCATATGCATGAAAAACAGTATTCATGAATCCTTCTTACCTGTACATGGCCAAAATGATGGATAAACGCTTAATGATGAAACTCTTAAGCCATTGATCATCATGGCAGAAAAAGCCTAATAGATGTTAGAAGATGTGATATTTAATAATGAGCTATTGGTGAGCTCATTCATTCATTCATTCATTCATTGTTTGTTTACCTATTTAGTTATGGAGATTTCGCCCCTTACTCTCAGCTGAGTTTCCCATTTGTATTTCTCTGGTGTGTCAATTTTAATGTGTCATATCCCTTAAAATATACAGTACATAGTCTTGGGTTACTTAATTAATTACAAATCTTAGTGACTTGTGTTACACTAGCATGACTAAATGTTTCTCTATCAGCACACACTAACGTAAGAAAGTTTATAGGCAAGTCTTTCAGTTTGCATAGGCTACAGAATAGTATAATGTATAATGACACTTTTATGAGTTTCATGTTTCATAGATCCCAATTTTCCTCTTCAAACCTATGAAATTTAGGATCGAATCTAATTCTTTTATAAATGAGACCACAGATTTCTTTCATCTATTGCTATACCAAGCAACACATTTTACTGTCAGGCAATGAAATATTGATTAATAAAGCCAAATCTGTGATGTATTAAATCAATGGCATCATGGCTGCATTACTCATTGAGCAGAAAAACAAACATGTATTATTGATTCTTTCGATTTTACAGAGGGTAACCTTCATCATGTTATGAGCTTTATCTTTCACGCGATCAGAGTGGAGATATTTGGAGTGTGTGTGTGTGTGTGTAAGAGAGAGAGAGAGAGAGAGAGAGAGAGAGAGGATGTCTGCTTCTTGTTTAGAATCTTTCATAGAGTGTCACTGATTGCGTGTTTAGGCTCAAGTATCTGATGAAGTGAATGACTCAAGTATCTGATGAAGTGAATGTCCCTTGCCTCTGCTGAGTGATTCAGGTGCTACCTGGCCTGAATAAGAGAATGTGAAACAATCTTTCTAATTTCTGCCTCTGATAAAAATTAGCCTCCATATATGATTATGCAGCTATTCCTGGTGCTTGAGTGAACGAATGAGCTTCCTGAAGGAGCATTTGAATCATATTTCTGATAAACCAGGTGCACAGGTACAGAGGCTGAGCATGCTGGTGCTACTGCGACTTGCTAGACTAATTGGAGGGTTCATTTCAGTCAATTCACTCAGTAAGAATGACGCTTAATAAGTAAAATGCTTTCCAGGCCATTATAATGGATTGTTTATCTATTTCATAGCTTATCTTTTAAGGGAGTTTGACTGCATTTCAAATTGGTTTAAGCTTATTCTGTATCCTGTAAAGGACATGTCACAAAGTGTGTGTTAGTGTCCAGGTTTGTGTGCACTTGGTTGTGAAAGGCTCGAAATGCTGTTGCTTGTCAGTGACTAATTGGAAGAGAACAGGAGAACCATTGCTGAAGCACTATGTGACATTTGTCTCTCTTCCTCAGTCCCTCGTTTTGTTGTTCCTGTGGTATAATTGAATGAGCTTTCAGTAATGCCACTCTTCCTTTTGGGTTCCTTGTCACCCGACCCAGATGGATGGACAGAGAGCGTGATTTATATGGAAAAAAAGTAGGACACAGGGAGAGTTTTATATTGGAACACTAAGCTGTATTCCTCTCTTCCTGTCACAGGCCCATCAGTCTGAGAAATCAAATCTGCACCTGACCCCAAATGTGAAATGCCTTCAAAATGTCCCCACCCACACACACATTCACACACAGAGTTGAATTACAATTTTTGTATTATTTTCCACTGTCTTGCATAATACCCAAGTTAAACATAAAATAAAATCCATTAAAAAATCCATAAAATAAAAGCTTAATTTTTGGTTGAAATATTCTTTATTGGGAGTAGCCGAATGCCCCAATATTGTGAAAATTTGACCCACAAAGAATTACATGCATCACACACACTAACTAACAAACACACATAGTAAGTTTGTCTTACTATCCTTGAGGACCATGCACTGACATACACTGCCCTCCACTAATATTGGCACCCTTGGCAAATATGAGCAAAGAAGGCTGTGAAAAATTGTCTTTATTGTTTTAACCTCTTGATCTTTTGTTTAAAAAAATCACAAAAATACTCTGCTCTCATGGATATCAAACAGTTGCAAACAAAACACAGGTTTATAAAAAAAAATCTTTGTTAAATATAGGTGTGCAACAATTATTGGCACCCTTTTAGTCAATAATTTGTGCTACCTCCCTTTGCCAAGATAACATCTCTGAGTCTTCTCCTATAATGCCTGATGATGTTGGAGAATACATGGCAAGGGATCTGAGACCATCCCTCCATATAGAATCTCTTCAGATCCTTCAAATTTCGAGGTCCATGCTGGTGGACTCTCCTCTTCATTTCACCCCACAGGCTTTCTATGGGTTTCGGGGGACTGGGATGGCCATGGCAGGACCTGAACATAGGGAGGCATGTCAGTATCCTTCTATTCACAGGTGAAAAAGTTGTCTCAGCTCCTTAGTTCCTGCCAATAATATTATACTGTGTATGTATATTATATTATATTGTAATATTTATTGCACGGTTTTCATGGCACATACAGCCACAGCCCAGTATTTCAGGATCTTCAGGTTGCCGTGGTAACTGCAGACTCTGTGGCCATCCCTGAGATATGCTGGAAGTCGGGATCCTGCAGGGACAAGCCTGTCATTTCACTCTGTTTTTGCGAAAGTGTAAGGGTCTCCAGTCGTTCTGTGCTTTACACCTGGTGTCAGAGTCAGTGCAGTGAATCTAATTACAGATGCTTACAGTTCTGAATGATGTGCTATGACTGAAAACAATACCCACGTTCAGTAAAAGCCTTATTATTTTGTTATTAAAAACAAAGGCACTTTGTTAGACCACGTAGAAAAGCTCTTCTTATTGTTCCATTGTGACAGTTAAAAGCCTGTATGCTGGCAGCTCAAACACTGAGTTGGAGTTACAGTGTAGACCAGTGGCAGCTGGTGGTTTTTAGAATAGGGGAAGTGCAGGTGTCTGTTATAGGAGTATATGTAGAAGTATATATCTATATATGTATAAAATGAGTAGTGTCTGCCATGTAGTTAAGCTGCTAACTAGCTAGGTACATTTTACTGAAGAAGGTAGTGACAGCTAGCTAGCTAGAGCTACAGTATGAATAAACAAAAGAAAAAATTTCAAACATAACTTTATACTTACAATTTATTTACAATATTTATCAATTACAGAAATTTGAATAACAAGCTATACTAGTTGTGTAAAACTGTTATGGGTTAGGCTACTTACTGAATACTGCAGCTCTGAGTACTCTAAGTCTGATTGGTGAGGATATATTTAAGTTTGTGAAGTCATTCATGATCATTATCATCTCAGTAATTGACAGTAGGCTATGAAGTTCAGCCCCTTTGAGAGATCTTGCAATCAACATATGGAGAATCCGTGGGTCTGGGCGGGATAAGAGATGAGCACACGGTCCATTGAAAGTTGAGATACTATCTTTGTTTCTATACAAAACCCACTGCCCATACTCCCATACCATTAAAGTCTGCTCTCCAGTGAGCATTAATCTTTCCTCCCATTGAAACACAGTGCACTTGAATCTGCCATAGGAGCCCATAGAAGCCCGGCTTCACTGGATCCCTATCGGTGCTGTGTCGTCGGCTTCAAAGGAGATTTTCACAGAGGCTGCGTGGATGTTCCACACAATTTAAATTGAGTAATAAGTAGAGTGTGGCAGGTGGAGGCGTGGTTTAGTGGTAGTCTGCAGCAGGTGCATGGGGGAGTAGGCACTTAACATACTTAAACCTGCATACTGTATATTTTCTTATAACAGCATGCCCTCTTGTTTTTTTTATTCCTTACATAATTGGCAGCAGCTAGTATTTCACTTCCCTTTCTCCATTTTTTAAAATTAATTTCACTTAAGATTTAATATACTGCCATGATGTATGCGCATCTAATTTAGAACTATCATAGAGCTAATTTTCAAAAGAAGTGATGTTCACAGTGTCTGAACAGACCATGCATTTGCGGAAGTATGGAAAACAGTGCAAGCTAATTGTGAACAAATGATCAGTGTTTTATTCAGTGTATCTTATTATATACTTGAAGTAAATATGGATAATTTGACAAGTCATTTAAATGCATAGAAAGGTTTTACTGTGTATCCCTTTCTTTTTTGCTTTGTTAAACATGCATATGAGTGCTGGGAGGCCGAAAGATTTCAGTTTCCAGAGAGCAGCTATATCATTGAAGTTGAAAGTCACAGTGAGGACTTGCTGCAGCGGGGCTGCCGTTTGTGGTACTGCAACAACAAAGGCCTTCAAACAGCAAAGCCACTGCTGGGGAGAGACCAGAGCTGAGCTACCAAACTGTGAGAGTGAGGGCTAACACGTGCTACCTCCATCAAGTGCAGCCAGTCATTTGCATTTTATGGCGCTGTTACTATATGCAAGATTGTAGGATAGCTAAATGAGCTGGGAAAACACCCTGTGGGGCAAACAGCTTAATTGTGTATGCGTGAACGAGTAGATCCCTCATTAACTATCTTATCCATCCTAAGAGCATTGCTAATTGTGCTCTTGTGGACTTCCCAAAATGGAAAGCTACGGCATTGCTGTGTGTTAAACTCAAATTACAGAACACATTATCTGTTCTGGACTTGAGACTTTTTGACTAGAATTTAATAATGTGGTCATTTTTGATGTGGGAAAGTCTCTTTTTTCAGTAAGCTTTCATCCAATAATGAACCAGAGCCCAAAACTTATTAAGACATCAAACAGATTTAAAAAAAAAAAAGTGAAGTTATAGGTTTGTTTTTGACAATGCAGTTCAACTTGTGAGCTGCTAATTCCTGAACTTATATTCTATTATCAGTATACATTGACCTGTTCGTAGGGTGTGCCAGCCCACTCACACTATGACTAAGTACCTGTTTACTGAATTGAAATGGATAGGATGAGTTAAGGAGCAGTAGGTCACATTAGTGGAGTGTTAGCCATTGAGCTTGGGCAGAGTTGCCTTCAGGTTCTGAGGAGGTTTAAAAGTAATGCATGTATTAGCACAGGCACATCTCTAGTGATAGTATTACATTTGCATTTGTTAAGGGAAGATGATGTGTATGTGTGTGTGTGTGTGTGTGTGTGTGTGTGTGTGTGTGTGTGTGTGAGAGAGAGAGAGAGAGAGACAGAGAGAGAATAATATGTATGGGTTTTTTTTTTGTTTTTTTTACGTGCTATATGTGTCTGTAATATAAAGTATGAGTGTGTGAGTGTGTTGTTTCTGTGTAGGTGTGTGTGTGTGTGTGTGTGTGTGTGTGTGTGTGTGTGTGTGTGTGTGTTTAGCTCTGTTGCATAAGGGAGTCTATGTTTCTGATTGTATAACCTGTGTGGGGGAGATGGAGTCCTTATGTGCCTCCCTTTTCTGTATGTGTGTGTATGTGTATGTATGTGTGCTCATGTGCGTGTGTGTGTGTGTGTGTGTGTGTGTGTGTGTGTGTGTGTGTGTGTGTGTGTGTGTGTGTGTGTGTGTGTGTGTGTGTGCGTGTGTGAGACTATTTTGCTTCTCTTTTTTTACTAGTCACATTTGACTGTGATAGCATGTTAGTGTCTCATGTCTCATCATATAAGATGTGTGTTACACTGAAAGAAATGGATGAGTGGTAGGGAGGAGAGAAATGACAGGAGATTCCCTCCGAAGCAGCAGACAGTTCAGTCTCCTACAGTCATAGTCATGCAGAATATTCTGGTCGCCCACAGTTACACACAGTAACAGTCGGCTCTCCTGCTGGTAGTCTTGAACAATTTGCCTGCAATTAGCCTGTTTCCTGCAGCACACATTTCTGTCAAGTTATACCAGTGACCTCCTTATGAGTTTTTGTTCCACTTGAGATCTCAGCTTCTTTCCCAAGTTTCTTTTCTGGATTAAGTGATTCTTCTTTCTATAATTACTGTCAAACTGTAGTCGCTCTTTTTATGGGGCTTTTATGGGGTTAGAGTTTGACTAAAGACATATTTAGTATTTTAAAGTTTGTAGTTAAGCAAAAAAAAAGAAAAAAAAAAGAAAAGATTATTAAGAACTAAACTTTAATAAGGATTCATTTCTCCAATGCAGTTAAAGCAGTGTTGATTAGTTTTTAAGCATAGCATGGAAACCCATAAGGCTTAATTATGTTAAAATTGGCAGAGTGAGATTTAACTTGTCTTATTTCAGAACCCAGTGCAGCAGACGAAGAACTGGGGGGGAGGAATGTGTGGATAAGTGTGTATGCAAGTGCGAGAGAGGTAATAACCCGGAAATGTAGCAATCAAGTCACTGATCCTCATTCTAGCCTATTTCAATTTCATTATACTGAATTGCAGAAAGTACATCAGTGCTGTGGGAGACCTTATATGGTGCACTTTTATATGTATTGGCAAAGTGATGCAACCCGCTGAGGCAATCCAGGCATGAGAAAAGAAATTCAGAAAACTTGGCCGGAACTGAATAGCCTGCTGGCATCATTATATGTCTAGTCTTCATTCTGTACACCTATCTTGGGCCTGTCGCTAGTGTTAACTCCAACTCCAGTGCTCACCTTTGCTTGTTAGTAAAGTTGTCCAGTCAGTTTGGCATAAAGAAAGTGAAAGTCAATTCAACATCAGCAACAAGACTCCACACCTTGTATCAGCTAAAGGTTTAAAAGATTTTTGATGTGTTTCCTTAATTAGTGAACAACAGATAAATACAACATTAGGTATATATTTCTCTGTGATCTAATGTTGTATTCGATTTGGGAAGTCGGAGCTCGGAATGACGTTATTTTTAACCTCTGTGCATTTGAGCTGCAAAGTGGGAAAAAAAACATGGATGCGTCTGTGTTTGTCTTTTGGAAGCAACAAGCCGACAGCAAACTGTTCTAAAGCAAATACTTGTATATACAGCACAACTCATTTAAAGGTAAGAAGTGCTACTTTGTTTACTGTTGATACTGTATATCAGGAGCTCCTGACTAGGAATTCTGAGTTTAGGGGGTGTTTTCTTTGGTTTTCCCAAAGAAATTATGAGTTACAGCCTCTATGCAGCATTACTCACATGGAGCAATGTAATTTTGAAATTATTCTCAGATTGATGACGCATGTATGTGAACACAAAAATGAACTCAGACCCCTAAAGGGAACTGTACTCAGACCACCTCCAAAGAAACTTGTGGGTTGCTGTACATACACAGCTCCAGCTTTCTATCCACTAAGATGAGATTCTTGTTTATTTTGACATGATTGCATCACGCAGTTCCTGAAGATTTTTCAGGTGCACTTTCATGCTGTGAATCTCCCATTCTACCACATCCCAAAGGTGTTCTGTTGGATTCAGATCCTGTGACTGGGAAGGCCACTGAAGAACACTGAGCTCATTGTCATGTTTATGAAACCAGTCTGAGACGACTTTTACTTTGTGACATGGTTATCATTCTGGAAATAGCAATTAGAAGATGGGTTAATTGTGGCCATGAAGGGATGCACCACAATTGTACAGAGTGATTATCTGAGTTACTGTAGCCTTTCTGTCAGCTCAAACCAGTCTGGCCATTCTCCGGTGACCTCTCTCATCAACAAGGCGTTTCTGTCTGCAGAACTGTCACTCACTGGATGTTTTTTTCTTTACTGCACCATTCTGACTGAGTAAAATCTAGAGACTGTTGAGCATGAAAACCCCAGGAGATCATCAACAGTTATATACTCAGACCAGCCTGTCTGGCACCAACAAGCATGCCACGGTCAAAATCACTGAGATCACATTTTTTCCAAATTCTGATGGTTGATATGAACATTACCCGATGCTGCTGGCCTGTATCTGCATGATTTTATGCATTGCCCAGCTGCCACATGATTGGCTGATTAGATAATTGCACGCATGCATAGGTGTACAGGTGTTCCTAATAAAGTGCTCAGTGAATGTATGTGAAGTATGAATGTATTTTGTCTACACAAACCACTCACATGAGCTAAACAATCAGTAGCTCTATGGCATGACGCATGGGTTGGTTTTGATGGTTCAGCATCAAACATGTTTCCTTTTTTCCTCCAGATGCCTCTGGTATTTCACTTCAGTTCTGTTTTGCTCTAACTAATTTTTATTTACAGCCAAATGTCAGCATCATGTATAGCAACCATTTTGAATGGCACTGTCCATAATTAAGTGTTACATGGCTGTTACACTATAGCAAAGGAGTTGTGGTGTGAAAAACAAGTGGTCTGAGATCTAATCAATGCTAAAATGTCCAGGCAGAGAACTGAGTCCACTTGAATTGTGATCACCAAAAAGCACTGAGCACTAAAAGCAGTTCCCTTTCAGACCCACTTTAACATGAGTGAGAATGGTTCATTTGAAAGAGTTCTGCATGTTGCTAATAATTTCTGTTAATACCTACAAGCTTCTACCTACATGGCCATCTGATGGTAAGACATCATGTGTCTTACCATCATTTCTGATGCTTCTCAATGCAGCAGTTCACTTTATGATGCTACTTCATTATTTTTTGTTGGTTGGAAAAAAATTCAGCAATTTCAAGTAGCTGAGAATGAAAAGTCACTGTACAAATATTTAACCTACCTGATTCAGTAGACAGCTGCTCAGTATCACTGTGTGTCTTGCTGTGTGTCTGGCTTTGTCTTGCCTGATTCACATAATGTACTTCCCAGTAGTCTGCAGTTCCGTGTGTTTCTTTCACTGTTTGACCTTGTTGAATGGTTTCCTCATTGCACTTGGAGAATTTCAGAACAGTTTTAGGTTATTCTGTACCGTTTATATACAGTATTGTGCAAAAGTCTTCTACACTCTAGTTTTTCAGTTGTGAATTTTATGTCTTCTGAATTAAATAAAATGTTACAAAGAAATCTTTGTCACTAATAATAATAATAATAATAATAATAATAATAATAATAATATGTTTAATTTATATAGCGCCTTTCCAGAGCTCAATGACGCTTTACAATAGCATAATACATAAACAATGAACAATCATGGACAAACACAAAATGTGAAAGACAATGAACAATCAAACACAAAAAAAATAAAAACACAGTACAGATAGTACAGTCACTGAGAGCAAAATGCATAGCAACACATTAGGACAAATAATACTGAGAAAACAGATATGTAAGTTGAGATTTGAACTCGGAGATGGATGTGATGCTGCAAAGAGTCAGAGGGAGTGAATTCCAGATCTTGGGTGCTACAACACTGCAAGACCTGCCACCCATAGTATAGAGACGAGATCTAGGGACAGAGAGGAGTAACGTACCCTCACTGTCCACTTTATTAGGAACACCTGCACACCAGCTTATTTATGTAGATATCCAATCAGCCAATCAAGTGGCAGCAGCACAATGCTTAAAATCGGGCAGATACAGGTCAAGAGCTTCAGTTAATGTTTACATCAATCATCAGAATGGGGGAAAAGGTGTGATCTTTGTGACTTCAACTGTAGCATGGTTGTTGGTGCCAGATGGGCTGGTTTGAGTGTTTCAGAAACTGCTGATCTCCTGGGAGCATTCTCTAGAGTTTTTTTTTTTTTTTTTACAGCATTCTCTAGAGTTTACACAGTATGGTGTGAAAAAAAAAAAAAACATCCTGTGAGCAGAGGGTCTCCAGGCTGAAACATCTTGTTGATGAGAGAGATCAAAGGAGAATGACCAGACTGGTCTGAGCTGACAGGAAACCTACATTAACTCAAATAAGCACTCTTTACAACTGTGGTGAGCAGAAAAGCATCTCAGAATGCACAACACATCAAACATTGAGGTGGATGGGCTACTACAGCAGAAGACCACATCGGGTTCCACTCCTGTCAGCCAAGAACAAGAACTTGAGGCTATCATGGGCAGAGACTGAAACTGGACAGTTGAAGAAAGGAAATAAGACCAGGTGATTTTTTTCTAATCTTCAACCATCCCGTTTCAGTGAGTCTGTGCCAGGATAGCCTCAGATTCTTGTTCTTGGCTGACAGGAGTGGAACCCAATGTGGTCTTCTGCTGTTGTAGCCCATCCAACGCAAGGTTCAATACTTTGTGCATTCTGATTGTAAAGAGTTGTAAAGAGTGATTATATGAGTTACTTTATCCTTCCTGGCAGCTTGAAACAATCTGGCCATTTTCCTCTGAACTCTCTTATCAACAAGACGTTTCCACCCACAGAACTGTCGTTCACTCAGTGTGGTTTTTTTTGTTTTGTTTGTTTTTTGCACCATTCTGTGTAAACTCTAGAGGCTGTTGTGTTTGAAAATTCAGCAGTTTCTGATCTCCAGCCCATCTGGTAACAACAACTGCTTTTATGCATTGTGCTGCTGCTACATAATTGGCTGATTAGATTAGAACTGCATAAAAGAGCAGGTGTAAAGGTGTTCCTAATAAAGTGGATGGTGAGTGTATTAAGTAATAGAAGACTATGCAGATCAAAATCATCAAGGCAAATGAGACAACTTTCCAGTATACTTATGGAGCAACTGAACAGCCAATTTTTTTTTTCACAACAGAGTACCTCAGAAAAATGATCTAATTTTAAAGGCATGGTTAAATGGTTAAATATTTGATTTAGTTTGCGCTTTGTTTTTAAAAGCATCACTTTACAGATTTTCTTCACAGTTTTTGTATTTCCCAAGACTACATGTGCATAACACTTGAACACTTGATATAAACACTTGTTGATGTAAAAACTAATTGAATAGATGGATTTAAGAGCAGGGGTGGCACGTTGGCTCAGCGGGTTAGCAGTGCAGCTTCACAGCCTCAGGGTCTTCAGTTCAATCCTGAGCTTGGATTACGGACTGCATGGAGTTTCACATGTTGCCCTTATGTCTGAGTTCTCTGGTTTTCATCCACATCCCCAAAAACATGGCTTTAGATGGATTGGCTATGCTAAATTGCCCCTAGGTGTGAATGTGTGTGCATGCTACCCTGCGATGTGTGACTGACATCAATCTCCTGTTTTTTTATTTATTTACATGATTCAGTTACAATTTTTTTCTAACTTAGAAGTCAATTCACTTCTTTGACATTGAATAAATTTCAGGGAATGTGACCATTGTGATTAACAGTAGACCTGCATTTTGCTGTGATCAGGCCTTTCCCCCATTCATTATAAAGTACTTGCTCACCTCAGCTTGACAGGTAGTCACAAGGCACCATTACAATGGGCATTTATAATGAAGGGATTTCCGATTGCCCATTTCTCTCATCTTTTCTACACCTCCCGTTTAATGAGATGACAGTAGCATTGATTGCCTCATTCATCACTGGTTATATTCTGCTTTCTGCATGTGTAGAATGGTAACTTTTTCTAAAGGTGTAGACTGATCATCTTTTCTATGGTAGCTCTAAGAGCCACCTCTGCCTATTATTGTACTTTTTTTTAAACCAGCAAAAAATCAACAACTTCTCTACATTGTACATTATAAACCTGTATTGATTAAACAGTTTAAACCTTAAAGTTAGACCTCACCTTAATTACACTGAAAGTCTCCAGGGCTGTTTCTGAACCTTTGGGGGCTTTTAGCAACATGGATTATTTTAAATCTGGCATTTGTTTGTGGCATCTTAGTGGAATGGAGGAGCTAAATGACTGCTTATAACCAAAAGCAGCCCTGAGTGTCTCTTTTACAGTGCCCTCCACTAATATTGGCACCCTTGGTAAATATGAGCAAAGACGGCTGTGAAAAATTGTCTTTACTGTTTAACCTTTTGATTTTTTGTTCAAATAATTCACAAAAATTCTCTGCTCTCATGGATATCAAACAATTGCGAAAATAACACAGGTTTATCCAAAAGAAAAATCTTTGTAAATATAGGTCTGCCACAATTATTGGCACCCTTTTAGTCAATACTTTGTGCTACCTCCCTTTGCCAAGATAACAGCTCTGAGTCTTCTCCTATAATGCCTGATGAGGTTGGAGAATACATGTCAAGGGATCTGAGATCATTACTCCATATAGAATCTCTCCAGATCCTTCAAATTTCGAGGTCCATGCTGGTGGACTCTCCTCTTCAGTTCACCCCACAGGTTTCCTATGTGTTTCAAGTCAGGGGATTGGGATGGCCATGGCAGGACCATGATTTTGTGGTCAGTAAACCATTTTTGTGTTGATTTTGATGTATGTTTTGGATCATTGTCCTGCTGGAAGATTGTCCCAACCACAGCCAATTTGAAGCTTTCTGGCAGAGGCAGCCAGGTTTTCATTTAATATCTGTTGATATTTGATAGAGTCCATGATGCCATGTATCCTAACAAAATGTCCAAGTCCTCTGGCAGAAAAACAGCCCCAAAACATTAAAGAGCCACCACCATATTTAACCATGGGCATGAGGTACTTTTCCATATGGCTATCTCTCTGTGTGCACCAAAACCACCTCTGGTGTTTATTGCCAAAAAGCTCTATTTTGGTTTCATCTGACCATAGAACCCGATCCCATTTGAAGCTCCAGTAGTGTCTGGCAAACTGAAGACGCTTGAGTTTGGTTTTGGATGAGAGTAGAGGCTTTTTTCTTGAAACCCTTCCAAACAACTTGTGGTGATGTAGGTGACTTCGGATTGTAGTTTTGGAGACTTTCTGACCCCAAGACACAATTAACTTCTTCAATTCTCCAGCTATGAAACTTGGAGATTTTTGGCCACTCGAACCATCCTCTTCACAGTGCGTTGAGACAATATAGACGCACGTCCAATTCCAGGTTGATTCATAACATTTCCAGTTGACTGGAACTTCTTAATTATTGCCCTGATGGTGGAAATGGGCATTTTCAATGTTGTGCTATTTTCTCATAGCCACTTCCCATTCTGTGAAGCTCAACAACCTTTTGCCGCACATCACAGCTATATTCCTTGGTCTTACCCATTGCTATGAATGACTAAGGGAATTTGGCCTGTGTGTTACCTCATATTTATAGCACTGTGAAACAGGAAGTCATGGTTAAACAATTTCCTTTTCCTAGTCACCCAGGTGTACTAAAAAATGTAAAATATCAATGGGAATATACTTCAAATATATTTTTCTCATATGATTTCATAGGGGTGTCAATAATTGTTGTACACCTATATTTAACAAAGATATTTTTTTGATAAACCTGTGTTATGTTTGCAATTGTTTGATATCCATGAGAGCAGACTATTTTTCAAAAGGATAAACAATAAAGACAATTTTTCACAGCCTTCTTTGCTCATATTTACCAAGGGTGTCAATATTAGTGGAAGGCACTGTAAATACATAGTATAAATACAGTGAGACTCAAAATCAAACAAACAATAAAGGAATTTGTTACCAAAGTTTGCAGTCATTGCTATCATGGTTCTACATTAGTTCTGCTCCTGGAGCCGATTGAAAGTGTGTTTGTCAGCAGTCTCACCATGTTTGGGAAGCAGAGACTGTGTAGAAAGCTGATTTGAAAAGTGATTTAATGCATCAGAGTAAAAATGCTGATTCTAATATTAGCCAATTTTAGGTAAACATACCTATGTTATAGTTGATAATGTTCAGTTAACTGACTGTGCAAAATTTTGTGTTCATGATTTTGATCGTGTGATCATGAAACAATATGATTTTTATAGTTTTTATATCAATCATGATATGTTATTGTCCTGCTTACCTTATTTCTATTTTCGTAGACAAAACCTTTCTCTTCCTCCTACCTTTTCCTTCTTTATCTATTTGTTTTCTGTCACAGACAATGAGAAACACCTCTTACTTTCTTTCCGTCTCCTCCCCATTTCTACTCAAACTACCCTAATACTGAGTGAGTTTACTTTAGACCCACACCGCAGTAATTTCCCAGGCTGATATTGACTGAGAGGCATTGGGTTCTATGTAGTAGTGAGGTATTGAATGATGAGAATCCTCCGGTGGGTTGAAGGTGTGGGGTAATTGTGTTTGCAGGTCACACTTTCACCCTTTAGACTTCTCACTCTGTCACACCAACTTAGGCTCTCTAACTGCACACTGTCATTTACTCTCAGTTCACACATACACGCACACACACACACAGACACACACAGACACACACACACACACACACACTCTCCTTCGTTACCACAGAACTATACATAGACTAGCACTGACTTTTCTGTTGTGACTGACTATCTCTAATGAGTCGCTGTGAGCTTTCTTTCTCCCTCTTTCTTCCTTCCAGCGGGATTCCAGGGAAGAAGTGCGGCACCATCATCTTAACCGCTGAGGAACTCAGCAACTGCAGGGTCAGTTCAGCAAACACACAGTCATTTGCATATATGCACACACAAATCAGAGCCACAAATTTAGTCTCAAGAACACTATTTAGAGGTTTCTGACATATAACATTACTCTGAATCAAATTACAGTGAGATTATCATTATGAAAACATACATTTGTCACAGTAAGTGAAGGAAAATATAAATCTATAAAGAAATAACTGCTTCACTGAATACAAATTGACAGTTATTGCTTGTTGAGTTAAAATTGGACATCTATTTGTATCAAATGTTTTAGTCTTAATTCACATCAACTGTTTAATGCATGATCTCCATTATTCATTCACAAATGCATGTTTTAATCTGAATGCTGGAGCATCTCTTCATATGATGATAAATATGCTTTAAATACATGCAGTTAACAGTTCTAGCAAATGAAAGGGGACTAATATATTCATCAAATAAATGAAGAGCTAAGGGAATTGATGGCATAAATTTTCTCTTTTTTAAACAGAATTATTTATCTCATCGCTCATATTTCTCTCTTGGAATAATTAAATCAGCAATTAGCAGAAATGGATGGTGAGATGATGATTGCATGTTATTACATTCAGCCAATCTTAAAAAGCTAAATAATGAGAGAGAGAGCTGGTGTTCCACACAAAATCTACTATATGCATATTAAATAAGGTTTCAGAGTAGTAGCTTGGGCTGAATGTTAAAGTAATGAATAGTAAAGAAGAGGTACCTAGTTTTTAACTGAAATAGCTTTGCACACTTCATTGTTTGTTTTTTTACTGACTCAAGGAACATTTAATTGAACTAGCTAAATGAGTTTTTCTATGGACTTTTCTACCATTAAAAAGGTCAGAAATCACTTATGAGCCTTGTAAAAACAAATGACTAATGACTAAGTGCTCAGTTGGAATTATGGTTCAAACTCCTGTGTGTGCCATGTGCTATTTGTCACAGTTGCTCCCTGAGAATAAAATTGGCTTTTTTTTTCAGTAGGAAAGGATTACCTGTTCCTTGAATCACATTATTGTGCAGTCAAGTAAGCAGTCAAGTGTGGCAAACTAGTGCTCTTAACAGTCTGCTAAGGTTCCTACTTATGCTGTCCTCTTAATTCAGAAAGTGGTAGTGTTCTGCAGCTGGTTACACCAGTAGAACATAAGCTCTATTCTAGCCTAGTTTGAATATAAATTGCCACTACGTTTCAGTTTACCGACTCCTAAAAATGAACAACTGCACCAGGTAAGTTAACATAGCCTTAAATTATAACTTAAACATGACACACTTTAGTAGATGCAACAGAGAGACATAAAGTACTGTACAAACGTCTTAGGCACCCTATTTTTTTGTACAAATTTTGTTATAGATGTTTATTTTATGGCTTCTGCCTTACATGGTCAGTACAAAAACATTTTGGATTTCCAAACAGTACTTTTCCAACAAAAAAAAAAAAATTCAGTGTTACAGAAAAATGTTTGTATGTCAGTAAAAAAAAAGAAAAAAAGAAACATATTATGTAACAGACCACTTACAGACAAAAAAACATTATGAAGGCTGCTGGGTTTTTCATGGAGGAAAAAGAAGCAAGTACGACAGTCAGAGTCTCCAGAAGAACTGTGGCAGATTCTGCAAGATGCTCATTAAAACTTACCAGCTAATTTCCTTATAAAACTGCACAAAGTGTACCTGAGACTATTGATATTTTTTTCCTTTATTATTATTTTTTTTACAGCAAGGGTGTCATACCAACTATTGAATTTGTTTAGGTTATTACTGTTTACTGCTCTTTATAGTATTTTATGTACAAATATTGAAGGCATCCTTTCTTTACAGCATTTCGTTGCATGTGCCTAAGACTTTTGCATAGTATTGTATTAATCAGATACTAACCACTTCCTTGTGCCTCCATTATGGATGTAGTGTTTCCTGTTTATTTCAGATCATGTTTCTGATTGGCTGGTGATGGTGAAATATGCAATGATAAAGTTTTGCTCTATGATTATTTTACACAATACTGGTCACAACGTACCTGAACCCTTTCTAGCAGTACACTGGCATTCCATTCTGCTAGTGGAATGGAAATCGACATTTTTAATCAGTATAAACAAATGAATTAGTTTATCGCCACAAGTCTGTTATAAGATTAATCAGAACACTGTTGGGTTTCTGTGTGTAGAGTATCTTGACTCTGTGTTCAGCTGCTTGTGAGCAGAGTGATGGGAAAGGGTAGGGGTGTGAGCCCCCTGCTGGGCAAACAGTTTACACTGTATACAACTGCCACAATAATATTTTAATATTTAAACCTTGTAGGCTAGGTAAAAAAAAAAAGGAAAAGCTCATGAAAAACTGCACATTCTTAAAGCCCAGAGTATCTATTTCATGTGAGCCATTAACCACTACTGTGGAGTGTGACATCACAAATCAAATGATGTCAAAGCTGAACATGGGCACCCCCAAAACAGGTGCAAATTTCATTTTTTGGCCTCTGGTAAAAAGAGTTAAGCGTCTGTGGAGCAACCGAAATCTAAACCTAACTACTCTCAATGGTTTATGGTAAAATTTACACTCTGACTTACAGTACTATCCAGCTTATGCTCAGTTGATGCAACTGGCTTCTGGTCTTTGCCCTCTCACATCTCTTATGCTGTAGGGTGTTAGAGGAATACCTGCAGTACTGCAATGTAGCTTGACTATGATGAAGTTGGATTGATCCCGTTACTATTACAGATAGCTGACCATTTACTTGTGAGGATAGTCAAAGAGCATCACTGTAACATTTAATCCAAAGGTTTTTCATTACCAAACACCCCACTTAAGACAGCACAACATTAAACAACTGTTGTCTGCTTCTGAAAAGGCTCGGAAACCAAGTTTCTTGTTTACTACTTCAACCAAGGCACCAAATAACATTGCTAATATTATTTAACAACAGTAATCAACTTCAGTAAAGTTTCTTGCCTGATTGCTCATCACTGCTAGACCTCCTACTTGAGAAAGCAAAGTACTCTGTGTACACAATAATTATATGAGTGTTGTACTCTTTATCATGTTGGTAGTGGTAGTCTTTATTTAATGACATCATTTGTAAACATCCAAAATGTCTTCATGATCCCCTCAAAACAGAATCATTCCAAAATTTTAATAGTCTTAAGAAGCTTAATGACAGAGGTGGGAAACGGGTGATGTGTTAGGACTATGAAAAAGAAAAATGTGCAGCTCAAATAAAGAGAATCACAGAAAATGAGGGTTGTTTTTTTTTCATTGGCAGTGATTTTTCCGCCTGCGATTCCAACAGGATAAAACTTTCATTACAGGATATTTGCACAAGCAGATGAGATGTTTTATTTCACAGTTTTATTTCACAGCTCTGTGTGTGTGTGTGTGTGTGTGTGTGTGTGTGTGTGTGTGTGTGTGTGTGTGTGTGTATGTGTGTGTGTGTGTGTGTGTGTATGTGTGTGTGTGTGGTGTAATTTTTTGTTGGCGCCTTATGTCCTTGAAAGAAAATACAACAACAACAGCATCCATTCCATAATATGTCTTCATATTGTGCTCATATTGGAGTTTCATGGTTTTCAGTTATCTTTTATAGTCCCACCTTCTTGGCTTGGATTGACCGCAGAGGTTATCTCTCTTGTTTGTGTAGTGTGCTGAGAAATTGTTTCAGAAAAAAGAGAAAACTCTTCAGCTTTCTGGTATACAAGTGTGTGGAGACATGTTTTTATATGTGTCTGATGTGTGTCCACCATGTGACCTGTCTTTCTGTACTTTCAGGATATTGCTACTATGCAGCTGTGTGCCAATAAACTGGACAAGAAGGACTTCTTTGGGAAGTCTGATCCTTTTTTGGTGTTCTACCGCAGCAACGAGGATGGGACGTAAGTGAGATGGCAAAGGGAGACCTCTCTCTCTCTCTCTCTCTCTCTCTCTCTCTCTCTCTCTCTCTCTGTCTCTAGCTCCCGCTTTCTGTCACCTGTGTCTATTTTTCTCTGATATTCTACAACAACTGGATTGCATTTGTCTTAAAAATGTGATGATGCTATTCTTGATAGGAGTATTAATGTCAGTCATTTATAAGGAATATTCTGTGCCACATGCCACAGGTTCACTATCTGTCATAAGACAGAGGTGATCAAGAACACGCTGAACCCGGTGTGGCAACCATTCACCATCCCTGTGCGTGCACTGTGTAATGGTGACTATGACAGGTGAGCTACTAACATCATGTCCCCTGCTGTTGATCTTTTCCCATTCATTTTAGTTTTATAGCAGGGCAGTTATAGTGTGTATTTTAACAACCTAATATATCTTATATCTTTATATTAGTTATTAGTAATCTAAACAATAATTAAAGAAATAGGCACACAAAGCCACTTCACATAATCAGGGATCTTTTTGATGGCAGGTGTGCGTTAACATGTGCTGTAAATGTAAATAAGAGATGGATGTCGTGACCAAAATTTTTGGCGCAATCTACTTTCACCCAGGTGACTATAGAATGACAATAACTAGGTGAAAATAGAAATATATACTATTTACACCCGGTTAATTTGCTCATTGCCCTCCACTCTGTATCCAGGTCTCTCTGTCACACAATCTGGGAACGGGAGGGCTAACACTTCCTAGCGACACTGGTGAAAAGAATATTAGCTAACTACTTACTGAATCAATGGTTTTAATGACATGATAATAGTAAACATAATGTTAGCTATCTTAGTAATACATGGTTTTAATTAAAAAAGATAATGCTTACATTAAGTTTACCAATCTTGTTAGTGTTACTTAACTGCTAAAGTTAAATGTAGTGTTGTGTGTACATAACTGGCTAGCTTAGCAAAAGTTGTTCATTTATTTCTGTTTGGTCTTTAAGAGCACTGTGTGACCAGTATGTGTGTGCCAATATTCACCTTGTGGCAAATCTGTTTTACCATTCTTGTATACAGATTATGTATGCGCATGTAAGAAGTATCAATCACAAAAGAAGAATTTAATCACATTTGAGTTATATAAGCAAGACAGGACAGGACAATACAGTTATACAGATTTTATAAAGCTGCCATTAGATGATATTAAACATGTTTGCTTGAACTTGCTGACCAATAAAGCATCATTTCCTGTACTCAGCCTACTCTCAAACTCATAACTCTACCCTTAAGCAAGATCCAGTATCAGTGTAAAAACAGCACCAAACCTCTTTACTCTTTAAGGTTGTGTCTCTAGTTCAGGAGCCAGAAATGTGGTTTGTGAGGATTGGGTTGTTCTCACTGATGAGCAGAGTGATGGTGGAAGTCATCACGCTGATTATTTCATCAGGCCCAAACCAGAGGCTTTTCTAGAGTTTGATCACTACTAGGCCCCCAATAATTTTACAAAAGTACATAAAAAATTCTAGAGGGGTCTGGGGGCATGCCCCCCGGGAACAATTTTTTTTGTTGCAAAAACAGCACCAAAGCATTCAATTCTGGAGACTTTGGGAGTAGTATTCTGTGGCAAGGAGGAGGGTGTGGCCAGGCTGTGAGGACACACACCTGGCACTGATTTGTCTAATCAGTGGGGGAGAGAGATAAAAGCGGCTGGAGGCGCCAGAGAGAGAGAGAGAGAGAGAGAGAGAGACGCACGTGCATTTTGTGTTCAGTTTGTGTGTTTTATATTTGGTTTCAGTTTCATTGATCATTAAACTTTACGTTTATGTTCAGCCGGTTCCCGCCTCCTCCTTGCCCGACCTGTAAATTGTTACACTGGTGCCGAAACCCAGGAAGGAGGAGGGACGTGCTGTCAGAGAGCTCTAGCCGCTGTGGGAGGACCGCGTCACCGAGGAGGCGGTGGTGCTGGAGCGATTGCTGAGGAGGACGGAGGAGTCGCTGCCATCTGCCGGGATGCGGAGGAACCTCTGCCGTCCGCCTGAAAGGGGAGGAACGGTTGCCGTCCGCCAGGAGATGGAGGACCCGCTGCTGTCCGCCGGGGAAGCGGAGATGTGGCTGCTGTCCGCCGGAATAGGGGAGGAGCCTGACTTCCGCCGGGGAAGCAGAGATGTGGCTGCTGTCCGCCTGGAAAGGGGAGGAGCCATAGCCGTCCGTCGGGGAGGTGAAGGTGCGGCTGCCATCTGCCGTTAAAAGGGACCTTCACCTCCCGGACAACCACCGCCTCCTCGGTGTCGCGGTCCTCCCACAGTGGCGAGAGCTCTCTGACAGCGTGTCCCTCCTCCTTCCCGGGTTTCGGCACCAGTGTAACAGTTTAAAGGTTGGGCAAGGAGGAGGTGGGAACCCGCTGAACATAAACGTAAAATTTAATAGTAAATGAAACTGAAACCAAACATAAAACACACAAACTGAACACAAATTCACATGCGTCTCTCTCTCTCTCTGGTGCCTCCAGCCGCTCTTTTATCTCTCTCTCCCACTGCTTAGACAAATCAGTGCCAGGTGTGCGTCCTCACAGCCTGGCCACACCCTCCTCTTCGCCACACTCCGCCGCCAGATTCAGGCCTCTGGCCTGACGTACACCCCTCCCACCCTTTCGGGAGGGCGGTGCTGCCACTCTACCTGCGAGCGAGAGGAGAGATGAGGAGGAGGAAGAGGAGAGAGAGGAGAAGCAAGCTGGAGAGCAAGCCAGAGAGAAAGAGAGGAGAGAGAGAGAAAAAAACACTCCAGTCCCCAGACATGCTGCCATCTGGTTCTCAGCCAGCTGGGAAGCAATCCCCCACGACGCTGGGCGATGGCACTGGACTTCCGAGCGGGCAGCTGCGGCTCCTCTCTTTTTACGGCGGACGGCAGCCGCACCTTCACCTCCCCAACGGACGGCTATGGCTCCTCCCCTTTCCAGGCAGACGGCAGCCACATCTCTGCTTCCCCGGCGGAAGTCAGGCTCCTCCCCTATTCCGGCGGACGGCAGCCACACCTCCGCTTCCCCGGCAGACAGCAGCGGGTCCTCCATCTCCTGGCGGACGGCAATCGCTCCTCCCCTTTCAGGCGGACTGCAGCGGTTCCTCCGCATCCCGGCAGATGGCAGCGACTCCTCCGTCCTCCTCGGCAATCGCTCCAGCACCACCGCCTCCTCGGTGTCGCGGTCCTCCCACAGCGGCTAGAGCTCTCTGACAGCGCGTCCCTCCTCCTTCCCGGGTTTCGGCACCAGTGTAACAATTTAAAGGTCAGGCAAGGAGGAGGCGGGAACCGGCTGAACATAAACGTAAAGTTTAATAATCAACGAAACTGAAACCAAACATAAAACACACAAACTGAACACAAAATGCACGTGCGTCTGTCTCTCTCTCTCTGGCGCCTCCAGCCGCTCTTTTATCTCTCTCTCCCACTGATTAGACAAATCAGTGCCAGGTGTGCGTCCTCACAGCCTGGCCACGCCCTCCTCCTCGTCACATATTCTTTTATTTATTTATTTTCTTTAACCATATTATGTAACAAACATTAATGTAAGGTTGCTTTGACATTTTTACCATATCTAGGTAATTTGTTGATCTTGTGATTGTAGATTAAAGTCCAGGTTATAAAAGATTTATTTGAGGGGTACTGAAATGAAATTCTGCAGTGAAATGTAGGTCATTCGAATGCAACATTTGACCCTGCAGTGTGCTTACCCTCACCTGTTTGATGATGCACATCTATCCCTCTGCCACCTCTTGGAATGAAATAAGTTTGTACAGTGCCCTCCACTAATATTGGCACCCTTGGTAAATTTGAGCAAAGAAGGCTGTGAAAAATTGTCTTTATTGTTTAACCTTTTGATCTTTTGTTTAAAAAAAATCAGCTCTGAGTCTTCTCCTATAATGCCTGATGAGGTTGGAGAATACATGGCAAGGGATCTGAGACCATTCCTCCATATAGAATCTCTCCAGATCCTACAAATTTCAAAAATCCTTCAGTTCACCCCACAGGTTTTCTATGGGTTTCAAGTCAGGGGACTGGGATGGCCATGGCAGGACCTTGATTTTGTGATCAGTAAAACATTTTTGTGTTGATTTTGATGTACGTTTTGGATCATTGTCCTGCTGGAAGATCCAACCATGGCCCATTTTAAGCTTTCTGGCAGAGGCAGTCAGGTTTAATATCTGTTGATATTTGATAGAGTCCATGATGCCATGTATCCTAACAAAATGTCCAGGTCCTCTGGCAGAAAAACAGCCTCAAAACATTAAAGAGCCACCACCATATTTAACCATGGGCATGAGGTACTTTTCCATATGGCTATCTCTCTGTGTGCACCAAAACCACCTCTGGTGTTTATTGCCAAAAAGCTCTATTTTGGTTTCATCTGACCATAGAACCCGATCCCATTTGAAGCCCCAGTAGTGTCTGGCAAACTGAAGACGTGTGAGTTTGTTTTTGGATGAGAGTAGAGGTTTTTTTCTTGAAACCCTTCCAAACAACTTGTGGTGATGTAGGTGATTTTGGATTGTAGTTTTGAAGACTTTCTGACCCCAAGACACAACTAACTTCTGGAATTCTCCACCTGTGATCCTTGGAGATTTTTTGGCCACTCAAACCATCCTCTTCACAGTGTGTTGAGACAATATAGACACATGTCCAATTCCAGGTTTATTCATAACATTTCCAGTTGACTGGAACTTCTTAATTATTGCCCTGATGGTGGAAATGGGCATTTTCAATGCTTGTGCTATTTTCTTATAGCCACTTCCCATTTTGTGAAGCTCAACAATCTTTTGCCACACATCACAGCTATATTCCTTGGTCTTACCCATTCTTATGAATGTCTAAGGGAATTTGGCCTATGTGTTACCTCATATTTATACTCCTGTGAAACAGGAAGTCATGGTTGAACAATTTCCCGTTCCTAGTCACCCAGGTGTACTAAAAAAATGTAAAATATCAATGGGAATATACTTCAAATATATTTTTCTCATATGAATTCATAGGGGTGCCAATAATTGTTGCACACCTATATTTAACAAAGATATTTTTTCATAAACCTATGTTTGTTTTTGAATTGTTTGATATCCATGAGAGCAGAGTATATTTGTGATTTTTTTTTAAACAAATGATAAAAAGGTTAAACAATAAAGACAATTTTTCACAGCCTTCTTTGCTCATATTTACCAAGGGTGCCAATATTAGTGGAGGGAACTGTATATACATCTGGATAAATAAAACTCCTTGCAAACAGAACAGCTAACACATTTATAAAAAAAAATCCACAACTAGCATTTTTGTGAGCAAACTAACTAACTAGCCCCCTAAATGAACAAATCACTTCAAAAGGCTTTCACTGATGATGACTAAATCACATCGTTTGAGATAAGCAAGCATTCTTTTAGCAGTTAACAAGCTAATGTTATCGATCAAATCTGTGCCAAATAAATTAGATCTGGAAAACGGGATGTCCTCATTCACCCTGTTTAGAGCTTAGAGCTGATATTTAGAACTCAGGGACATCACACTGAAAAACCTCTATTGACATTCCTGTGAAGTATTTAGAAAATATGCAAGGTTATCAATCTCTCCTACTTTTCAGATGCAAAACTAAATTATGCCGAATTGTTGAGGATGACCTTGAAAGGTACTCTACTGGTGTGCACTCTCACTGGATAATGCCCACATAATGACAAAATATTGAGAATTGTGGGATGAGGGGTGTGTTTGTATGTGTGCCTCTGCGATTTCTCCGCTATTCTCTACAGTTATCAGTTTTACCCAGCACAAATGTGAGTGAAACTTAAATAACAAACCCAAAATGCTCTAAGTATGCCTTGTCTGTTTTTATCATTAGTGCAGGCTTTTAAAGATACTGAAAACAACTGTGATTGCAACCTCTGGCTTCCTCTCTCTTTGTTTTCTTTCCTTTCCTTTCCTTTTCTTTATCTCCATCCTCCCTCATATCTCTTATCTCCCTACAGAACCGTTAAGGTAGATGTGTATGACTGGGATCGAGATGGAAGGTAATTTCACTTACTCTTTAGCAGATATCACTTCACAGATTTCCCTCTTCAGCCAGAGCAAACTGAAAGTCTGAGAAATGCCAACATGAGGGCATCAGTGCTTGACAGAGATGAGTGATCACTTTACATGTCTTTCTAAACAAGAAGAAAGAGGGCAGGAAGTGTAGGGTTATGCTCAGGTTAGGGCTGCTGGAAGGAAAGCTGTGTGTGACATCAAAGAAAGATAGGGGCCAATGAGTGGGTAGTAACCAATGCTGACGGCTGGTACACACACACACACACACACACACACACACACACACACACACACACACACACACACACACACACACTGTCTGCTGACATAATTATTAATGTTGCTAATTATTGCTAATGCAGACCTAAGCGTAGTTTTCTTTTTGCCTTTTTAGTATTTTTAATATATAAACTACAGTTTTTGTAAAACAAAACAACAACAGTAACAACAAAAACCCTACAGTTTGCCTTATGAGGGCCAGCCAATAGATTTAAATAGTCGAGGGCCAGTTTAGAGATGGATGGGAATGCAGTTTTTACAATTCTGAAAACTTTTTAAAAAATTTTTTTTATTAAAGATTGAGTACGATTGTGTCTCAACATAATATAGGAAAATCTCTCCCTCTCTCTTTCTTTTGCAGTCATGACTTTATTGGCGAGTTCACCACTAGCTACAGAGAGCTGTCCCGAGGCCAGAGCCAGTTTAATGTGTATGAGGTGAGTATGGGCAAAATGCTGGCTACAGGCTACATATTATAATACTCTCTCAGTCATATTATAAACTCAGAATCATAATGGAAGTGCCAAGCACTCACTTTCCAACAGCAACTGATTACTTATACCCTCTAGGGAATTATTACATATTAATTTTGTAATCTGTGACATTAAAATGGATTAACCTGGGTTAATGTGATGAACTGGATTTCTGGATAGTTTTGGAAATGTGTCTTTGAAAATGTCTGTTGATTGAATACATATATCTTTTATTACCTGTATATAGGTTTTAAATCCAAAAAAGAAAGGAAAAAAGAAAAAATATGTAAATTCTGGCACAGTAAGTACCTGTTTAAACTTTCATTTTGGTTATGCTTTCATTTTGAGTGTATGTACAAAGGTGTGCAAGTGTCAGTGGCTCAATAAAATGTTCTTTTGTCTCTGAAGGTGACATTGCTTTCCTTTAAAGTTGAATCTGAATACACATTTGTAGACTTCATCAGAGGAGGGTAAGCAGAACACTCATACCTCATGATTTGTTTACAGCCTGTCTCAGGTCCTGCTTTTCTTTAAATCCATGAAGTGTCACTAATTTGTTTGTGCAGAGAAATTGCACATGCTTGCACTTAAGGTTCATTTTCTGTTACCTGGCAGTCTACTATATTTTTATTAAACTATGTTTGCATGGTGCCTTTTCTTTTTTGGGTATGGAAGCAGTGGGTTGAGTTTAGTATTAGGAATGAAAATTGAAATGCAAAATAAATCTTTGCTGATTTGGGCATCTGAAAAATTATATACCAAGGATGCATCCATTGTGTCAGAACAATTATTTAAAGGTCTCAATTCTTCATATCCAGCATGGTTCTAAGTCCCACCAGGGGTGTAAAGCCTATGAGTACACCTTAACAAATGTTTAAGGTTAAACTCAGATAGCATCTCAGATCAGATGAATGATCAATATATTGTATACTGTATATTATAAACATATTAAGCCCACTGAGGTCCAGTAAAATTACCTTGAGGAGCATGGGCGCTGTCTTATGGTATGCTCAGAACCTGGGCTGGAATTTCTTCTGAGCTAGGCAGCTGTTATTATGGATAGAATACTAAGACTAAGACTGACAGCATGCAACATGTCTCTAGGTGGAGGTCCAGGGACTACATCTAAGGGACAAGTAGTAGGTTTTATATGCAAGATCGAATCTGTCAGATAAAACAGTGATACAGACTCAAATTGCTTTAGGACATATAAATAAGTCAGTGAGATCATGGACCAGAGGTGAAATTAAAGGTGGGAACAAAAACATTTCAAAAATTCTTCACAAGTTTCAGCAGTAACCTCAGGAAAGGCTGTGACAGCAGGATTCAGTACTATGTTCATTTTGTTGAACAGAACTTTGGGACTATAGATAAAAAAAAAAAAATAATAATAATAATGCCACAGAAGTATTTTGCTGCACTTGCTTTTATGGAGCACTGATAGGCAGCCAAAGCTTCTTTCAGAATCTGGTAGGAGAGTTCTTCCTCCAAGAAACATGCATTGTTTCGAACTGCTGCTTATACTGCATCACAGGCAGCATAACACACTCAAGGGAAAGTGCTATCTGCCCTATTCCACATACACGAGCTCACAGACACCTGCAATTGGTTAGTGTCTCTGTGATTGACAGCAGGGGAGAGAGAGTATGCCGTCCTTCCTAGAGAGCACAGGAAGCAGGTGAGAGAGAGCGAGAGAGAGAGAGAGAGAGAGAGAGAGAGAGAGACCGAGCGAGCAGTGCTGGATTTATTTATTATTATTTTTTACTTGAGCTCCGTGCTTTTCAGCATGGGTACTTTCTTCACAGAAAATTAAAATAAAACAGGACAGAACTCAATAAAGCACACTTGACACATGGCTCAGCAGAAAGCTGTAAGTGTTTTCTTTCCACTATGTACTGATTCTCAGTCTAAAATAGGAATTCCTAATTTAATAAATAGCCTAATTTTAATTCAATTAAAAACAGTTATATTTTAATAATTAAATCAGATTTAATGATCAATTTAAAAATATTCTGTAAGTCGAGTTTACCTGTATAGAACAATATTTTAACAGTTAAAAACTTCCAACCGCATTTGCATCTCAAGCAGCCGCAACCCCAAGGTTGAGAATCCATCATATTAGAACCTATGTCTTTTAGGGAGGGGGATTCACAAACCTGTTAGAATGGTTGGCAATTTCTTTGTGATAATCTGTACTGTCTTTGGTCACAACAGGACACAACTCAACTTCACTGTGGCCATAGATTTCACAGCATCAAATGGTAAGTGTCTATTAATACTTTATTGCATTATTTTAAAATATTACTTATGCTCATTGTCATTGTGACTGTCAACAGTGACTGTTCGTATATCAAATGGATGATGAAACCTTGTCCTCCTGGCTTCTGAGTATCTTTGCTGCATGTTTAGCTAAGAAACTGTAGGCAGTGAACTGAAACACTTGCAAAGCAATGACTGGGGTTTAACTAACTCAACTCCTTTCTTTCTTGAACATTAATATTCTCATTCCTAAATCATTTTCATTAAGACCTGGAAGGTGCAAGAGTACTTCGTTGATTAAGCAGTAATGAATTCATTAAGCATGAAATATAGAAGTTAATAAAATATCATATTCTTACAAATTTTGGCACTGTCCCCTTTCATGCAACCCTTTAAGAGCTTTCCATACAGCTCTAAATATCAGCTGATTACCTGGTGTGTTAAAAGTGGTTAATTGTAAATGATGGAGTAATATTTTTCCAGAAAACATTGCTATAGTCATGTGAAAAACTAAGTACACCCCATGGAAATTGTTGGCTTTTTTGACATATTTGGACAAGCAAACATTTGATCCTCTTTGAAACAGTGCCTATTAATAAAGTTGATACACTATCAAATGACACATAAAATTGACATTTTGTAGTAATTTTCACAATTTAAATTAACAAAAAAAATCAGTCACACGGAAAAAGTAAGTACACCCCTACATTTATCACACAAAGTCCATAAAATTATAATCAGGTGTTCAAAATTGGGTGCCAGTAGAACCTGTCTTATTTATACCCCTCTCATATCTAGTGTCTGGTGTTCCCTTTGAGGTGTGTGGTGTCATCATGCCAAGATCTAAAGAGTTCTGTAAGGCCTTCAGAAAAAGGGTTGTGGATGCCTATGAGTCTGGCAAGGGATTTAAAAAGATCTCCAAATTATTTGAAATACATCATTCCACTATAAGGAAAATAAACTGAAAAGTCACGCAGATTTCAAACGACTGCCAATTTGTCCAGGACTGGCCGTCCCAGCAAATTCAGCCCAAGAGCAGATCGTCTGATGCAAAAAGAAGTCTCCAAGAACCTCAAAATTTCATCACAGGATCTGCTAGTAAGTTTTGCAACTGTTGGTGTCAAAGTGCATGTGTCTACAATCAGCAAGAGATTTGACAAATTTGACCTGCATGGGAGGCGTGCCAGGAAAAAGCCTTTGCAAGACTACAGTTTGCCAATGAGCATATAGGCAAAGACCAGGCCTTTTGGAATAATGTGCTCTGGACAGACAAATCAAAGTTAGAGTTGTTTGGCCAGAGTAACAACAGACATGTTTGGCACAGACCAAAGACAGCTTTTCAGGAGAAGCACCTCATACCAATTGTGAAGCACAGTGGTGGAAATGTTATGGTTTGTGGTTGCTTTGCTGCCTCAGAGACTGGACAGCTTGTGTTCATTGATTCAACTGCAAAAGTTGAAGTTGAACCAAAAGTGGACCTTTCAACAGGATAATGATCCTAAGTACACTAGCAAATCCACCACGGAATGGCTCAAAATGAAGATGGAGGATTATGGAATGGCCTAGTCAAAGCCCAGATTTGAATCCTATTGAAATGTTGTGGGGGGATTTGAAACTGGCAGTACATGCAAGAAAACCCTCAAACATCAAGTGAAAGAATATTGCATCAAAATTCCAGCAAGCCGATGTCAGAGACTGGTGGACGATTATGCAAAATGCCTAATGCCTACAGGAAGCTATTTCTGCTAAAGGGGCAATACTAGCTTCTGAGGCCAAGGGTGTACTTACTTTTTCCACAGAAGAATGTCACATCTATTGATATTTCTGTTGAATGAATGATTGAAAAAGGTAATTTTCCTTGTGGTTTTGTTCAAGTATATCAACTTTCTTAATAGGCACTGTTTCAAAGATGATCAAATGTTTGCTTGTCCAAATATGTCAAAAAAGCCAACGATTTCCATGGGGTGTACTTATTTATTCATATGACTGTACATATATTTAGCTGTGATTTTTTTCTGTGATCTCAGGTAACCCGGCTCAGCCAACCTCCCTGCATTACATGAGTCCATATCAGATGAACACCTATGCTATGGCATTGAAGGCAGTGGGAGAGATTATTCAGGACTATGACAGTGACAAGCTCTTCCCAGCCTATGGATTTGGAGCCAAACTGCCTCCCGATGGCAAAATCTCCCATGCCTTTCCTCTGGTGAGATCACTACTGTGAATCTGACATGACAAAACACAGCTTGGATTATACCATATGAAATGAAAAAAACAAAAAAAAACAAAACAAAATAAAAAAAAAAAAAACATGCTGTAGGATAGCAATAAGGAAACTCTTCACATGGTTATGTTGATATAGAAATTGTGCAATAAGCTATATATGAGTTGGAATGCCATATAGCTCAATTCCTCGGGCATGGTCAGGTGTTCAGTTCTGCTCCATAGTAATTAATCACACAAACCCTCTCTTGTTATTCTGAGAGTATGAGAAAAGCCTTATGAAAAATAAAAAACCTTCTTGTGAAATATGAAGAGATGCACACTAAGGTAACTGAGGAGTCTGCATAAGCCCAGAGGCAAGAGAGGCAGAGGAGAGGAGAGACAGAGGTGCTGAAAATGGTTTAAGAACAAACTGAAGTACAAAACCAGCCAGCCTTCTTCCCAAGGCTGAAGAGTTGCTTCTTATTTAATAAACTCACAAAATAAAAGGAGAATTGATGGGCTGAAGGAGAGACTGAGACAAAAATGAAACCATTGAATAAAGACTTATCCTTGAGCTTCGGATGCATGAGTAGAGGAACAAAGAAGGAATTAGGAGTGGATGAATGGGAGAAAACAATAGAAAAAGAGTGAAATGGGGGGTAGGGGATGACAAGGAAGCAATATCAGTTTTACTCTGTGAAGGCTGATAAATGAAGTCATCATTGTAATGCTATGATATGTTTAATTAAATAAAACTATGTATTTACAATGCAGGCAAAAGAATCCCGGTTGCTGATGGACCAACAGTTCTCCGACCAATTGTTGGAGATAATGGGATACTTTGCATGATTCAGTTAATTTTGTTAAGAACTGTCTATAACTTTCCCCATTAACTTTAGGCTGTAATCACATTTCTTAAATTAGAACCCACCTTAGCGTGACAGTATTTAAACTGTGTCATGCTAAAGCAACTTTAATTACAACAATGACATATTATGTAACAAACCATGTCTTCCTCACTCCCTTTGTTCATGTATTTGAATTCTTTAAACACTTTTACACTCCCTTTGTTTCCTCTTTTCTGGGTTAATGCCATATCAGGACAGAAACAAAGTATTCATACAGAATACAAAAGAAGGACCCATGCATTGACCTTGAAGACTCTGTGCTCAGTCTTTCCTTTTGTTTTGTTTTTTTTAACTAGAGGTTAACGTATTGTGTAATTTTCCAGATATGTCAGTGTACTGAACTCAGTTCAAATTTAGGAAAATTTCGCTACTCTGAAATAGAAAGGAATTTAAAATTTATGTCTACTAAGACATGTGAATGTGTCTAATGGTTTTAGAAAGGTAACCTTTTCTGGCAATGCAGCCTAAGAAATACTCAAAATCTAAAAAGGTTCCTATGAAATGTGTTTCACTTTCGGCTGCGTTCAATCTCACTCCCTCCTGCTCTTTGCTCATGCAGGGTCAAGAGTTCACTCCCACCAGTCTAGCAGTCTAATAACTAGCCACATATGAGGCACTTTAGTGGCTGCCGGAGGCCTGTATATACCACAATGTCATGAGGAGCTCACACAACTTTAAAGAGAAGCTTAAAGTGGTGAAATCTCTGGTCTTAGTGTTCTATGCATGTTTTTTTCTTCTTCAGAATGGTAACAGTGAGGACCCAAACTGTGTGGGGATAGAGGAAGTGCTGGAGGCTTACTTCCAAAGTCTCAGAAAAGTCCAGCTTTATGGACCAACCAACTTCGCCCCGGTCATTAACCAGGTAGCAAGGTAAGACTGTGTGTGTGTGTGTGTGTGGGGGGGGGGGGGGGGGCACCTGAGAATAGATGCTTATACCATTTAGTTGGTTGGAGATTTTGTATTTTTGCCCTGTGGGCACACAGTGACGCTGAGCCAATCAGACACAGAGCTAGTGCTGACTGATGTATTCAAATTTCATTTTTACACACACACACACACACACACACACACACACACAAGCATTTACAAATGCAAGCCCTATTTATATTTCTGAATATAAATTCAGAAATATAAATCCTGAATATAAATCCTGAAACAGGACAACCTTTTTTTTTTTTTTTTTAAATCACCTTATGTAAAATTTATCCAGTTTACCTTCTCAAACTGAATCTGTAAGCAGGTGCTTATTGTGGGAGGTACAAGTTCAACTGTAAATATTTAGCAGATATCTGAATTAGTTAATAGTAAAATAGTTAGTAAGATACTGTACAATATTAATATATTGTGTAGTATTTGATCTGAATTGGTGATATACAGTTAATAATTCCTCTGTTGAATAAAATATTCAGCCAAAAAAAAAAAAAAACCCACAGATATGGAGATTTTTTCATAATTCAAGCATTCTATATTTATTTAAGCTGATTCGTGACTGAGTATTCAGTTACATGGGAGAGAGAGAGATATTTTGAAAGGTCAAAGCGACATTTGTACATTGCTTTCTGGTCTGTAGGGTGTAATGAGTGTAATAAGGATTCCTGGTACTGCATATTATTCTTGCAGAATGTTGCATTTCACATTATTGTATATGGGTGTATAGAGGCAGTTAGAAGTGATTATATGAACTCACATATAGTTATCTTATTATTATTGCAGCATTATACAGTTTCCTCCAAAGCTGTTGGAACAGCAAGGCCAATTTATTTGTTTTTGCTGTAGACTGAAGACATTTGGGTGTGAGATCAAAGGATGAATATGAGAAGAGAGTTTACAATTTCAGCTTTTATTTCCTTCCTTTATATGTAGATGTTTTTAATGACATAGAACATATCATATTTTGTATCAGACCACCCAATTTGTAGGTGAGCAAAAATATTGGAACACATGACTCCAGGTTTCTTGTTACCCAGATGTGTCCTGTTAGATTGTTTGTACAATAAATAGCTCTGAACATCTACTCTTGGTTTTAGCCTTCAGTTTCACCTGTGAAGACTGCATTTGTTGTTAAAAAGGATAAGCCAACATGAAGTTCAGAGAGCTATCTATGGGAGAAAAGCAAACCATTTTGAAGCGAGCCACTGCACAAACATTGGGCATAGCCAATACAACAATTTGGAATGTCCTGAAAAATAAAGAAACCACTGGTGTACTGAGCAACAGACACAGAATGGGTCGGGCAAGGAAAACAACAACAGTGGATGACAAACATTGTGAGAGCTGTGAAGAAAAACCCCAAAACAACAGTCAGCAACATCACCAATAACCTTCATAGGGCAGGGGTGAAGGTATCACAATCCACAATTGGAAGAAGATTTTGAGAGCAGAAATATGGAGTCCATACCACAAGATGCAAACCACTCATCAGCAGTAAGAATCGGAAAGCCAGATTGGAACTCACAAAGGATTGCAGAGTTGAGCCACAAACATTCTGGAACCAAGATTACTCTACCTCTAGCAAAATGATGGAAAGGCCAAAATGTGGAGAAATAAAAGATCTGCTCATGAACCAAAACATACAACTCATCTGTGAAACATGGTGGAGGTAGTGTCATGGCTTGAGCTTGCATGGCTGCTTCTGGAATAGGCTCACTAAACTTTATTGTTGATGTAACTCATGATGGTAGCAGCAAAATGAATTCATAAGTTTACAGGAACATTTTGTCTGCCAATTAACAGAGAAATGTATCCAAATTAATCGGGAGGAACTTCATCATGCAGGAAGACAATGATCCAAACACACTGCCAACTCAACAAAGGACTTCATTGGGGGAAAAAGTGGATGGTTTTAGACTGGCCAAGTCAATCACTAGACATTAGCCCAGTTGAGCATGCATTTCACCTCCTGAAGAGGAGACTGAAGGGAGAAACCCCTGAAACAAACAACAACTGAAAGAGATGCAGTAAAAGCCTAGAAAAGCAACACAAAAGAAAAAGAACAATTTGGTGATATCAGTGAGTCACAGGCTTGATACAGTTATTGCAAACAACGGATATGCAACCAAATATTAAGTGTTATTTACTTTAATTTACCTCAAGACTATCTGTTCCTATACTTTTGCTCACCTAAAATTGGGTGGTCTGATACAAAAGGTTCTATGTTTTATGTTGTTTAACACATCTAGGTGTAAATATCAGGAAATTAAGGCTGAAATCCTAAACTCTCGTCTCATATCCATCTTTTGAGCTCAAACCCAAATGTCTTTGGTGTATAGCACAAAAAATTAATCGGCCTTGCCATTCAAGTAGTTTTGGTGTTATAATAATATGTTATAATATTGATAATTTTCTGTAAAGGAACATCATATAGTGCAGTACAGTTCTCCATACATATTTCTCTTCTCTCTGTCCATGTCTGTCGCAGGGCAGCGCAGGATGTGACTGATGGCTCCCAGTATTTTGTGCTGTTGATGATCACAGACGGAGTCATTTCAGACATGGTGCAGACCAAAGAAGCTGTTGTCAATGTGAGACCATTTGAATTCAAATAAAACCAGAATAATGTAATGGGAAAAGGAGAATATGTTCAAAAGTAAATCCTGACTATACATACTGTATATAGTATATTCTGAACATATGAATATACACCAAGAAAAGAGGCTATTTCTCCTAGGTTCTAAAATATTTTTGATTGAGGTAAAAATTAACTTTTATCTTACAATCAAAGTTCAACCATAAACTTTTATCAAGATTTCTTACAAGCAATTACTATACTACAATATACTACATATTCAGTATAATGTGCTCATAATTTTTGATTGGTAGTGTATGTATTGCAAGCAACTAAGAGGCAATATCATTTTCATTAGCAATATCATGTGAAATGTAAAATAATTGCTGTAGGAGCTCTAAATCGATACACGTTTGAATAGCCTATTTCATTTTGTAGGTTGCCAAAAGGTTCATGCCATATTTGAAGCATTTAAATCAGAATGCTTTCCTCAAATGCACTTGATATTGCTTATAATAATAATAATAATAATAATAATAATAATATGCATGTGGTTGTGTTTTCCTCAGGCTTCAGCTCTGCCCATGTCCATCATCATTGTGGGTGTTGGTCCAGCTGAGTTTGATGGTAAGTTTGCAGTGTGTGTGTGTGTGTGTGTGTGTGTGTGTGTGTGTGTGTGTGTGTGTGTGTGTGTGTGTGTGTGTGTGTGTGTGTGTGTGTATATATATATGTAAGAGAGACAGATGCCTGGTTTGCCCTTTGGTCATATCAAGATTAATAAACACACTTCCATATGCACTTAGATACACCATGTCACGCACAGTGTCCAGGGTAACAGCCTGCATCAGGTCTCCCTTCTGAATTATTACAGGGAAGTTATGCTGCATAGCCTGGAGTGCAGTACACAATGCAAACTCTGTATCTGAATAATTATGAGTGCTATCCATGATATACATAGACACATGCCATGAATTATTTGTTTGAAAAGCCTGTTGTCACACAGAGACACAATAAAAGGACTTCAGATTAATAATTTGTAGACTTTTACTTAAACATTTAGTGTGCCTATGAGACTGTCTTCTGCTTCTCAAAGTAATATCTATGTACTGCATTTGTCGAGGAGAATTTGCAACGCAAGAGGACAAAAGACCAATGACTGTTCTCAACACCAACAGATTCTGGTGAAATTAAGAAACTGAAATTAAAAGGGACACTCAAATGAAAAAACAAAAAATTTACAGTTTAAATTATACCCAAGTTTACATGAAACTTGGGTATAATTTAAGTTTAATGGCTCTGAAAAAAACTTTCATATGGAACATATTTCTGTAGAATGCTTTCAGAACTTTTTAGTCAGTTTTTTCATTTTTTTAAATGTAAATCTGTATATTTCATCCTTTCAGAAACTGGACTACTTTAAATGAATTTATAGTTATGCCTTACTGACATAATCTGCACAGCTCAGAGTACACATGGAACCACTTATTTTCTACTTGGTTGTGCTTGGATACCACAAACATGCAGCCAAAATTGGGATACCAAAAGAGGAAAGAAAAACAGGAAAAAGAGGGGAGAGCAAGATGGGGAAGACAGCTAGTCACCCAGTTTTTCAAAAAAAAAAAAAAAAAAAAAAAAAGAACAAAAAAGAAAAAAGGTGATTTATGTTCCCTATTTTGTGCTATGATTCTGAAGCTAGCCCGTATGAAGCTTTGTTGTAATTAACATAAAATAAAAATTCTATCATTTACTCACCCCAGTGTTTATCCTTGGAAGATGGAACACAATATTTCCAAGAATGTATGTTTTTCCATGCAATCGAGCATAATGGTAAAGGTGCTTTCAGCTTTAAAAGACACACTTCAGATAAGCACCATTAAAACGCCAATAAAACTAATCCAGTCATCTCTTGTGTATATGTATATTCAAGCTTTCTGAAGCCTTGCAACAGCATTCTGTGAGTAATCAATAGACATTTACGTTGTAATCATATTAATCCGCTTTAATTATCCTGGGTGCGTTCATAGTTATTTGTATATAGTTATAAATGCATAATTTTAGTTAATTTGATAAACTGTTCACATTGAAATTAGTTCTTTATTGTCTCTTATTGAATATGCAATCATTATTATGCTTAATAATAATGATGATGTGTTTACAATTGTTGTTACATGTTGTAATATGATAAGATAATTGGGGGTGGGGTCTTAGGACCCAGAGTAGAATTTTGTCAGGGGGCCAAAAAATCATAGTGGCACCCCTGTCAGTCGTAATCTTACATCTGGTACAGGTGTGATGAATAGAGACTAGGTTGAAAAACATGGAACATGGAATGTGCCATTAAATTCACTTTTAATTTGAAACCACCTAACACCTAACTGTTCAGTGTACGAATCTAAATTGTGTTGAGAGTAGACATGATTGCACTTTGCCCTTAGTTGTTTGTCCTCTTGCATTGCATCATTGCCCTTGTTTCTCTGCTTCTGCTCATCTTGTCCTTGTCTCTGTGTCCTCAGCTGCCATCTGTCACCCACCACTCAAAGCCCCATAGTACCCACTGTCTCATTTACATACACACTTGGATCTCCAGGATCGATACTATGCTCTCTGAGGCATGCACACAAACATACTCACACACTCCGAGCACATAACACACACGCATTGTCACACACACTCTCTAAGCACACAACACACAGCATAAGTACCCTCTCCTCCCTGGAGAAGCAGTGCTTAAGCCTGTGCCACCTCCGGAGACTGAGCTAACTGACATCTGCCTCCAGCCTACACACACACACACACACACACACACACACACACACACACACACACACACACACACACACACACACACACACACACACACACAAACACATGCACAAACAGATGCTCCCTCTGCCTGGCAGAAAAACACACCGAATTATAGCTATCACTATTAAAAAGAGTCAACAATCTCCAGCATTGACAGACGGCGCTGATATACACACCGTTTCAATACAGTGTTAGAATGTTAGAGTGTGGGAAAGGATGATGGTGACAAAGTGTGTGCAGATCTAACTAGTGTGTCTTCTCACCGGCAGCTATGGAGGAGTTGGATGGTGATGAGGTCAGAGTGTCATCTAGAGGTCGCTTCGCAGAAAGAGATATTGTTCAGGTAATTTCCCCTTTCCCTTTTCTATTGTACCAATGCCCTTTCATAACACCAGAGTTATTGGCACCTAAACGGGCAAAAAAGTGTCAAATAAACATTATACACAATAGTTCAATAATTAAAAATTTCCACCCAAACAGTTGTAGAACATACTTGTAAATGTCAAGGGTGTAACGATACACAGAATTCAAATTCTATATGATATAACACGGTGGTGTCTCAATACATTTTTGAAAAGTACAATAGGTTAATGGAAATTTTATAATGACAGTGTTTGTGTGATCCATTCAGACTAGCAGCATATAATGAAATAAAAGCTGTGTTTTAGAATGTAGCAAAATTAAACATGGTTAATTAAACAATTAGCTCTCTGGTGTGACTCTCAAGGGTGCGTGTCCGAGGCATGGGGCTTTTTATTTCCCATTCGGGTGAGGTAGGTGTACTGTCAAAGACACATTACTAACTGTAGCCCTAGATGTGTTTTTGAATCCTGCATTCCCCATCATCGAGTATGGTCTTATATCTGCAGGTTTCAGCTATGAAACTCCCATTTAGCCCAGACTAAATCAGTGAGAAAAGGCTACTTGTGTGCAACAGACAGATGTGTATGTGTGCGTTTTGTCTCGTTCTACCAACCAACACAAAGGGGTAATGTCAGTGCAGATGTGTATATGTGTTTGTGGTATTAGTGCTGACGTATGGTACTCTTATTTATCAGATTTGGCACACTGTAACGTTTCAGTCCTCCACTCGTTGACTGTCAGCATTGTAATTTACCAAGAAGTCAAACTTCTTCCAAACACCAGACCATAAGTTTTGGGAGAGTCTTCCAGTTCCTGCTTGCTGCTTACCAAAGCTATTGCTGCCTCTCCCAAGCAAATATGCTAGTACACTAGTATGCTAATAATATGCTTTTGTGCTAGCATATTATCTCAGGGAAAAAAAGTGTACTTAGTAGGAGGGAGTTGGACGATGGAGGGAAAAATGGTCATGTTTTTTGGACTGAATAATGTGCAACACACTTTATACTGAATCTTATCAATGCATTTTGAAGTATTTTTCTAGAATACTTTTAGAATCGTCTACTTGCATCGCAATCTGGGATCTGCTTTTGGTTTTGTTTTTTTGTTTTGTTTTTAAATTCAGGATGTTTAAATTACACTCCAAATTGTTTTTTTCCAAATTGCATAAATCAAACCGAACACCATGTGAGGTTGCAGCTGAACCCACTACTGAATTTAAATTCATATTAATAGTATTTTCTTCCGAGTAGACGCATGTACACATAAAAAGGCAAGAGACAGAGAGAGAGGGAGAGAGACAAACAAAGGGAGAGAGACTGAGACACACACACACACACACACAAAGAGAGAGAGAGAGAGAGAGAGAGAGAGAGAGGATTAAGAACAAAGTTTGCAGTTAAGACAAGGAACCAGTCCACTCATGCATTGTTTTTTTTTTTTTTTTTTTTTTTTTTTTTGTTTTTTTTTTGCTTGACATTGAAACAAGGATCGTGTAATGAGACGTACAAAGACAATAAATAGCTAGGCATGAAATAGCTAGGCATGTTATTCATTGTTACGTCACTTCAAATCGATCACACCCCATATTATACTCTTAAAGGGATAGTTTACCCAAAAATGAAAATTCTGTCATCAATTACTCACCCTCATGTCATTCCAAACCCATAAGACTTCCATTCATCTTACAGTGCAGCGCTTCCAGGTCCGGTTATATTGTGAGAATGTGAAAGCAGACATTCTCGTGATACAACGGGACCCAGTAGTGCCGCATTGTTTACAGCAGAGGAAGAGGGACGCTGCACACAAACTGAGTCACATAGAACAATCTTTGTAACAAAGATATCTGCAGATTTTGACCTAGAGGAGGACTTGCATTTTTTTTTTTGTCCATTCTCGACAAAAAATGTCCGCTCTCACATCAACACAACATGCATGCATCATGGTTCTCTCGTGAACACGCGTTGGAGATCTATGCGGAAGTGGAGATATTTTTGTAAATAAAGGCTTAATTTTAGTTTTTTTGCGCACACAAAGTATTCGTATCGCGATTCCACGATGCGTTTATGAACTTTTGGAATCTTGAAAGCTTTGGTTACATGGACTGTAAATGGAGGGAGAGAAATCTCCCAGGTTTCATTAAAAAATGTCTTCATTTGTGTTGAATGAAAGTCTTATGGGTTTGGAAAGACATGAGGGTGAGTAATTGATGACAGAATTTTCATTTTCTGTCTTTTCAAACTATATATATATATACACACACACACACACACACACACACACACACACACACACACACACACACACACACACAGTGGGTATAGAAATGAATCACCAACTTTAAAATAATCAAATTTTGTTGCTTTTCAGCCTGAAATGAAGACAGACACAGTTTTTGTTTTATCCAGCTGTATTTACTCAGTGCAACTTATAACATCCAAGTGAAAGATATAACACCAACATAAAAAAACAGAATCACTGAGTTGGAAAAAGGATCACCTCCCTCCTAAAAATGACTTGTAAACTCAATAAGGTGTAGCTAATCACCTTCTCAATGGCACACAAAGCCATTTGACTTTCAACTGTGATCAGCTGTGGTCATTTTGATTAGCTTAGCATGAAAAGAGCTTTCCTGGAGCATTTTGTAGTGCAACTGAAGCAAACAATCAACTATGGGTGGCAAGGCACTGTCAAAAGATCTCCGGGATAAATTTGTGGACAGGCACAAGTCAGGAGATGGATACAAAAAAAATTCAAAGGCTTTATCAATGACTAGAAGCACAGTGAAGTGTATTATTAAGAAGTGGAAGGTATTTGGTACAACACAGACCCTCCCTGGATCAGGAGGTCACTCCAAACTGGATGAAAGAGCCAGAAGGAAACTGGTCAGAGAGGCTACCAAGAGGCCTATAGCAACTCTGAAGCAGTTGCAGGAATTTATGACAAAGAGTGGTCATTGTGTGCATGTGACAACAATATCACAAATTCTCCACAAATGTGGCTTGTATGGGGGGTTGCAAGAAAAAAGTCACTCACGACTGTGCCAAAACGCACCTTGAAGATTCTGAGGCCACATGGAAAAAGGTCTTATGGTCAGATGAATTATTTGGCCTCAACACCAAACGATATGTCTGGCGAAAATCCAATACTTTCCAGACAAACAAAGTTGCACTGAGTAAATACAGCTGGATAAAACAAAAACTGTCTGTTTTTATTTCAAGCAACAAAATGTGATTATTTAAAATTTAAAACACCCACTGTATGTATGTGTGTGTGTATATATATATATATATATATATATATATATATATATATATATATATATATATATATATATACATACATACAGTGGGTATTTTAAATTTTAAATAATCACATTTTGTTGCTTGAAATGAAAACGGACACAGTTTTTGTTTTATATATATATACAAAGATTACAGATTGCACAGTTTAGTTGGTTCTTGGGGTTGGCAAAAAGTAACGCTTCCTGAGAGCAATCCACAAAAGGCAGCACTGAACTATGCCAAGTGTCATTTGAACTATAATTAGAATTGTTTGTGGTGGTCAGCTGAGACTGGAATAAAAATTTTTGTTTATGCATGCCAATGCCATGTTTGGCTAATAAAGGGAAACTGCATGCAAAGAAAAGCACCTGATACCCACTGTGAAATATGGTGGATCATTGATGATTTGGGGCTGTTTTGTGGCTGGTGTTCCAGGAGCGCTTGATGCCATCATGAATCCTGATAAGCACCAGGATAGTTGCCGATGTCAGGAGGTTAAAAGTTGTAGATAAATCAATCCTTTTACAAGATAATAACCACAAGCGTACACCCAATTCAATACAGAAATACAAAAAAAATAAAAAATAAATTGTTTTGCAATAGTCATCTTGACTCCAGAAAATCTGTGGTCTGAATTAAAGAGGGTAGGTTGCATGGCAGTATCTAAGGATTTAACGAAGCTTAAAACTAAAGGTGTGCATCAGGACTTGGACCCTGCAGGACCCAACAAAATTTGAGGGAGAGGGCAGTTTTTACTTTCATTTTTACTTTCTTCTGTAAATGCTTTATGTTGGTCAAAATATTTATGATTTAACTTTAAAAATTGTTTATATTTTAGGAAACAGACCCAACTAAATTTCTTAGATAATATGAAGAGCATGTCCAAACAAAAATAATTTGCTGCAGGATTGCTCTCAGAATTACTTCTGGAGTATGATTAAAAAAAAACAAACAAAAAAACAACATTTTTTACATTGATAATTTTGGAATTTTGGAACTAGTGTTTTTCCACAACATATGTTTTAAATATAAAACTATTTAACATCCCATATGATTAGGCTCATAATATCATTTTATCTATCTTATTCATCATATCTTAGTTCCATTTACATTCATTTTTTTCATGAGGGGTGCTAATAATTCTGGTATTGGATGTATATCTCTCTTCACATTCTCTTTGTTTCCTCAACCAGTTTGTTCCATTCCGTGACTACATTGACCGCTCTGGAAACCAGATCCTGAGTATGGCTCGACTGGCTAAAGATGTTCTAGCGGAGATCCCTGACCAGCTGTTGTCCTTCATGAAGAGCAAAGGGATTGAACCGCGTCCTGCTCCCCCTGCCGCCAGCATGCCCAACAAACCCCTTGTCAACATGCGCATCTGAGCATCTGCGCATGTTCCCATCTGACAAATGTTAGCACCGGTAAATGTTTGGCAACAAACACAGCTTTGTGCAACCAAAAAGTTCCATTATCTACAGAGCTATATACTCTTTTTAACTTAAATATGACACTTTTCTGATTCTGGTATAGTTTACAGACACACAGAGAGACAACAAGAGTAATAAAACTAGAAAGAAAAATAAAGTGTGGAGAATGAAGATAAAGTAGGGAGAGAGAGTAAGCAAATGAGAGAGAATGACTGGCACAGTGTGGAGTGAAAGGGCAGATGAACTATCTGTCCCAAACACTGATGACCGCAAACATGCCAAGGATGGCAAAAAGCAATCAGTAATTAACCATTGCCCATTCTTTATGAACCCACTTCTTTATGACCAAGAGAAGTACCATGTCACCACAGAAGTTTCTAAAATTTGTAACTGGATGTATTAAACATAGCCTATGCGTAGTGTATGTGTTCTGAATGAATGATGAAGACAACATGTCTCTAGGTATCCTAAGAGAATTCTTTATGTATTTTAGGGCTGAAGGCTACAAAGACCGTATCTACAAATTGTTATGGTTGCACCCTTTACTGCACTTTGTGAACCCTAACAAACCTCTTCCTCCTACACAGCAAAATCCCCAGTGTTGAATTAATACCCAGAGTGTTGAATTAACTGTTTCAGTGTTAATTTGTGTCCAATTGGACATGAATAAACAATGTAGGTGTTCATTCAACACTGTGGATTTTACTGTGTAATTTCTCAAATATAGAAATGTTTTGATGATTAATCATTAGATGTTGGTTTTGTCTCTGGGTGCTGAATAACTGACTGTGACTTTTAAGAAAAAAGCGAACTCAGAGAGTGCGAGAGAGAACTAACAGCCTTCACACCCTCTGTCACTGACTGACATGCAGCCATGTTAATCCTGATTAATATATTCCAGTCTTCTAGTTTCATCAGCCTAGATTTATCTCCCTGACTTCACAGCTGCAAATCTCCACACTCTAAATGTCCAAATGGCACACCCAAAACATGGTTTTTGGTAGACTCCTACAGCTATCAAGTGATTGCATGACTGTAAGTTGTTAATGTTTCTATTCATTTTATCTCTCTATTGTTACACTCTCTGGTTATAATCCTCAGCACCTCTCTTCATATGAATGAATTCTTTCTCGGCTTTGACCTTCCTTTCAGCCATATCCTGGGAGATTTTACCAGATGACTAATGTATTCTAGCATTAGCCCTGAAGAATTAAATCCCCCTGGTCTTTAAGAGCTTGCAGTGTCTCTGTTGGCTGTTTGGAGTAAAAACATACCATGCTACACAACAGAATACACAAGGGCCAAATACACAAGCCTGAGTCTAGACTGCAAGGACACCTTCAAACATTATTTCTTTCCATAGCGAAAGAAACCAGAGAGTGAATAAGGGTGAGGGAAAAGAGAATGTGATCACAACTACCACTTGAAAATGTAGCACAGGGCCATTATGTTAATTTTCAGGGATTCAGAATATGCCTCTTCTCCTTTGCAAATGAATGCAAAATTATTCTACTCTTCCTCTAGCTCCATGTCACTGACTCCTGCTCTAGATGCATGTAATAGTACATGCCCCAAATCTGTTGGCTGTTCTGTCTCTGGCTGCTGATGCTGCTTTGCTGCTTACTGCATTACAGTGTCTGATCATAGGCCAAAGTTGATGCAAATGGATTGTGGCTGCCTAGATAGACAACATTCTTGGGCAGTATTTGAATACTCCAACAGTTTTGGAAGTCCTGGTTGGAGAGAAGCACAGGAATGCTAATGAGTCTTCTGAACATCTGGCCAAATAGGAATATCCCGTAAAGCATCAACAATCCTATAATTATGTGAGTTTTATTAAAGTTTTGCCAAAACTGGACTGTTGAAGATTAGAAAAGGCCCAGGTGATTTTTAAAGAGTGGTTATTTGAGTTAGCATAGTCTTCCTGCCAGCTTGAACCAGTCTCCTCTGAGCTCTCTCATTAACAAGGCATTTATGAGAACTGACACTCACTGGTTGTTTTTTGTTTTCTGCACCATCCTGAGTTAAACCGAGAAGTTAGCAAGTTAGTAAGGGTGCAAGGGCTGCTAAAATTATGGTTTAGTTAAAAGATAAACCCATCAGACCCCTTGTTCCAGATAAATGTGATAGCATTAACTATGTTTTGGCCATTTCTGTGATCAGAACATTTTGTATCAGTATACCTAATCTTTCCAAAGGTGTCTATGTTTTCATCTTTCTCTGACTTTAGGGGAAATTAACACAGTAACATGGAAAATTATGTTATTCTTTATTAGCTCCCCAGAAAATCAGAAGTGCAGGGGTGGCTCAGTGGTTATGGTACTGAGCTATTAAGTGGAAAGTTATGAGTTTAAATTCCAAGACAGCCAAAGAGCCAATGTGGGCCCTTAGAGCTAAACCCTTAAAACTCACCACCAACCCTGTTTCAGTTGTACGTTGGTTTGAATAAAACCACTGCGAAATAAAAAGAAATGTTTCATTAAACAAGAATAAACTGTGAGGACTTACCTTAAAGTTCATTAACTGTATTTATCTGAGGAACTCTGGTAATGCTTAAATGAACTAATTCTTCTATGTTGAAAAACATTTTATTATTTGATCTGTAAACAGAGTATTAATGATAGAATGAATTGAGTGTGTTTCTGTGTCTGATAGGGGGTACCAACTGACTTTGTAACTATTTGTAATATGTTGCAGTTTATGATATTGCATGGTATCAAAGGGGACCATTAATGCTAGTTTTTGTTGTTGTTACAAATGTTTATATATATATATATATATATATATATATATATATATATATATATATATATATATATATATATATATATATATATATATATATTTATTTATAGCTAGCACACTGTGTTGGTTTTCTATGAGAGTTTGTTTCTGTATATTTTGTCCTTGATTTTTGTTGTGTACAATACATATTCTATGGAAATTGCAGAATATTGTAGAATATGGCACAAAATACAATGTAGCTTGCAGCAGATAAATAATATATTTCTCTAGATATTTACATAATAAATTAAATAATTGACTTCATTTCTTAAAGCTTTAGCATGCAGCTTTACATTGACCAATGTATATTCGTTTTAATTTGTATCCCGCATTTTATATTTTTGCATGACTATCAAAATGTATGCTCAAATATGCATTACAATAGTAGTTTATTGTTCATTTTGTGCACCTTGTCTGGGAGCATAATAAGGCATGCACAGAACATAACTCCCAAATACAATGCTATTCAAGGCAGGAGTACATAATGTTTATTTTTTTTATTCCTTCTACAGCATTTACGTTTGTCACTAAACATCAGTTTGTCTTGCAGTTTCTTGCCATGCCACAATAAACTATGCTTATCCTGAACAAAGCATATGAAAAGTTTTGTTTGTTGGATTACTGTGTGCCAGACACTCTTCATACCAGTTGCATAATTCTAGTGGGATGCCATATTTGTCCTGGCTTAAAAAATTTATATATACATATATCTAAAATAGCACCTCCAAATGGAAACAAAACAAAACAAAACACAATAACTAAGGGCTAGTTACAGTATGTTATGTAGTGTTTATGTATAGTGAACATCAAACCAGTCACTTGTTCTGTTGAGTATTTTACAACATTTTTACAACAGTTTTCTATTTAATAAGTCACTTATCATAATCACATTATATTGTAAATAGGATTCATAAAGCAGTTGCTTTGATTTCCTAAAGAATAAAGCGTGTGTAAAGGTAATTTGTACAAACAAATGACTTCTCTGGATACAGATAAAATGCACACATAATTGCTTCTATTTCTGTACTGTTTGTAGTCTATAACACAGTCTCTCCAGTCCATTTGGGTGTTTGGCTCCCAAATGTTACAATTAAATTTGGTGTACTCTTAGAATATGGAAATACATTTACAGAAATAGAGTTAGTCTAATATAATATTTTGTATTCAGGTGTGGTATTAATGATTAAAGTTGATTAAGAAATGTTTATCACAAGCATCAAAAACAGGTCTAATCCTTTTAAATGTCCTTTGTCTTATTTATCTATTCTCTGTTATTTCTTCCTCCTATCAGTGATCTCTCTCTGCTGTCTAAGCTCTCATTCTTCTCTTCTCTCCCATTCTGCTCCTGAATTGCCATATTCTGAATTTGATGAAGTGGCACAGTTCATAATAAAATAGTGCTTTCCATTCAGCCTTACTCAGTACTCTATAGGCTGTGGTGGAATCTCTTAACATGATCATTAGTGTAATAATATTTACTTCTAGAGCAACATTGTTAAAAATGCATAATATGAATAATATATGTACATATTGTTACAAAAATGTTATCAAGATAAAACTTCCCACAAAATTTCTTCAGTTATTCGCTACAACTAGATTATTACAGCAACCTGTTAATATTAATACACTGTATTTTGAAGCCAGACTCATCAGTAGTTATATGCCATAAATTGCCATATGACCAGAGGGTCAAAACATGAGGTAAAAATAAACATTTGATATAACAGAGATACACCATCTGCAGTGTTAAGTTTTATAGCCATTTTGTAAATTTGCAGAGGCAGACTACCCTCCAGTGGTATTCATACACAGCAGCATTCATGTGTTACTTGGAAATGTTTAATTTACAAGTGAAATAAGTAATATTGTTGTCATTTACAAGCCAATTACTGGTAAATGTTCAGACTTTTATGTATAATGTTTTTAATGTCTCTGGTATTGAGGTCAGTTGTATATGAACTCAACCTTTGGCATCCAGCCCTCAAAAGTAGCTTTATGTGTAGCGGTATTGTTTTCTCACATATCCTGTCAGGTTAGCTTGTTAGCCAGATAAATATTATCATCAGTATATTGTTATCAATTATCAGATCATAAACATTTATGAATATGAGTTAAATTCCTGTCAGTTTAACTCATGTTTGCTATCTAGGTAGTATTACAGTTGATACAACAATTATTATCCTGTCAGGTTAGCTTATGTTGGCTGTTGGTACGCTGGCTAACAATCTATGAAAATACACAAGCATAAATGAATTCCAACTTTCTATATATCGCCTCAAAAACACGCCCACATTCCCATTTTTGGCATCAAACACGCACATGGGCGCTGTGATTTCCGTATACAGAGTCAGTGACATGCCCACATTTCCATACATGGACTCAAAATCGGCATCGAGACCCTATTTAGTGCGCGCAAAACGAATAGTTGTCCTGTAGCGCCATCTAGCACTCGCTACCAATATGGCGTCCCTCATTGTTCGGGAAAAGTTTTTTTTTCCTCATATATATTTTAGGTGACTTGGGACACTCATGGGACGGTATGTATAATATGTAATAAATGGGCGGCTGGTCAAACAGCGCTGTATTACCATGCAAAATTCCAAGTAATTGCAGCATGAATCTTTCAGTCCGCTCCACACTCGACATTGACCAGTTCCCGACTCGGAGTGACTGTCTGGCTCGCCATAAAGCGCGTAGTGGCTCGGCAGGATCGTGTAGGGCGGGCCTTTAACACGCCGCTGCTACAGGGATACCAAGATGGAAATCCAGGGGCTTTCTAATGCCCAAAACACTCACTACAAACATGGCGTCCCGCCTGAGACTGGTATGTCGTCGTCGGGAACGACAACGGGGATTGTTTCTAGACAAACTTCACACGAAAACGATAACAGCTTCGGATTGCAAAGCGACAACAACAACCGGCCCTCGTCTGCTCCGCGTCGACTGCTGGCACAAAATGGCAGCAGTGCTCGGCTCTCTGTACAACGGAAACGGGGCGAAAGCAACAGTACGGTGTCAGAAGACGTTCAGGTGGCTCATATTGAGCTCTGTAACCTGAACGTGATGAAGGAGAAAGAGTACGGTGATTTAGATCTGCCGCCTGACTTCGTGAGGGCCGAGCTGAAGTACGGAGAAGAGAATGAGGACGGCGTGCTGCAAATGGCGCTGCCGCTTTTCGACGGGGACGAAGACGGATACACTGCGCAGTGTGAGCAACGACAACAACACCGAGAGACAGTGATGAGAGACACATGTTTATCTGTAAGCGACGGGTCTTCCGAAGCCAAAAACCCCAAGGAGTTTTACGTTGTTTTCAACAAAGTACAGGAAGTGTGTAAAGATGATGGGGAGAAGAGAGCAGATTGCTCCAGATCGACTTACGGCCTATCAGAAGTGCAACACACTCCGGTTTTCCTTGAATCACAAGACCGCAATTTGACAGTCAAAGCCAAAGCATCTTCCACATGCAGTGTTGATAGTTTGAAAACCAATTCTAAGCTAGTAAATGAAACCTGTCCTGCCACAGGCGGAAAGAAGGAAGCTGAGAAGCGCACCATGAACGGCGTTAAGAGAGTTGATGAGAAACTGTCTGGTGTGATGACCTGTAGTGATTTAATATCAGTGGAGAAGACTTCAGGACAATTCACAGAGTGTGAAACGAAAAATGATAGCACTGAAATGCCGGCGGACAATAACGGCCCGGCTTTCATGGCGGACTACGTGAATTTGGCATGCAGCGGTAACGGAGACGCTGCCACCGACGGGTCGCCCGAGACTTTCTCCGGTACAATCATGATCAACAATCAGAGCATTATCGTGACTATCGAGAACGGGGTTTTAACTCTGGCGGCCCCGCCGGAGAGCTACACATACAAGGAGGACACAGTCGTGAGTCTAAAGGAGCATTTAGGTGTGAAGGAGCACGAAGACATCGTCCTCCTGAACTATGAGGGTGGCACGAAATCCCTGGGGAAGATGGTTGAGGACGAGGGCGGTGCCGTGAGCGACTCTGAGGAACTGACGCTGACCGACGACTGCTCACTATCAGAGCTAGGCGCTCTGGACAACTGTTCGTCCGTTAAACGGGAACAAGGACCTCTGTGCGACTCTGATTCCACAGCTCAGACACCAAGAGGTCCGACTGAAGATGATTTGCAGCCCGCAAGCCTTGTCTCTCCAACCGGCTTAGCTAAGAAAGGCGTTGCGGTGTCGTACCGCTGCCCACAGCCTGGCTGCGCATGCGCTTTTGACAGCCGCCAGAAGCTCAAGATGCACTTGGTGTTTCACGCTGAAGACCAGCGGCCCTTCAAGTGCACAGTGGAGGGCTGTGGCTGGTCCTTCACCACCTCTTACAAGTTGAAGCGGCACCTGCAATCGCACGACAAGGTGCGACCCTACGAGTGCGAGTATGAAAACTGCGGCCGCCGCTTCACCACCGTTTATAACCTGAAGGCGCATGCGCGAGCGCACGAGCAGGAGGATGCGTTTGCGTGCGAACTGTGCGGAGAAAGGTTCCGCAGCGCCACGCGCCTCGCCAACCATCAGAGGACGCACTTCGAACCCGAGCGGCCACACAAGTGCGAGTTCCCAGGTGAGAAAGAACTGCTCCGTGTCACCTTTTACATCCTGTCCATTATATGCATGCAGCTGGACAAAATAGTGAATCTTCAGAACCACTGTACAGTGTACAATAGAGGTCAACCGATAGTGGATTTTACTGATAACTAAGTTGGGCAGTACATGTTGATAATCGATTAATCAATCAATACTTTTTAAAATTGATACTGAATGGGGAAAAAAATGCTCAAAGTAATATATTTCTGAAGCTTATTACAAAAATAAACTACCATGAAAATGTACTGTACTTTTAAAAAAAGTGAAATAAATATTGTTAACTATTAATAAATGTTAAAGTAAATAAAATGTATACAGAAAGGTACACTCCAAATAACAAATAAAAGTAGAGACCTCCAAAATGAATAAAAACACTTCAAATAACACAAAATTTGTCAGTTTTTATTTTGCCTCTAGAGGCCACTCTTGTACTGCATAATGTCAGCAGACCCTTCTCAGCCACTCCTGCAACTGACACGACCGGGAAAACTATCGGTGTGGATTTTTGCTGATAACCGATAGTTCCAGCAATCGGTTATCATCGGCAAAACCGATCAATCGGTCGACAAGAAATACAGGCACCCTGCACCAATATGGTGTCCAATTTCTCAAACTTTCTTCAAACTTCCATTCACTGAAAGTATTCCACTGCCCTTATAGTAGAGCAACAAAAGAGATGCAACATTAATGCCAACAATGAAGGAGGAAAGTGAGCTTAAAAAAAACCAAAAGATCAAAAACTTGTCATTAAGCAGCATTAATGTTACAACGCGTGTTGGGAAACAAACTAAAAAGCATGAAATGACTTATTAAACTGAGTATGATTTATTAACTATCTATAGCTTAATTCCTGACAGCATTTGATATGGTGTTATAAGTAGTTAATTTAACCATGGTAGGTTATATGTGTATTTGTCAGTGTGACCTACCATTTGTTTTGGTGAAGAGTTCTGATAAAGTAATTGAATGAAATTATTGACTTTCTGAATGGGAAAAATATTACTGTGTATGGAATGTAAATTCTCTATTCCTTAACATTCCTAAAACGATCTTAATTCTTTGCCATCTGTGGCAATTCAAATAAAAACATTAATGTGTGTGTTCTGCTCCCCAGGATGTGAGAAGGCCTTCATCACCTTCAGTGCTCTGTTCTCCCACAACAGGACCCACTTCAGAGAGACAAGCCAGTTCACCTGTACATACCCAGGCTGTGACAAGCGCTATGACAAGGCCTGCCGCCTTAAAATCCATCTTCGCAGTCACACAGGTACACACTCGTGTGGATATGTACACAACGAACAAGCGAATCCTTTTGAACAGCACACTGATTTGTCTCCCTTTCTCTGTTCGTCTTTTACTGTATTCCAGGTGAGAGGCCATTTGTCTGTGATTCAGAATCTTGTGGCTGGACTTTCACTAGCATGTCAAAGCTGCTGCGCCACAAAAGGTAAGAATCTGACTAAGGGTTCAGGAATGAAAGCACAGTGCAGATCAGTATGTTTTAGGATATTTGTTTCATGCATTCTTTCACCCTCATTTATGCTTTCTTTCTGTCTCTGTTCCAATTCTCTCTTCCAGGAAGCATGATGATGATCGGCGGTTCACCTGTCCAGAAGAAGGGTGTGGGAAGTCCTTTACCCGTGCAGAGCACCTGAAAGGCCACAGTGTCACCCACCTGGGCACTAAGCCCTTTGAGTGCCCAGTAGAAGGTTGGCTTCTTACACATATTTGCCATACTTGATCACATTTTTTCTGTTTGCACTTTTCACCAGATAGTGTGGTATGGCACGACTGCTATTAAGTACCTGTCTCTCTTTCCTAGTTCATATATCTGGGTACTGAAATATAAATCTCGGAGGCCCACTTACCCAATTTCCACAGAACTGAAGGTCCATTGAGGACAAATAATCGAAACAAATTCCATGCATCCCATGAAGTACAAGATAAGGCTTATGTACAAACAAATTTGACTTATTTTCTTTGCCATTTCATCTTTTTGTTTTCCATCGAGCATCACTGCACTCATACACATTATTTCAGCATCAGACAAAGTTGCTTTGTTTGCCCAAGACTCATGCCACTCTATGTGAGTCTTTGTTGCTTGCCCTTGATCTATCATTGTCTTAATCATTATTTTCTTTGTAGTCTGATATGATGATTTTACCTGGTTTATTTTTGTGGTTCTTACTTCTGTGTTGTGTGGGTAGTTTTGTTCAAAATTTGCATGTTGGCCTCATAGTAGCGCCTGACTTGATCACTCTTCACAACGGCCATGATTCATTACAGATTAAGCACATAGGCTTCGTGCTCCTTTCAGGGAGAATGAACATCCACTCTTCTTAAAACGAGTGGTTTTCAATGTCGATTTTTCCTTTCTTGGTACTGAGCAGTTTTAAGCACACCGTTCTACTGTTTTGAGAGTGATATTGGCCTACTTTTGCTGATTAGCTAAACTTATTTATTTATTTATTTATTTATTTATATATAAACTTTTAAAATAACAGCATGTCTCAGTTATGTTTGTTGCCATAGAAACAACAAGAACATGCTTCGTGATTGGATAAAATGAAAGTAGAACGCACAAAATTTCACATGCATTTAGGTCCGGATCCTGATAGGAGTCTGTCTATTGAGTATCACTAATAAATGTGCGTGAAATTGATTTCAGCTTTACAATTTACATATATTTACTTTTGACAGGAAATTAACTCGGTGCACTCATTTGGTCGGCTAACACATGCTTTACCATTTGTAATTCAGGCATGTTAATTTTGAGACATGAAGTAAACGTGTTATAAAATTGTGGTCATTCATTAATGTGCGTATCTGTCATCCTGTGTGCAGGATGTAATGCTAAGTTCTCAGCACGGAGTAGCCTATACATCCACTCTAAGAAACATCGTCAGGATGGGGTGTCTCTGAGGAGCAGATGCCCTGTTGCAGGATGCACGAAACACTTCTCATCCCGCAGCAGCCTCAAGAGTCATATGCTTAAACACCACAACCTCAGCCCAGGTATGTGCAAACGCACCCACACAAACCGAAGACTTAAGACTGTAAGTTAATGTGCCGTCTTTTAATCTTGACATTTGCAGTCAGCAGCCAAGGTACATCAGTAGTATACAGAGTGGGTATAGAAAAGAATCCCCCCCAAAAAAAAAAAAAAAAAGCGCATTTTGCTGCTTTTCAGCCTGAAATGAAGACGGACACAGTTTTTGTTTTATCCAGCTGTATTTACTCAGTGCAACTTATAACATCCAAGTGAAAGATATAACACCAACATGTCAGAAAAAAATTAAAAGACAGAATCACTGAGTTGGAAAAAGGATCACCTCCTTGCTTTAATTTGCCTTAATTTATTAATTACAGCCTTTAGTCTGTTGGGATATGTCTCTGCTAACTTTGCACATCTAGACTTTGCAATATTTGCCTACTGTTCTTTGCAGAACTGCTCAAGTTCGTTTAAATTTGATGGTGACCGTTTGTGGACTATAGTCTTCAAGTCATTCCACAGATTTTCAGTGGGGTTTAAGTCTGGGCTCTGACCAGGCCATGCAAGGACATTCACCTTTTTCTCCAACCACTTTGTGGTCAGTTTTGCTATGTGCTTTGGGTCATTGTCATGTTGGAAGGTAAACCTTCTTCCCATTGACAACTTTCTGGCAGAGGGCAGCAGATTTCCCTCAACAATTTGACGGTAGTTTGCCCCATCCATTTTCCTTCTATCCTGACAAGTGCTCCAGTCCCTGCTGCAGAGAAACACCCCCATAACAGAATATTACCACCTCCATGCTTTACTGTAGGAATGGTGTTATTTGGATTTTTGCCAGATATATCGTTTGGTGTTGAGGCCAAATAATTAGTCTCATCTGACATAACACCTTTTTCCATGGGGCCTCAGAATCTTCAAGGTGCGTTCATGTGTCCTTTCTTGAGGAGTGGCTTTTTTTCTTGCAACCCTCCCATACAAGGTGATTAGCTACACCTTATTGAGTTTACAAGTCATTTTTAGTAAGGGGGGGGTGATCCTTTTTCCAACTCAGTGATTCTGGTCATTTATTTATTTATTTAAAAAAATAAAATAAAATTCTGACATGTTGGTGTTGTCATCTTTCACTTGGATGTTATAAGTTGCACCGAGTAAATACAGCTGGATAAAACAAAAACTGTGTCCGTCTTTATTTCAGGCCGAAAAGCAACAAAATGTGATTATTTTAAAAGAGGGTGATTGTTTTCTATACCCACTGTATGTATGACATGTACTGATATTCAAATTTCATAAGATGCTTGTTTACCTTTTACTGCTTTGTATAATATGATCTTGGAAGATAAAAGCTCAGTGGCCCATGCATGTCATTTTTTTTGAGAAATAATGCCTCACCGTCACCACTGAAGTGTTGTGTTCAACAAAATATCAATTTCATGATATGTGGCACCACTTTTTAAATGGTTTTCTTCACCATTTCCCACTGCTTATGACAACTAAACTCTACTAAGAACTGATCTCCTGTTCACATGAGCTAAAACGTAGAAGCAAAGTAGCAAAGTCATTTCTAGACCTGTCAGCAGATTATGCTCATGCATGAGAGCCTTGATTTCTTATAGTAACATGTTTATATTTAGAATTTCACCTAGACTATTGTGGCTGGGAGGCCTGTATGATTTCACCTTGCATCCGTACTCTGGAAACACAGTTCTGCCTGCATTTGTGGATAAAGGAGAAAAAAAAGAAAACAGAAAAATAGTCTAAAATATTGGAGGCAATACACAGATCTTTGATTAAAGTACCCTGGATCAGTCATATGTCCAGGAATATATAAATGTAGGCAATGTAGCATGTAATGGGTAAATGTCGAAAGAGTCCAGGTAAGTTAATTATAACATTTGTAGTTAACAATGCAGATAAAGAGGAAATAATTAACTGGTATTGTCAGATGCAGGAGTCCAACTGAGAAGTGAGTTAAAAAGAGCTGAAAAGTCTTGTGGTGAGGGAGAACTGAGAGTAGTAGTCAGTAGACCCTGACTACCTCAGTCATACTGATGCAGGTGATGAGTGACAGTCTAACTCTTAACGAAATTGGCTTAGTCTTGTACAATATGGACTCATTGGAATTTCTCATAGGACATTCATTGGCACATCTGTAATATAAATGTTGACATCGCTTTCTTCTTTCTTTTTTTCCTATTCCAGATGTGTTGAGTCAATTGGAGAACACGGCCACTCTCACGCCCAGCTGTGAGCTCACCAGCGCTGCTCAGAGCGCCACCACTCCTGGCTCTGTGGGAGCAGAGCTAAGCAGCCTGGATCTCTCCTCCCTTTTCTCCAATGCTCCCTCAGGAGCCTCCACTGTACCTACAGGTCCTACCCCTCAGTCAGGCCCTACTTCCTTCACCATGGACATGGCTCTAGCGACCAGTGGGATTCTTACCATAGATCCAGCCTCAGTGGGCTCGACTTTGGGAGGAGCCAAACCCGTGGACCCTCTGATCTTGGCTGCAGGTGGGGATATGGGGGTGCATGTCCTGGATGCAGGAGGAGGGGGTGGGGTCTTACAGCAGGCTGCATTGCAGTTGGATGACGTACAGACGGTAAACCCTGAGGCTCTTGGAGCGTTAACGGCCTTGGCTATTCAGAGCACCTCAGCCGCAGAGCAGCTCCAAGCCCTGAGCTCCTCCAGTGTTTTAACAGCAGAGTCACCTTCCTCTTCTCTGACCCCGTCCCTTACTCCCTCCCTCTCTTCCTCTCTCACGTCGCCACTGTCATCATCTCTTGCTCCATCTCTTACCTCCTCTCTTGTTTCATCTTTGGCGTCTTCTGCAGTACCAGAGCTGCTGTCTCCCCAGGTAAAGGCTGATATGGGGGGCAGTGAAGCAGCTGTGGGGCAATTACTAAGTGGAGTGGAGGTCCTGAGCCAGCCAGAGAACAGCAAGGCTTTGAGTCAGTTTGTTTTCCCTAGCCACAGTGCATCCTACAGCGGGCAGAAAGAAACAGAGCTGCCCTCAGTCGCTCCTTGTGCTTTTATTGTGAGTATAGAGGACAGAGGATGCAAATTTGTTTGGCCTGGTTTACACTTCTGCATCTGCTAACACTTAAGGGTGTTATATGTGGGTGTTGAATGTGTCCACTAGGGTAAAACGTTATTGTGTGTCCGTGCACCACAAATGAGCATACTGTAAATCCCTTCTCTCAGCAATGCAAATGTGTTTCAACGCAGAAGTATAAACCAGCATCCTAACCACCAGTGCATGATTATATGGTAAACATTTATTAAGGGCCACTGCCATTTTTTTTCTCAGAGTTGAACAGTAAATAGTCAGATTTCATAGTGCATAGTGCTATAAGAGTCTTTTTTGTTGCCCAATCAATCATATTGCACTCAAGAGTACAAGTAAAAACAAACAAGATGGAGGATAGTTTTGTTTGTGAATATAAGGAGCTTTAGGATAAGTCAGATTTTTCAAACAAAAAGTCAGTTTGGGACCAATTCAGACAATTACTGGGCATATCTAATGCACTATATGGCCAAAGGTTTGTGCACACCTGACCATCACACCCATATGTGGACCTTCCTTAAACTGTTGTCACAAATTTGGAACCCTATACTTGTATCGAATGTCTTTGTATGCTGTAGCATTACAATTTACCTTCACTGGAACTAAGAGGACCAAACATGTTCCAGGATGACAATGCCATATGGTCAGGTGTCCACAAAGTTTTGGCCATATAGTGTAGAAGACTACAGCAGTTTCTGGTATTAGCAGGCAGTTGGACTGTTGATTCGGTGTACTGTTTGTAATCCTTAAGTTATGCATTTTGTCCATGGACCTTGTGAGAAATAGATTATATAAGTGTTTTATTTTTCTTTACTTTTTTTTTTTCCCTTCCTGAAGGAGAGCAGTGGTTCTGCACGCACAGATTACAGGGCCATCCAACTGGCAAAGCGGAAGAAGCAGAAAGGCCCTGCTGGAAGTCCATCTACTGCAGGGGTAACTCAGCGGAAGACTAAGGGGGTGAAGAGTTCCAGTGCTGCAGGGACATTGGCTTCAGGAAGTGCTCGATTTGGAGAAGGAACTGCATCGACAACCACGGCAGGTCTCACTATCCGAGACCCAGTCACTGGAGTACAGTATGTACAGATTCAGCTACTGCAGGTGAGTCAAGTTGGGAGCATTTTCATTAGTTTGCTTTTGTGTCACAGTATTCTATTATAGTTTGTGCATGTCTATTTCAGGATGACCCGGCCACAGATGGAGATTTGGCTTTCCAGCTCAGTTCGCAGACCTCCAGTTCTCATTCCCAGCTAACAGTCGACTTGCCTGTCAACATCCTGCAGGTTCAGCCTTATAACTCAAAATGATTTCTTTATCTAAATAAATGTTTAGGATTAGAGGTGTGTATTGGGACTGGGGTCCTGTATAATAAAAAAATGAAGACTGCAGTCAGTAAAACAATTCATGGAACAAAAGTTCTATTTAGGATGGTTCTATTATTATTTATTATTAATAATATTATCTATCTATTAAGCTTGCTTAGTGTGTTTTGTGGTTGTTTATTTGAAATAAATGAATTAAATATATTTATGTAGTCGTAAATGGCTGGTTTCATTTCATTATGATGCCATATAGTGGACTTTAGTTAAATATTAAATAATAGTACTGTTTTTATAGATGAATAATGAAACCACTGAAATGTGCGTTTTCCATCAGGAGCCTTCTGCCATGGCTGAGGATGATAATGGATCTGATAACTCTCAGTTCACTGGCAGTACCATTAACCTACAGGACCTGGAATAAAAGACTCACCTGTGAGACAGCAAGAGCTCTTAGTAGACCTCCTAACAGTTTCTTTTCTCTTTCTTACCTTCACCAAAGGCATCTGTTTTCAGTATATCTGCTGTCGGGGTATTTTTGTGTCTACTAGGTGTTTTCTACCAGTCATTTCTTGTGCCTCATGTATTAGCTAAGTTTCCTTTGTAGAGAACATGAGCTGTTATTGCTAACAGAGTACTTATGAGCCAACTCATTAAAGTGTTAATGAACAGCAATTGTCACATAGTCTTTAATATATGCTATTTCAATTTCTAGAAGGCATATACTTTGAATTGGGGAACATCAGCTCATGTGACAGCTACTTGATAAATCTGGTATATTTTGTTAAGTCTATGTTAAAACAGCGTTATGTAATTGGATTGTAAAACAGCACATAACATTTACATTTACGGCATTTGGCAGACGCCCTTATCCAGAGCGACCTACATTTATCTCATTTATACATCTGAGCAGTTGAGTGTTAAGGGCCTTGCTCAGGGGCCCAACAGTGGCAACTTGGCAGTGCTCGCCCTATACAGCCCTATACATTAGGGGGTATAACAGATGTAACATTTATTATTTATGCGGCAATGTACCCATCAAAATAACTGTTTGTCATATGAACATTGTCTTCAAATCCTGATAACAGCTTTTACAATCACGAAATGTGTCTTTTGTTTTGTTTTTGTTTTATTATTGTATGATTTGTATAAAACATGAAGATGTACTACTTTTTGTGTGTATGAGAGTATGACATACAAGATTAAAAGTTGCTCTACTTTTAATAAAAGTAGAGCATGTGTAAGTTATTTTGTGAGTGGGAGAGTGTAAAGTCACGAGTCAGTAAACAGCAGTTGAAGCATTTTGTGCATTTGTTACTCATGAATTCATTTATTATTATTATTATTATTATTATTATTATACATAAAAGAAGCACTCATGTCTACACAATATCTTTCTGATAAGATCTTTCAATAATAAAGAAGTCTCTGGCTTCATTATTGTTGCTGATTGTGTTTTACTATTATTTCAGCGCATATTAATTCATTGTTATGTAATGGGTAATGCACTTCTGCATCTTTTCACAGAAACCATCCAATACTCAATGGCTCTTTTAAAAAAAAAAAAAATTATTTTGCATGGTTTAGGTTGCAGGGAACGCAAGGATCTGTAAATTGATTCATGTGTAGCAGTATGGGGAGGGAGTTCCTGCCCAGGGGCCAGGATATAATAATCTGTCCCTGACTGGGAGGGTGGCATGCTGATGGAGTCCGTAGTAAACAGAAGATGCTTTAAGTGAAGAAGTAAAGATATTCCTCCTTCTCCTCGTCTGTGATATCATTGTGCTCTTTGCTCTTGAGTTTACGAACAGGAGGCTGGGAGCGGGGCATCAGCTTCCTACCAGACTAGAAAAAGTGTACAGGAAGGGTTAGATTTTAGAAAGGTGTTTATTGTGTATTCATATTGTTAACTCAGCTCCTTGTTAAAGTCATTCATATTTTTTTTTAAACTCTATTTCTAAATAATTTGGCCGCTGTCTTACCGTTCGCTTGATCTCAGCTTGAGCTCTCTCCATTGCTTTCCTTATTCTCTCTTCCTGGTGCTGCTTCTGCTGTGTGAGCTTCTCATCTCGCAGTCTACAAGAATGTAGATTGGCATGTAGATGCTATGTAGGTGATTAACTTACTTAATGCTGCTGTGAAAGTGGAGAATTCAAATATTTATTAATCAGACCTGAGTCTCCTTTCCTTTTCCTTGGCTCTCTCAGCCATTGTGAGACGGTCAGCGGGAATCAGCTCCACACACTCCAGCAGATCACCCAGCCTGCTCTCAATGGCCGTCAGCATCTGCAACGTGCTCAGGTTGGTTTCGCTGTCTCCAATGCAGTTTCGGTAGACCTCCTCTACCTTCTGGCCCAAAGTATTCAGAGTGCTCTCCTGAGAAGGAAAAGAGACACAATAAAAACAGACAAGAAGGGGATAAAAGGATGCAGGAAAACAAAGCAGTTTCAAATTTTATGTGAAAGAGAGTGTGTTAAGTGTGTACAAGTTTTACATTTGAACTGGTGTGTAACTGTGAAGAAATTTGTACGTCATGAATTTTTTATTTTTTTTGCACTTTTTACTGTTGAGAAAACATACAATATTCTAAATGCAATCACTGTAAATGTATTCCAGTGTAAAATGAAAAAGAACAAATGACAAAGAAAGTGTGGATATACGGTTATACAGATCTACCCAGTGATAGCCTAAAGATTTTACTCTAAATTAATGAGGTATACCTTAACCTGTTTTTTTTTACTACCCAGAGTTACATTTATTTTTCATAAGAATAAAAAAAAAAAAAAACCTGAAGATAAGTGATTTTCCTTACCTCCTCTGCTTTGCTCTTTCCAAAGTCAAATAACCTGGTATTCAACTCCAGTTCTGCAGTTTTCTCTTTTTCTCTCTGAAGAGTCTCTGTCATGGCATCAATCTGCTGCTTCAGGTGGTTGGCTTCTTGCTCACTATATGCATATAATCATATACACAGAAATCTGAGGTTCAACAATACTGGTTTACGTACTCTAATAGACACTTTGAACCATACAACATGCTCACATGTTCTTGCGAGTCTGTTCCATGGTCTGTCTGAACTCCTCCAGGCTCTCCTCAGTCTCCTGAGAGTTTTGTATCAGAAAGAGGTTCTGTTCTTCCAGTTCACTGAGCAAGTCCAGCAGTTGTTGAGGCTCTGTGAAGTACAGCTCTGGCTCCTCCTGCAGGGGCACAGTGACAAACATCAAACAGTAGATGGGCAGTTCAGGACAAGAAATAATTCAGACATGTAACTTCTTAATATGAATTCTTCTCACATTGATCACGTTGTGCTTTTATTGTGAGTTTTAACACTATAGACCTCCAGATAGGTAGGAGATGTATCGAATATTTAGATATACATTATGCTAACAAGCATTATACCACAGCACTTTTGAATGCTTGATTCTGATTGGTCAGAAGCTGTTACTGTGTAATAGCATGGTTCAGACAGTAGTTCTTGCTGTATTGTTTAGAATTACATGCTCATTCTAATATGTTGGTTTCTATAGTAACAGATTATTCACAGGGACGTACATGTAATAGTTAATTTGGTGAAGCTTTTTTGGAAGGAGTCACCACTGTGAGGGCTTTAAATGGTCAGAAGTAAAGCTGGGAAAGTCTTCAGAATGGAGGGCTTTGTGATTTTTCAATAACATGACTAGCTACATTTTTTTTTTTTTGTCTTATTAATTTCAAGAGAGAGAACAGAGAGCTTGGTTAGGGAATGGCTGTTTATAAGTGCTAAAATGTAATTGACAGGAACTAACTTGTTTCGCAGATGTTCCACAACAATAAATGTAACTATAAATGAATAGAAAATATGATGTATTGTTCTTTAACTGATCAAAAAACCTGTGATCATCTGCAAATTGCTGTGGTATAAGAGGAATAAACACATTAATATACAATAAAGATAAGTAACAAATAAAACACAGACGGACTTGCTGTTCTTGGAAAATAATCAACTGTGCGGTGGTAACAGTAACTTTGCTTAATTTTGGGCCACAATGTAAAAGGCACCCTATCGTTGATTATTTTCCGTTAATGTGTTTTATAGATTTTTAAAACAATAGTTATAAACTTTATTATTTATAGCCCGGTATATTGATGTGACTAACAATAATTTATTTTTAATATTAAATACAAATGTATGAATTGTTTCTCATTTTAATTCAAATATTATAGTGTTACAGACACAGTTCCCTTTAAACATGTATTATAAATGAATAAGCAGTCAGTTTGGATATAATTCACACTGACCTCATTTTCTGAGCTGTCACTTTCAGATGCAGAGCTACTACAAACACAACAAAAGTTATTAGTTAAACTCATGTACTTCACATTGAACTTATGTGCATGTGTGTGTGTCTACTGTACAAACATTTTGCTGTTCTGAGGAGTTGACTTCACGCTGTGTCCGGAATAAACCCGGGCCGCACGAAGAGGAGGCAGGTTGCGTGAAACAGGGCTCCTCTTCTCTCTACCTGTATCTGTGTATCAGATGGAAAAAGAGTGGGACATATAATACTGTCACATATCTTGGAACCAAACACTGCATCTCCCAAGAGAAAAAGCTCTCTAGCTACCAGGATGATTGTTAAGATAGTATTCTTAAACAGTATTCTTAAATATCTTGGAGGGAAATCAGTTACACAAATGATCCTCAAATTATATGACAAGGAACAATTGAATTCTGTGTAATAATGAAAGTAATTTTGGCCTTTGTGACTAGATTAGATTAACCTTTATTGTCTCCCTTAGGAGAAATTTGTCTTGGGCAATCGAGAGAACACAGTAGACATTACAATACATATACAATTAAACTACAATTGACATACAATTACACCCAAATCTGTATAAACAACAAAACATGCACACCATACAATAACCAAACATACACACAACATGCACAATTTCCATACATCAGTTATTGCACAAATGCCCAATAGCTGATTTTACCCAAATATTGCAAATATACCATACACCAGGACATACACCATGGCTCCCCCCAACAACAACGACAACACACACACACACACACACACACACACACACACACACACACACACACAAACAAACAAACACTTCATCTCTTACTGTTCAGTAATTTGATTGATAATGGAACTAAAGATACTGATACTGGTATCTCAATATGCAATAATAGGGATGAAATGTGCAATATACAATATAGAATATGCAAATAAGCATTACAGCAAAAATCAGGGTTTGTTCATATAATATAATAAAACAGTCCAAATGCCGACCAGTCTTTCATCACATTACGTTACTTGTTTTCCCATGTGTTGGTTGCACTGAAATATTGACACTTTTTGTGTTTGCATTAAAATGCTGATCATTTCGGTTGAAAAGTTACCGTTTCACCACTTTCTCACAATTTTCAAAAGCATAAAAATTTTACATAATTAATAATAATTTTTAAAAACATTCTGGTTTCAATTTTTAGTCTAGAGTGTCCTGAATTATTATTATTATTTTTGGCCAAGAATTTTCATTTTGATGCACTAGATTTTAATAGGACCTATTGCAATCACAATATAATATTTGTCCACAAAAAGCAGAATATTCAATGGTGTACACTTACGTCTATCAGATTGACGGGTATTTTTCCCTCTATCTGTCTCTCTGCTCTTTCCCTCCTGCTCTCCCTTGTTGATGACAGTGGTGGGTTTAGTGTGGCGTTTCTTCTTCGCTCTCTGTTTCTCCTGCCACTCTGGAGGAGAAAGCTTAAACAGAAAGTCCTTGTAGAGTTTGTATTCCTGCAGTGTGTCCTCAAGCTTAGAAATGTTGCTGAGAGAAAGATGGAAGAACAGGTGTAAATAAGAACTGAAGGATCAACCAGAATGTGGCTTAATAAAGAATGAAAGCTGGTTAACACTGTTCTTGAGTTATGCTCACTTGCTTCTACTAGCTTTTACTTGGCAATATTCTATAATACAATACCAATTAGCTTAGTGAAATGTATTAATTTATCATTTTCATGTTTTAAGGCAGAATGTTACTAGTATACATACCTTTTAATGGCCAACATCTTAGCTGTGACCCTCTTGATCTCAGCTACTTTCTCCAGCTTTGCTTTGCTCTCCTGCTCAGCACTAGATATGAGATCACACACATCATCATACGCATACATGAACATAACATTCACTTGTTGGTGATCTTCAATGTAATATGGTTCACTGTACAAGAAATTACTGTTGTCTAATTATGCAATTTTTTGAATATTGTGTGTCAGACATAAATCTTGTCTTTCACTGTTCTGTATTGTTTATTTTGTTTTTTCATGTCCTTTCTCTTTGAAATTGCTGGATTTTATTGTGCAGCACTTTGGCAGGCAGTTCTTTGACAGGCAATCTTTTAAATGTGGTATATAAATAAAGATGACTTGGTTTATTGGATGTGCAGTTCTGTGTGTTTTGTGTGATGGCGTTACATCCTGATGGCCTCCATTGAGTTCTTGTCATTTTCTTTTAGAAATGTGTCAAACAAGGAAGCATCCTCCTCCAGGAGCTTTTCAGCTTTAGCCAACTTTTTCTCTTCATGACTTGCCTGCTCCTCTAGCTGTGCAATCTCTTCTCTCTTTACTGCCAGAGCATACTTGAAGAGGGAGCGAGAGAAAGAGAGAAAAGGACAGAAATTTAAGGAAACATGCTGAACAGAATAGGCAGAACATTTGCAAGAGTTTGTAAGTCAACACAAATTGTACCTCTAGGTAGAACATCTCTCGTTTCTTGTTAATGAACTCCCGTATGCTCTCTTTTTCAATGTTACGATCTATGATGAAATATAATATAGTATATCTTAATGGATATGGGAGTAAATAAAGTAGTTTTGTTGTCTTCTTCAGGCAGGTGTTTCTCAAACTAAAATATGCAGTGTGTGTATGTTTATTTATTTGCTTCCTCACATTTTTGGCTCACCTTTGATCATGATCACTTTGGATGCAGGAGCATTTTGGGGAAGCTGGACCTCAGTCTGTGAGAGGTGTGTGGTGCCTTCTTCCTCTTCCTCAAGGCCATCTCTCAGTTTTTTCCTCAGCTCTAATTGTCTGGCTTTTATTCTGCCTGTGTATGTCTTCTTCTCGTAGACAGGCAGACTCAGATCTCTCTGATATTCCTACACACAGGGAATATAGATTTCTATTTTCACCCAACTCACAGGGGCTGTGTAAGTAAAAAGGGGGCTTTGCTAAGAGTAAGGACCTTCAAATGCTTTGCTCTTAACAAATTTTTGTGTTGGAGTCTGTTAGAAACCGGTGCTAGGTTGATATTTAAAGTTTATATTTTGTGTTATGTGACTAAGACGGTTCTGTTCAAATTCAAATAAATAGATACATTGTGTCATCACGGGTTACGCTAATTGAAAAAATGTCAATAAATATTGCACTCCTTTTACAAATAATATTTTGAATTGTGTCGCCATTTAAAACTTGAAATAAACAAAAACACCAAATTATGCATTTACTGTGCAGAAGCACTTGTTAACACTTTGGGTCCTAAGATGAATGTTCTTAGATGCTAAGAATAGGTAAAAAGATATTATATATACTCTATGAATTATATTATACATAGAGACATATGATTACATAATATGATATGATTATACACTATATGAGCAAAAGTATGTGGACAACTGACCATGACACCCATAAGTTTCCTATTGCTATATTCCTATTCCAAAGGCATGGCATTAATATAGAGTTGGTCCCCCCTTTGCTGCTATAACAGCCTCCACTCTTCTGGGAAGGCTTTCGATTCAATTTTGGATAATTGCTGCACAAGAGCATTAGAAAATGCCTCAAGAGCATTAGTGAGGTCAGGCACTGATGGCGGACAAGAAGGCCTGGTGTGCAGTTGGAGTTTCAATTCATCCCAAAGGTGTTCAGTGGGGTCAGGGCTCTGTGCAGGCCACTCAAGTTCTTCCAAACTCAACATGGAACAGGTCTGAGCCCCTTAGTTCCAGTAAAGGAAACATTGTAATGCTACAGCATATGAAGACATTCTAGAAAATCACATGCGTCCAACTTTGTGGGAAAAGAACTGGGGAAGGCTCACATATGGGAGTCATGTTTGGACATCTACATACTTTCAGCCATATAGTTTAACTTTATAAAATACACCAGCATTTTTCAACCTATTCTGTGTGAATACCATGGACAAAAAGTTTCTGCAATGGTTAATCAGTGGGTTCTTTGTACATTTGAGGATTCTTATAAAACGTTTTTCTAGTTTGGGACCCTTTTTGATATGGAAGCAGTCTGTTGTAGTGTTACATAGAACTTGAATAAAGGTTTAGGCAAGACATATTTTCAAATAATGCTTTCTTTAATTCAAAGGTATTTCTAAAAGAAGCTCCAAATCTGTATAATTTGCCCTTTCAGAGATTGGAATACTTTTCCATAGGGAATAATTTGTAGTCAGGTTTGGCCTAAGGGGCATAATTATCACAAAACCTCAAAGAAGTCATAAGTAACTGGAATTACTGCTTTGCTGAAGCATTGGAAAGAACAGCTTTGGTAAACATTCTCTCATGTCTGTACTGTAAGATTGTAATAGCTTTAATACAGAGTACTATTTACTGGCGGAATTTAACAAATACCCTAGACTTTCATTTTAATGTGAGTATATGTGAGTTATACGTGAGTTTTGATTAAACTGGCTTTCACTCAGTGCAGGGAAACGTGTTGAATGTTTTGTCTGTAGTATTCTCCCATATGGAGTGTTCCTTTAAGCAGAGACTGCTTCAGTCAGTAGCAGTTGAAATATGAATATAATGGGGAAAAATGTTTGCAAATATTTTTTTTTCTAATTAATGTGCTACATATCAACAGTTTTGCACCTCTTCTGGCAATGATTCTCATGCAAGAAGTATTGTGTTGAAGAACGTGTTTGGTCTAAAAGAGAATTGCTAATATAAAGGTAGTGCAGCAGCTCTAGGTATGTTATAATTAAGACCATGAACTGCTCATTCTGGTTCAAGTAGTTGCCTCACTATTAAGTTGTAAAGATAACTTAACATTAAAGAGTGAGGCAGTAAGATGTTGCTGTCTTGTCTTGTGGAAAGTACTGAAACCAGTTTAGCATACAAAGAGTGTCAATACTGTGCCAGTTTTATAGTCTTGTTTTACACTTGTTAATTTTTACTTCATTCATTCCATCCTTGTTGTAAAATAAAGTTATGTACTGTGACATTTATTAGTAATCTGCTAATAATATTTTGTGGCTTCTTTTTCATGCACTATTAAATAAGCAGTTTAAATAAGGATTACTGAGCTCTAGAGTATTAGAGCATTGCCACAGTGTTGTCTATAGGATATTCTGTGACATAAACTACAGACCATATATGCCTTTAAAATGCAAGATATTAAAGTATTTTGAAGCAGCTCAACTGACATATACAGTATGTTAACATCTACACACTCTTAATAGGTCCTACAGACACTATCTATAATATATTAAACCAGAATTAAACCGTAATCACCTACTATAATATACAGGTTTAGCCATGATTTTAAAGTGGATTTGAAAGCAATTATTAGTACTTACAGGGTGGGTATAAGGTGGGTATTTAAGTATTGAATTAACACCAAACAAACTAAACACAACACTAAGACTAAATTCAAAACTTTACATGATAAATCCACATACTTGCTTTCTCTGTGCTTTCTCTGTCTTTCTAAAGTGGAAGATGATGTTATCTTCAGGCATCTTAAAGGGGTTCCGTTCTGTCCTTTTCCCATTGTGGCCATCCTCTACAAAAACAAAACAAAACAAAACAAAACAAAACAAAACACGAATGTCATACTAAACACACAAAAAAACTTTCTGCATTATTAGGTTAATCAAATAAATGAAGGTAGCATCACTTGTCCCAGGGTAGTTACAGGCCATGGTTCACTTTTAAATGCAATGACACAACTTACCTGTATAGTATATGACCAATGTATATGAGTAATGTGTTTAGAGCTCTAGGGCCAATATGCCATTCACAAAATACAGCAAGTTGCAAAATGGCTACTTGCACAATGCTGGCCACAATGCATGACTTTGGTACAAACTACTGTTTGAGATAAATTAATAGCCTTCCAAATCAATATGACTTGTGTTTCTTGCTGTATAATACTACAGGTATTAGTCGTCAGGATTACTTACCTTTTACTGAAGATGCTGCTGATAGCATTCTGTAAGGCAGAGTTGTAGCTAGATTAGAATAAGCATGGGCCCAAGCCCTTGACAAACACACTTTACTCAGGTCATCATCTTTTCAGACCTCATGACTCCCCTCTCTCTAAAATTATTATTATTTTTTAGAACAGATCACTAATAAACAAAAATTACAACTGCTCACACTGAACATACTTAGACTGAAGAGGCAATAGATAGATAGTAGATGGTCATATTTACTAATTAGGTGAAGTTAATTTTTGTGCACAAAACATTATATAAATTAATACTTTATATGGCACATACCGGCAGTGTGATTGAACCTCACATATATTTAAAGTGGAATTACATACTAGCTGTCAAAAAAACATGAGTTATAAGGATAAATTTTACTATCTTATAAAATGATGGCATTGCTTCATTCTGAACTTCTAACAATTGCAATTGAGGAAAAAAAATATAGAGAGAGATATACCTATATTTACTGTGGGCCTTTCACTAGATTATCAATCTAACAAAAAGGAATGACAAAGCAGTAGTGTTATACTCCTCCTGCAAAAGAATTTCCTGAAAAAGTGTGTGTACATTATGTGTATTTATACTGCAGCACTGTTGAATGCTCGCCTCTGATTGGTCAGGTGTTGATTAATTTTCTATGACAACAACTCAGACAATAGTTCCAGTTGCAAGGCAAATCACAGGTTTATAGTAATGTGCTAGTTCTAATATGTTATCCTTTCTATAATAAAACATGTACACAGGCACATGCATGGTGATCACTTCATGTAAATGGTTTAAAGACATGAGTGTAATGGTTGATAAACTTTCTGTGAGGAGAGGAAGGAATCTCCAGTGTCAGTGCTTAGTAAAAGTCTGAGGCAAAGTTGTTATTTTATGATGGGATTCTATTGAGGGTTCCATTTCCATCAGGTCTATTGTTTAAATGAATCATCACCAAGATGGACAAATAACACATTTGGGATTGCAAATGAAACATTAGCTTCCAGTTATAAAATGTAAAGATATACAACATGACAAGTAGTAAGCAGAACACAGGGGTTAATAAGGTTGATTGAAATACAGTAGAAGGGAATGGGAATAAGTCTACATTCTACTCTGAGCCTTTAATAGATGATCAATTAATAATAATGTGTGGACAATTCTATGGAAAACACACTTACCTTAGTCAGTATCGCTGTTATGACGGGAAATTGAAGCACCATAAAGGAGTTCTTTGGTATTACGTATGATTTAATCCTTAAAACCCTTCACTATGCATTTTCAGAATGGCTGAGGCTATTTCCACGTTTGCATTCCGTTACCATAGCAACCGAATTTGGTTTGTTTTGTCGTTGACCGGCAGGTGGGGCTGTGTCCCAGCACACAGAGCCATTCAGTAGGCCTACTCAGTGTACAGATTCAGTTTCGCTTTCTCTTTCTCCTATAATGAAGCAGTGACAAATGTTGTCCATTCATCCATGCATTCATTAACAGACTCAAACGTCGTGTTGTAGTTTATTGTCATGTCTTCTTTAGTATATGCATGTTTGAATTGCATTCCACCCCACTTGTAAATGAATGAATGTTTAAAAAAAAAAAAATAGATAGGCCTATAAACACTTAAAATATGTGTAGGCAGTACTTGGTGTATGGGTGTGTGCACACAAACTCACTGCTGCCTTTAGACAACACTCTATACGTACTTTATATTCAATGTAAAATGAAATAGTAAATGTAAAGTCAAAGGGTGTTGGATAGAGCCCCTGTCAACCCCCAGCCCCCTCAAAATCCCCCTTCTATCCATGGCAGGTTCCTTGTTCTATAGTTTCAGCCAGTAGTGTATGTGATCACAGTGTATGATGCCCACACATAAATCACAAATAACAGCAATAGGGCTGTACCTTAACCGATCACTGACTGAAAAAATATCTGTTGGTGCAGTGAACCTAGCACACTGTAGCATTATAGTCATACATTATAATACCTATAATAACAGAACTTATGCAGGCATATATTTATGCCACTTACAAGCAGGAAAACCTCTCAAATATCAATAATTAATATGCACCACTATACACACCAAAGCTGCCTCTCTCACTGTCATATTTGTATTTTTGATTAGATACCCTTGCCATGCTGATTTGGTGCCTTTTTAAAATAGAGGCCCACCTCAATGTTTACTGCAAAATACACATACAGTCATGTAAAAAAAATAAGTACACCCCATGGAAATTGTTGGCTTTTTTGACATATTTGGACAAGCTTTGCTATTTATCCTCTTTGAAACAGTACCTATTAATAAAGGCAATACACTGTACCAAATGACACATAAAATTGACATTTTGTAGTACTTTTCACAATTTAAATGAACAAAAAAAAAAAAAAAAACCCAGATCAGTCACATGGAAAAAGTAAGTATACCCCTACATTTATCACACCTTTAAATCCATAAAATTAGAATCAGGTGTTCAAGATTGGGTGCCAGTGATTAGAACCTGCTTAGGGAGTGCAGGTGGAACCTGTCTTATTTATACCCCTCACATATCTAGTGTCTGGTGTTCCCTTTGCTATTGAGGTGTGTGGTGTCATCATGCCAAGATCTAAAGAGTTCTGTAAGGCCTTCAGAAAAAAGGTTGTGGATGTCTATGAGTCTGGCAAGGGATTTAATAAGATCTCCAAATAATTTGAAATATCATTCCACTGTAAGGACAATAAACTACTAATGGAGCAGATTCAGCCCAAGAGCAGACCGTCTAATGCAAAAAGAAGTCTCCAAGAACCCCACCATTGAATCACAGGATCTTTGGTGTCAAAGTGCATGCTTCTACAGTCAGAAAGATATTGCACAAATTTGACCTGCATGGGAGGCGTGCCAGGAAAAAGCCTTTGCAAGACTACAGTTTGCCAATGAGCATATAGGCAAAGACCAGGCCTTTTGGAATAATGTGCTCTGGACAGACAAATCACAGTAACCAAAGACAGCTTTTCAGGAGAAGCACCTCATACCAACTGTAAAGCATGGTGGTGGAAATGTTATGGTTTGGGGTTTCTTCTCTGCCTCAGGGACTGGACAGAGTGCATTCATTGATTCAACTATGAATTCTGCATCAGATCAAAAAAGTGCTTGAAGATAATGTGAGGCCATCTGTCCAAAAGTTGAAGTGGAACCGAAAGTGGACCATTCAATGGGATAATTATCCTAAGCACACAAAAATAGGAATGGCTCAAAAAGAAGAAATGGAGGGTTATGGAATGGCCTAGTCAAAGCCTGGTTTTGAAATGTTGAAATGTTGTGGGGGTGGATTTGAAACGGGCAGTAAATGCTAGGAAACCCTCAAACATCTTGCAACTGAAAGAATATTGCATGGAAGAGTGGACAATTATGCAAAATGACTACAAGAAGTTATTTCTGGGGGCAATACTAGTTAGGGTGTACTTACTTTTTCCACAGAAGAATATCACATCTATTGATATTTCTGTTGAATGAATGATTGAAAAAGCTAATTTTCCTTGTGAGTTTGTTCAAGTATATCAGCTTCATTAATAGACACTGTGTCAAAGATGATCAAATGTTTGCTTGTCCAACTATGTCAAAAAAGCCAACAATTTCCATGGGGTGTACTTATTTTTTCACATGAATGTATGCATATGCATTTTGGGTATGCCCTCAAGCACATATGTAAACATGCAAATATATACGAGATGGTTTATGAGTCCTCCCCTCCTGTGCAGTGGGGACTGAGTGAGGATTGCTCCACTAACCATATACTGATTTAAGCAATACTGATTTAGAAAGCAACCATTTAAAGGCACACAGTGCAAGGCAAAGGTTGACTGATGACTAAAGACCATTGATGACTGAGGACTTTTTGTAGATGTCTAATTTATTTTATAGGTTATTGGTGTATCAGTAATTACAATTAAACTTATTAAAACCTGACTAAACATTGTGGTTTTGATTTGAAATGTTTTATGAGTAAAACAAAACGGACTTGGATATATCCCAAAGTGCTACTGTACTGTATCTAACATGCCTGGGCTGTTTGTCATTGCCAGTGGATATCCCTGTTCCCAAATCCCCACTAAATATTTGATATCTTTTGTGCAAATGTCACATGTTGCAGTATTCCAGTGTATTCCTGTTGCAGTAATTTCATGCAAACTTTAGCCTTGTAGGTGGTTTACTGTTATAGACTCCTGTGAATATCTATTATAATCTAAACAGGGAATGTGTGTGATGGATGTGTGCAGAAATAATGGTGATTATAGGCAGCATTTTTATGCGTTTTGGCTAGTACTCAAATGTACAGCAAAGCAACCCACAAGAGGCTTGTGTTAATTGAGGTGTTTATCTCAATATGTGTGGGCCAAAATAAAATGACTTTGTTTACTTCATATGATCACACAAATTAGTTTGCATTTGTTTCATAGCTGATCAGTGAATGTATTGATGTTTCCCACGTGTGATTACTTAGTACATGATGTACTACAAATTAACCAAATGCTTCCAACAATTTGTCAGGTGTTTTCCTTCATTGTATACAATTCTAGCCACTTGACAAGCACAGCAACATGCTTCAAAAAGATCATACATTATTACACTCAAATAAACAGTTAATATACTGCTTGCTTACTCACAAGAAAGAGAAACGATCTTTTCCTATTGAGCAAGACCAGTGGCTAAGAGGCCTTGAACAGTGAAACCCTCTGGAACAGCCAAATCATGGCTTTTTTGTTTAGTTTGAGAATTTTTAAACTGAAATCTTTGAAATGCCCTTTGTATTTGTGCAGCCTTGTAAAATGGCTTAATGCATTGCCTAAATTGATTTTAAAGTGCCTTTGCCACTCTTTCCATGTCGAAACAGTTAAGCATTTCTACTTTCTGTGCCAGTCGCTATCATTGCTTCACTATGATTAAACGCATTATACAGTGTGTGTGTGTAGCTTTGTGTAACTAGGGCAAAAGGCAACAGTTTAATCCCTGAGATAGACAGTCTGTGATTGCAGTGTTCGAGTAAGGGGCCTTTAGCATCTGACCACTGTAATCCCTCCATCACAGAGTCCCACAGCCCAACACAACCCAGGGAACATCAGCATGATCTGTTTATTAGAAGGTTACAGCAGGTCACAGGAAAACTGCAGCTACTGCTCACAATACAGCTCGTTTTATGTTTGTATGACTTTATGAGCCTTATGTGTCCATTATTAGTGTGTGATCAGTTAACAAAATTAAATTTTTTATTCGTGAGCATTAGCAATACTGGAATTCCCTCAGATTTTAAAGAAGCAAGTGTTGCATCCAGACAGTACAGGGTACAACAATACTGTTCTTCCCTCCCCAATCTACTTTGCACAGTAGTGTGTGTTTTTGTGTGGTGTGAAGGAAGCAAATGTCTAATTAAAACACCCTCCTGGATAATTATGTGGATATGTTTAATTACCACCTTTCCCCAGAATAACTTTGAGATGGGATGCCTTTACATGACTGAGAATGGCAAAACAAGCAATTTGTGCACGTGCATTACTGAGCAGCAGATGGACCTAGGTTTACCCCCCACATGCTCTTGTCCCTGGGTAGCAGGTTGCTACTGCACAGCCCTGTGTAAGATATGTTGGCCTCTCTGTGCCATGATAATAGTACTGTCTATGCCAACTATAATACTGTTACTTATCAAATATATATAAGTCAATGTTTGATTCTCTAAATTTTCATCTTGAGGGAAAGTTATCCGAAGATCCTGTCTAGGATATGCCAATCATTTTATTATTTCACTACTAAATACAGTATATATAAAGAGCAGCTATTAAATAGCATCTTTACTGGTTCTCTGCACATAAGGTATTTGAAGAAGCACATAGTGTGATCAGATGACGTGCAATGCTGCAATCTATGAAACAAGCTGGTGACCCTGTAGTGACAGCAGAGAGACAGGTGGAGGTCAAAGACCTCATGTTGTCTCAGAGCAAGCATGTGGAGTTTTTGCCCTTCTAGACTCATAATACTTTTGTGAAATCAAATTGGAGAGACATTGGGTGACAACAAATGATTGAAATTATTACATTTCAAACAAATATTTAAGCTAAATACAAACAAATCCTTAAAAAATCTTACTTTAAATTACTCTCTGTCTCCAACAAATCTATTTTTTCCACTGACCATTATTTGTTTCTCTGGGATATAAATATGAGTTTACACACATGTTAAATACTTTTGGTGTCCATTCTCAGAGTAGAAACCAAAGAACTTTCAAAACAAATAATAAGCATTTAGAAGTATGATGAAGCTTAATCAGGGACTTGAATAAACCATTTTTTTTTTTAAATTTGCCAGGAGTTGGACCCATTAGCAACATCAAGGAGGAGGGTGAGGGAGACAAAGAAGAAAATTCAGAATTGAACAGTTTATTTGATTCTGGATTTGTCAAGTTGATATTAAGGAGTTGGCATTTAATAGATGATTTTGCAACAGTAAGATAATAACCCCAAACATATTGAAGAGATGAGTCCACATGGACAAACTTATAGAATTGAAAAGAAGTTTAAAATGTTCTGCTTGGGGGAGAGGTCCCCTTTCAGACATTACAGATAAAGATTCAGTGTCGTTACATTCTTCTTATCTTATACTTCTTATATTAATTGTGGAGGTACTTTTGTACTTTTGATCATTTTGAAACCCGTATTAGAAAAACGCACTACTCTTGAAGGTTACTTTCATGAATGACTTCCTTCATGCAGGTTGCTCATTTGTTCCTTCTCGTGAAGGGTGCCGTGTTAGCCTACTGTGACTGTATGTTACAAATGTGTTGCACTGTGGCTTTTGCACAGCCATCTTTCTTAACTGGTGTCAGCAGATTTTCCTTCAGCATCGTTTAAATAAAGACGGGAAGGAAAAGATGGAAATGGCACTTTCCGCTTCTCGAGCGTCCACGCGCTGACATCCAAAACACAAGCAGCTCTCGCCAGTCGCTGAATCCCGCCCTGCGTCGGAGCCAACCAACCAGATCTCGCGTACAAGACGAGCCCTCGCGCCCTGCCTCTCATTCTCGCCCCTGTAGCGCGCTCTACGGTCACGTGTCACAGACATAGTACAACTACAGTGCCGCGTATCTGACCAGTAGTGTGTAGCAACACCGCGCGAAGGGTTGCAAGGGCAAGTTCGCCAATTCAGCCATTCTTATACACAGGAGTAGTGCAAAAATAAATAAATAAATAAAAGGCCACAAAAACGTTGGATTTATAAACGACTGCTGCAAATAAACGGGTAAGAGGTTCTTCCCAAGACTCACTTTTGCTTCTTTGGATTATATCTGTGTATGTGAGCGTGTTTTATTCTGCTTTCGTATGCTGCGGCACGCGTGCGCTGCCTTGGACGAAAACATGTTTACGTTGAAGAGCTGGAGGTGGGGGTATGGTTTCGTCTCGTGGAAGTAACTATTCTTATTTCTGCGATTGGATTATCGATTCATATTCAGCGCAGTACCATTACGAGGATATTAATTTAAAATAAATCATGTATATTTCCACGTTGCAGTCAATAATGGATATTTACACTTGCGGTCTTAGATCAATCGTTACTCGTGTGTGCATGCTGAAAAATTAAAACTCCATTAAATCCAACACTTATTTTAATGCGTTTTGATATGCATGAATGTAGGACGTTTGTTTCCAAGCCATGCGGTCCTGTGCAGACTGGAGAGTGAATAATAAGCTGGAAATACACGCATTTCGATTACAGTTCAAAGTGCAGACTGTTATTGGATAAAACGATGAAGAGGTCATATGCGCTGTTGATTGGCTCTTGCAGGGCTGCTGACTGTAGCTAATTTGTTGCATATAAGGTGAGTGCAGCCTTTGCGGGTGACTGAAGCGCTATTAAAAGTGCTGCATGCTCACTGCTCAGCGTGTTGACAGTTTGTGAGCGGCGCTCAGAGGTTACTGTCGGTCACACAGCTCAGCAGAGGAAAACAGACGCTGGCCGTCGTAAAGGGGCGCATGTGTACAGCAATTCACTTTTAATCAGCTCCACATTTACAGCCTGTTCTCATCAATCCAACATTCTAATATTAGAAATACGGAAGCTATTAATTAATAAATTGCTAAATGTCATTTTAAGCAATAGGATGTTATCACAGGGGTGTGTTATCGCAAATAGCCTTTGTAATATTGTAATTTGATCGGAGATCAAGACATAACACACCATCTCAAACGTTCTTTTGCTTTTATACAACAATTTACAATTTTTTTTTTTTTTACAAAAAAAAAAAAAAAACACGACCGTTTTATTTCAGATATCTCGGCTATGTTTAATATCCGCCATTTCTTCTACCACAAGTGTCTTGTTGCTATGCAGCAAAGTATTTAGTGTTGTTATTTAGCGAATAAATTAGCCTATATTTTCTCGAGCTAGTAAACTAGCGGCTAATCTGGAACAGCTAATAGTTATCATGTTACCATGATATCAGGTCTTCGGTCTAAATTTTATGTATCGGAGTAGTCATAGTATCAGAGAGAAATTCTCCAGCACACTGGTGAATTGCCATTGCGTTTGACCGCCATCTAGCGGCAGGAATAATAAATAAGTGACATGCACCATGTTTACACATGTAAAACATGGTACACTTGCGCGTGCCTGAGTAGCAGTGATATGAGATTATGTGATTGAAACATGAATGGTTTTCCTGATTATCTAAACATTAACACAAAATTGCTGTAGTAAAAAAAAAAATTAAACATTACCAAAGTAATATTGACATCTGATCCTCTCTCCTCTCTTGGTGTAGGTGCAGCCTGGAGCTTTTGGTGTATGTGTGAATCACAATATTTCTTTCTTGCTGTGAGCAAAAACAGCATTCTCACTTTACATGGACTCCATCAATTCCCTCTAGCCCGAGGAATAGGATTTTACTGTTCAACAAAACAAGAGTTGTTCATAAATTTTAAAAAAACGGGAAAATCTAGGGAATGGTGGACCATTACTTGTCAACTGAAGAGAACTTCCTTACTTACAGTGGCATAGACTCTGCTTCGCCTGTGGTGTACCACCTATCGGATATGGTATCAGACTCGGGGAGCTATAAGGTGATGCCTTCACCATTCTCAGAAGATGACCTCAGCGATGCATCGAGTCTGCGTTCATGCTCTTCCCCAGATTCCCAAGTCCTTAGCTCAAGCTATGGAAGTACATCAAGCACTGAGAGCCAGGATGGCATCCTCAACTTCCTGCTATCCCATACTTCCCTTGGTGGTGGAGGTGGCAACAGTGCTGAGGTTAGCACTGTAACCTCAACTCCTCTAGCAAGTATCCTCTGGAACTCACAAAGGGACAGCATGAAGGAAGAGAACTTTGACTTACCAATCTGGTCCACCTCAAACATGGAGGAGACACCTTCTGAACCTTTCCAGCCCACCCTGGAGGAAATTGAAGAGTTCTTAGAAGAAAACATGAATGGTTTGGTCTCCCTCAAGCATGAGGGGAACTCACACCTTGGATTGGAGCTGGAGCTGGACCTTGGATTGGGGACAGGAGTGGTGGTCATGGAAGAGACCTTATCTAGGTTACCAGAAACAAGCACCATTGGATCTCAGCATCATTCTAATCAAACTTTGTCAATGGCTAAGATTCCATCAAGCTTCAGAGTTGATCATGAGACCAAAAGCACAGATAGTATTCCAAGTAATCAAAACCCAAGTATGCAGGCAGAGGATGCAGTAAAGGAGGAGCTCCAAGGCAGACCTGTCTCCACTGAGAACAGCACTACAACCAATTCCAGCAGTGGTAATAGTGAGATGCCTGTTATTCTTCAAATCCAACCAGTTCAGATCAAACAGGAGATTCAGGGCCCCAGTGTGGCTGCAAGTCCTCCCTCAACAACTCAGCCCCCCACCACAGGCACAGACATAAAAATTGCCCAACTGCTTGTGAACATCCAGGGACAGACATTTGCACTAGTCCCTCAGTTTCTACCCTCTGCCCCCAATTCATCTTCACCAACTACCAGGCTCAATGGCACATCTAAATTTGTGCGGATAGCACCTGTGCCCATTGCTGCAAAACCTGTGGGTAGTGGAGGGGATGGTCTTGGTTTGGATGGGTTCCAAGGTGGTCTCCTAGTCGGAGGAGCACAGAAGTTCCAGAAGAATCCAGTGGCAGATCTCATCAAAATGCACAAGTGCAACTTTCCAGGCTGTGCCAAGATGTACACCAAGAGTAGCCATCTTAAAGCTCACCTGAGGAGACATACTGGAGAGAAGCCATTTGCCTGTAACTGGCCTGGCTGTGTATGGAAGTGAGTGTGTGTTTATGTTCACTGTCTGGTCCCCTAGGGCAAGAAGAACCTCCCCATAGAGTGTAAAATGAAACAGGACACACAGCATGAGGTTCCAAGTCACATGTGTTTTTGAATCTTGCCAAGAATGAACAGCTATGCCTTGTGTGTAATAGATCTATTGTCTTTGTTGTTGTCCATGTGTTCATGGTCAGGGTGTGTTGTTGAAACAGTAATATAGTCAAGCTAAAGAGGGTTACACCCAATCCCAAGCAATAGGACTACAGTTGTGAGAATGGTTTGTGAGCCCTGTAACAGCAAAACATAGCAAACAAGAGGCATACAACATTGTATAATAATATCTTAATTGAAAAAGGGTTATTAAGAATCAGTCATTGACATATCCATTTAGGGATAGTAATTGAATTGTAATTTACCTGCTGTTCTCAACAAAATTGCAATTACAATAATCTAGACAGATTTCAGATTTCAGCAAAACACATCATTCCAGAAATAAAAAAAAACCCATCCAAACTATAGAGCATGGTAGCCAGATGCTTGTTGCCTCAGGGATGATGAAGTCCAACCTGTATTAGGAAATTCTACAGGTTTCTGTAGTAGATTACACATACATCTGTCTAATCTCTGATTGCTAACCACTTCTGATTGCTGATCTCATGAAATGCCATGGTGCAATCTGAAATAATCTGAAAGAAAAAAAAAAAAGGCATGAACTGAAATATTTTTGGATAGAGGAACTGGCAAAGTGTTTGGCTTGTGTTATTGGCAATATGAAGGTTCCACTACTGGCTAAATATAAATGTTAAATTTTCATATACTTTTTCCCCCATTAATGACCTTGATTATTTAAACCATTTTTTTTTTTTTTTAGAAATGTAGCACTGTAGAAGGTGTGCATTGTTATTAAATATGGTTCTTTAGTTATCGTGACTAGTTATCGGACAAGCTCAGACACAATTTGGGGATGTGGCAGAAACTGTCCCAAGGCTCTTCCTCTTTCACTACAAAAGAGGAAAGTGAGCTTTTTAGAATGCTGGAATCTGACTGTTGGAACAATAGGAACTCAGCAGCATTAACCCCCATAGGCCCCCGCCCCCCAACTCACTCACTCTCTCTCTCTCTCTCTCTCTCTCTCTCTCTCTCTCTCTCTCTCTCTCTCTCTCTCTTCTTATGCTACAGTAGCAACCTGGCAGCAAGCCTGGTCCGACAAAAACCAACCATGAGAACTCAAACACAATTTCAACATACACCCACACACATGCCAGGCCTGTTTGTCTGTTAATAGGTATCACAACACTTATTGTCAATATTTTATGAAGCTGCATAATTAGATCTGGTTAACTAACAAGCTTCACAGCTGCTAGTTGTTAGGGGAGTGAGTCATGAATCATCTTTCTCTCTCTCTCTCTCTCTCTCTCTCTCTCTCTCTCTCTCTCTCTCTCTCTCTCTCTCTCTGTGTTTGAACAGCAGGAAACAAATTGTTTTCCAGGCCATGAATTATTAGCAACAAAAGAGGTTCTGTCGAAAAGACAAAAGACAGGACTTAGATTAGTGAGAACCAGTCCAATATGTGTGTGTGTGTGTGTGCGCGTGTGTGTGTTTTATATTTTCGTAGGGTCCAAATGATAGTCCCCACAAAGATAGGAATATCTGACAGGGACATTTGGCTGGTTCCCATAAGGAAAACTGCTTATTTACAAAAACTGCAGCTTTTATTATAAGAAAGACCAAAATGTTTCCTTTCGGTTACTGAGGTTAAGCTTAGGGTTAGATTTAGGTGTGAACATAGCATTAATTAGCTGCATTAATAATTATGTCAGTAGAAAGTCCTCACAAGGATAGTAAGAAAGTGTGTGTGTGTGTGTGTGTGTGTGTGTGTGTGTGTGTGTGTGTGTGTGTGTGTGTGTGACTATACACTGAGACTATGAGAGGGAGCCTGTGAGAGAGGGGACTGTTTCAGGTCAAATGCTGTGCTGAATAGTTACCATGACTGTGAGAGTGGAACGCTTCCTGATCCTTTACAGACACACACACACACACACACACACACACACACACACACACACACACACACACACACACACACACCTATGTCTCTCACAGGCATAGAAAGTATGATTTCTCCTGTGTTAAGAGGTTTGAGTGAGTGAGAGACAAGTTCCTTTTCTGTGCTACTCTCTCCTGCAGTGCACTGCTTCTCACAAGGCCACACACACACACACACACACACACACACACACACACACACACACACACACACACACACACACACACACACACACAAACAGATAGAAGGGTAGAGAAAACAGAAAAAAAGTGTTCATCCTGGGTTCCAGGTATGGTTAATGGTTTAAGATCTTAAAAGGGTACTGTGCAGAATAAGATTAGAGAACCTTTAAGGGTTCTCTTAAAGTGAAGAACCGTTTAAAGTGCTAGATGGTGATTGGAGGACCTCAGATTAAGGTTTCACTGGGAGAAATGTGTTGATTTAATTTTTATGTTACATTTGTATTGCTGGAAGTTATGTACCAAAGTTCTGAGAAAGGCTGTGTGTGTGTTTGTGTTCGTGTGCGTGTGTATGTGTGTGTGTGTGTGTGTGTGTGTGCGTGTGCGAATAACGAAACACATGTACACACATGAGTGTGTTCTTTCTAGGAATTGCCTCTACTCTGTATTGAATCTCTCTTCTCTCTCTCTCGCACACTCACACACACACACACACACACACACACACACACACACACACACACACACACACACACACACACACACACGTTTCTATAACAGCAAACAAGAGGGCCTCTTGGCTTCCACAGGAGTTCTAAAACAGGACATTCCTCTTTGCTTTCGAAGAAAGAATTTTTTTAGAAGGCAACACTATAAAATCAGAGCTCTCTGAAGAGCCTTTACAGTTTACTGCCAGTAGATGCTGATAGCTGCTTTAAGACTAGCACTAGGTTTCAGTCTTCCTTTACTAGACTACTATGCAGAGATAAACAAAACTGTATGAGATTGTAGTTTCATTAACAACCTGCATTCTTAAAAAATAGTTTATCAATGTTTATTTCCGTGGTTCACAATTTTAGCTTTTTAAATGGATTTCTGGCAAGGAAGTTGTCCTGTTGTTATGCTGTCTGCCTCTTCTACAGTGACCCCTAAGAGTTTCTCAAGAGAGACAAACTGAAGAACTCTTTAGAGTGTACACTGTGTTTTACACATAACAGTAACTTTCCTCTGAGAGCTGCCTTCATACTAGCCACAGCTGAGGTTTGGCCCCAAATCCCACAGTAGGATGGACTTCTGGGGGTTTTGCGGTTTTTACAGGAATATCAAGAAAATTCTTTCAATGAAGCTGTTGCAGAGTTGTTGTCAATTCAGGTCCAAGTTGCATTATTTCACTCTTACATCAAAGTCCAAAGTCTCCAAGCTGCTCTTCAAGTCAAGTTGTAAGGAAAAGTGGTGCTATCAATGATGCTTTAACTAAAAAAACCCCTGAAAAAACTACATTTTTTCATGACTTTGCCAACTTACACTATATGGCCAACAGTTTGTGGACACCTGACTAGCATGTCCATGTGTGCTTTTTGAACATCCCATTCCAGATTTAGTCCCCCTTCGCTGTTATAATAGCCTTCACTCTTCTGAGAATTCTTTCCACTTAATTTTGGAGCGTGGCTGTAGAGATTTGCCCATTCAGCTACAAGAGCATTAGTGATGTCAGGCACTAATTTTGGGCGAGGAGGCCTGGTGTACAATCTGTGTTCCAGTTCCTCCCAAAGGTGTTCAGTGGGGTTGATGTCAGGGCTCTGTGCAGGCCAGTTGAGTTCTTCCACTCCAACTTTGGCAAATTATGTCTTCATGGACCTTGCTTTGTGCATAGCGGCGTTGTCATGCTGGAACATGTTTGGGCCTCTTAGTTCCAGTGAAAGGAAACTGTAATTCTAAAGCATACAGAGAGATTTTAGACAGTGATGTGTTCCCAACTTTGTGCTCCCAACAGAAAGGGAAAGACCCACATATGGGTGTGATGGTCAGGTCCACAAACATTTGGCCATATAGTATACATGAATAGCAATAGACCATTATAGCCTAGTTTGAGTAAAGTAGTTAATATTTTAAAAAAAAGAAAGAAAAAGCTCATGTCTCAGTCAAATCTCAAGTCATTACAAGTCACTTGACACTTGTCACTTGGCTTACTTAAGTTCTATTCTAGGAGGTACAAATCAGGGGAACATTGGAGGCAGGATGGAGGAAAGCAATACACAAAATATGTATAACATGATTAACTGTAATAATCTGGATGGTTAAGACATGTCATTTGATTTTACATAGGAATTTTCTCTTGGCCTGTTTTACATAGGATCATTACTTGTGTTACTAGAAATTTCAGACTTGCACTTAGTTCATGTTTGTGTTCGCCATGCCACTTTGCCTTAGTTCTGTATTGTGATTACATAAGAGCAAAGCAATCCAGCCCCCCCCCCATAGACTGTAAAGTATATTGTCTTATCGCACACTTTGAGGCTGCAGCACCATATCAGCCTGTTTGGATCTGAGCTCTAAACACCTGGTTATAAGCAAACACAGCTGAAGAACAGAGATCATGCTCACTCGCTGAATATGTATGCTGATGATTCATTACTAGGCCTATTAGAATACTTGTTGTGCGCTGCAATCATAGCAATAACATGACACTGACATTATTTATTGTGCTAAGGATTGGCAGATGGGAGGCAGATGTTCTTTTGGGGATGATCTAAGATGAATTAAGGTTAGATAAATCAAATCAGTTGTGGTTTGCAGAGCAACTGCCCTGCCTGCATGACTGAACTCTCTTTGTGTGTCCCAGGTTTTCCCGCTCAGATGAGCTGTCCCGTCACCGGCGGTCCCACTCTGGGGTGAAGCCATACCAGTGTCCCGTGTGTGAGAAGAAGTTTGCCCGCAGCGATCACCTGTCAAAGCACATCAAAGTTCACCGTTTTCCCAGGAACAGCCGGACAGTCCGCACTGCTGCCTGATCCCACCCCAGCTGCACTCACTGAACCACAAAATCACAATGCATTTGACATGTGTGAATAGGTGAGAGGAAACTGATGGATGTGTAAGAAGTATCATGTCTCAGCATTTCTACTCTGCCCTCATATTTATAGTGTTTTAAATCTCAGTGGCAGAACATAGGCAACATGTATTGTCATCTTTGGTGCTACATTCTGTATGGATTTCTAAGAAGTGCAGACCGGCATTAATACACACTGTGCTAATGGGGATCAGTCGATTTGAATAAGCTATGGGGACACTTTCATAAACCACACCATTTTTTTTATGTGAGTGCGGAATGACAATAGAAATGCAAAGAACAAGCACAGTGTAGATTGTACACGTTTAATATGTACACCTTCAATCAGTGTTGAAAATCTCATTTTTGCTTTTAAGGCAAGCTGTTTTGTAAAAATGTGTTTGTACTTTTTTTTATTAATGTTGCCTCTTAATGGCTCTGCTGTGTTTTTTGGCCTTAGTCAACAACAAAGCTCTTATCTCAGGTCTGACTTGGGTGCTGGGGACACTGTAAACCCAGTCTCAGCATTTCAGAACAACTAATGAGGTTCAAAGAAATGTGACACAATCAAACAACTGAGACTAATAACTTAGAATGTTAATCATTTATACTCTTCCTTAGCACTCAGCAGCAAAGACACTAAATGAGATGCACTTGATATTTGTAAGCACACGGAGCGTTTGGAACCAAGTGTCTTCTCTTTCCGTTTCATTATTTTATTTCCTGTGACACAGAATATGCCTCCAAATTCCAGCATATTACTGGATTACCTACAGATTAATGTGTTACTAATGCTGGTGCTATATCCGTCTACAGCCCCCCCCCCTCCCCCCATGCCCCCCTTCACACAAACATGAGCATGAACATGAAACACTGTAGCTGTTACTTTCAGTGAACTGAAAGCAGTCAAGATAAAATGGTTTTGTTACAGTTTGAGGATTACAAACTGTAACTTTGCAACGGTTACACATCAGTATGTTTGGGTTTGTTCATGAAAGGTTGGGTAAGTAGTGTGGACATACAGAAGTGCTTGCGGCTAAAGTAGGCAAATCCACAGTATTGTTGGTGCCATGTTTTATTTAGTGTTTATTATTATTTTTTGGGCACTTCTGGAAGTGGGGAGACTTACTTCCTTATCTGTTTCATGTGTTCTCTTTCTGATCAAGGGGCCCACTGTACATACATAATGGCATTCCTTTCATTCATAGAATGAATTTTATGAGTACTTGTTAACACACATCCTATGAATGTATGTAAATAAAACCTGTATGATTTTAAGGGTGGGGAGGCTGAGGGGCGAATTAAACAAAGGGAAATTGTTGCTTGTGGTTAAGATTTTTAGTATAATCCTAAATGTGTACATAAGTGTTTCCATACATATAAGTATATAAATATATATATATATTTTTCCTCTTGTACACTGAATTCATTTACAAATAAAACATTTAAATGTAGATAAATGTTTTTTGTGTCTACATTGTAAAGTATTAAAAATATTAATTTTTAAAAATCTGTGTCCACGTAGCTATATTTACCTTTCCTTAGAAATGACCAAAGATTGTGGAGACTGCACTGCAACATTTATGATATTTCTAGCTCCAGCATGTACAGTATTACTGCATGTATTGTTCTTCAAGGTTTTGATAATTCCTCAATCTGTTGACTCTGAAGGTCTTGAGAAGGTAATACAGCAGTGCATTGATAGGGCATCGTGAAGATACAGTTGAGGTCATAAGTTTACATACGTCTTGCAGAATCTGCAAAATGTTAATAATTAAAAAATAAAATAAGAGGGATCATAAAAATTGCATTTTATTTTAATTTTTTTTGTACTGTCCTGAATAAGCTATTTCACATAACAGATGTTTACATATAGTCCAAAAGACACAATAATAACTGAATTGACACAAATGAAGCGGTTTAAAAGTTTACATATGCTTGACTCTTAATACTGTGTGTTGTTACCTGGATGATCAACAACGGTTTTTATATTTTGTGATAGTTGTTCATGAGCCCCTTGTTTGTCCTGAGCAATTACATTTACATTTAAGGCATTAGACTCCCTTATCCAGAGCGACTTACATTTATCTCATTTATACATCTGAGCAGTTGAGGGTTAAGTGCCTTGCCCAAGGGCCCAACAGTGGCAGCTTGGTAGTGCTGGGGTTTGAACTCATGACCTTTCGATCACTAGCCCAACGTCTTAACCACTGAGCTACCACTGTAATTAAACTGTTTAAACCAATTAAACTGTCCACTCTTCTTAAGAAAAAGTCCGGCAGATTATTTGGTTTTCTAGCACCTTCTGCATATTTGACCCCTTTCCAACAGTGGCTATATGATGTTGAGATCCATCTTTTCACACTGACGACAACTGAGGGACTCACACAACTATTACAAAAGGTGCAAACATTCACTGATGCTCAAGAAGGCAACACACTACATTAAGAGCCAGGGGGGTGTAAACTTTTGAACAGGATGATCAGTATAACTTGTTAACAACACACAGTATTAAGAATCACAAGGGTGATGTAATTACAAGGGTATGTACATTTTGAACAGGTTCATTTGTGTAAATTCAGTTATTATTGTGTCTTGTGGACTATATGTAAACATATGTTATGTGATATAGCTTATTCAGGGCAGTACTAAATAAAAATTAAAATGCAAATTTTATAATCCCTCTTATTAAAAAAAAAAAAAAAACATTTTGCAGAGTCTGCAAAGCGTATGTAAACTTATGACTTATGAACTGTAAGTGCTGACATCTGCATTTAGAAAATGGATGTCTGCAATAGTCATTCCAATATGCAATTTTTAACCACAAGATTAATGTGTAGTTTCAACCAGTGTTCATTGTTAAGTAGTCTAGTTAATAAGGATAACGAGCTGCTGGTCTAACAGCATTCATAAGCATTGAATACACACACAAAATGTGAGCTTACAAAACTCTCTCAAAGACTGTACATTCATATGAGCAAAAACATTCACTGTTACTAAACAGAGATGATAGGTTTCAAATGGCAGCCATTAGCTTCAGTAAACATTAACAACCTCATCTCACTGTGTCCACAGTGACAAAAACCTGGAGAATTTTGTAACTTACAGAAAAAATATTATATATCAGAGTGTACACAATGTTTCTCAGAACGTTTGTTGCTTTTTATTTGCTCTTCCCTCTCCATATCGCATGCAGTGCTTCCAGTGTGTGTAAAAATGCTTAGTCATTAGCCATAAGGAGAGAGTCAAAGTCATATGTGAATTAGGAAAGGCTTGTTTACAGCTTATCATGAACGCATGGCATGATTACAGAGAGGGCTGTGTGTATAGGGGATAGGAAGACATGCAGTTGCTTTGCATGCATGCAGCTGAGTTGCTTTGGTAAGTAAAACGTGAAGTAAAAAAAAAAAGGGGGAAAATAGCTAGCCTTGATCATTTGCAAATGAGGCTGGTATGAGGGTTTTACCTGTAGGGCCAACAAATCTTCCATTCTGCAGCAGGAAGAGTTCTGGGTATTTGTATGTACACAATGATTACGCAGAATGTGTGCAGTGTGAGACACTGTTCCGAATAGGAAATAAAATGTATATAGCACCTTTCATGAATGCAATTATAAAGTGATTTAAATGTGTTAAGAATAGCACAATAAAATGAAAACAAAATTTAGAAGTAAAATAAAAAAAGATTTAAAATGCAATGAAATAATGGACAAAAATATGAGTCATAATATAAGCAATTGTGTAAGCTAAATAATAGCAATAGTTAAAATAAAAACAATAGAGGGGAGTGTTAGGATCTAAAAGAAAGGAAAAAGCAATAAAAAAAAGAGTCGCCTTTGAACCTTCCTTTAAAAGTCACCAGTAGCCAGTAATAAACTATAATTTTAAAAAATCAAAAGAACAATTCACAAAATGTCTTATAACAGTGAAGTGTAGCAGCTAAAATAATATTACCAGCTACACCTGGCAATAACTTACAGTGTGCTCTCAGCTTATTAGATCCTATTAGAGATAGTTAGTCCCTACTAAATGAGGTCACTCTGTCTCACAGAGTCCTTACCACTGTTACTGAAATTTTTATTTTATATATTAACATATATACGGCCACCACCAGGATTGGGGGTTCAAATCCCGCCTCCGCCCTATGTGTGCAGAGTTTGCGTGTTCTCCCCCTGCTTCGGGGGTTCCCCCCATGGGTACTCTAGCTTCCTCCCCTAGTCCAAAGACATGCACTGTAGGCTGATTGGCATTTCCAAATTGTCCGTAGTGTGTGAACATGTGTGCAATTGTGCCCTGTGATGGGTTGTGCCCCAAGTTCCCTGGAATAGGCTTCAGGATCCCCCGTGACCCTGTGTAGGATAAGCGGTATGGATGGATGGATGGATGGATGGATGGATACATATACACTGTATGGACAAATGTATGTGGACATCTGACCATCACACCCATATGTGCTTGTTGAACATCCCTTTCCAGTGGATGTTCGTGGACGTCCACTTCTCAGTTGGTCCGCAACACTTCTGGTCTTTTTGAATTTGTTAATAAGTTTGGCAACAGTGTCATGTGTGATGTGCATCCCAAGTCCATCACGACCAAGCTTCCCGGGAATCATGGGAACGATTTCAATACGTTCTTCTTTTGTCAAAGGCATTCTTATAGGCTGAATATATCTGAAAAAAAAATATATAAATATATTATATAAACTAAGTATGAAGAATTTTGGAAGACATTTTGCTAAAAAGTGCTGATTTCCCCAATGTATCAAGACTTTTGGGACACCCTGTAGTATACACTTTTTTTTTTTTGTGGAATTTTTTCAGACTGCATGGCCATACATTATCCATGGAAATATGTCTGCGGTTTCCTAATCTGGAGCATTGCACTACATTATCATTTACAGTGCCAAGACTTAAACATTGAACTATGCAATATTTACCCCAAAGTGCTGCTCTTGGCTCTTTGGTTTTTGGCGTGCCATATGGACTGTTATGACATAAATACACAACTTGTACAGCTTTCATCAAAACTATCCTTGGGCCATCATTAGAAATCTGTTTAGGTTTATTAGAACAAGATGGCTGTCTTGCATAAGGCTGTCCAGAGTGGCCAGCCATCTCCCTCAAAGATTTTAAATAATTTACCATTGAGACTATTTCAGCATCTATAAACTCACAAGAGATGCATTAGTATCACAGTCAGTTGTGCATGTTATAAATTTTACCCATGTTTCTCTGATTCAAGTTTGTGGGTAATTGTGCATGTGCATGATGTTTTTGCATGCTTGGGTATGCATGCATGTGCGTGTGTGTGTGTGTTTCATTCAGGCTTTATGTTTTGACTGTTAAATTGACATTCAGATGTTGGAAATGTATTTCTGTTCAGCTATGAGTGGTCCTGCAGGATAATCTGATTATCAGATAGACCTGCACAGGTGTGCTTTTGTATATTTTTGTTCTGAATTTATCTCTGTAAATTATTGTGCTGGTGCATTTGCATATTGCTGCACAACATGCATATGTGTTTCAGTGTGGGAAAAAAGTATAATTCAATATAAATAGATTAAATGAAATGGGTTTTCTGGCACTAATGAACTCTTGTCACTTATCTCACTAGGTTACATTTATAATAAATACATTTCTATGCTGTACTTGATTTAGAAGAGTATAAGGCCAGCGTGAAATAATATCAGAGTGAAACATTAACCCCAAGATAATATCTGCAGTAATGGACATTGTAAATAACTTTCACTGTACCTGTGTCCATCTGATAATCTCCACTCTTTAATCTTTTTTGTTGTAATCGTCATTGTTACTCCTTCATACTTTTTTTTTTTTTAAACAATTATAAAAGCAGGTTGTTTAATCATGCCATGCAATATAATAAAATATAAAATATATAGTAGCAGTATAGTTGCTGAATGTAAGGACAATAGTGAATGTCTAATCTTTAGCTGACCTTTGAATGTATCCCTTATTAAGTAATTCTGTTTAGTTTTCCATTAAAGTGCACGTTAAGCAAATATAGCTATATGGTGTGTTGTAAAACAAGTATTGGATTACAGTCTACCATAATTAGTTGCAGAACCTCTTAGCTCAATAGAACCAAAATTATTGCATTACACAGAGAGAAGTGTGAAAATTCTGCTAGACAAAGCCTAAGCTACCTAAGAAGAAGATTTCTGTTACTTACAACAGGGGAAATGGTTAAAGCACTATGATCTTAGGCTCAATCAATTCATTTATATTGCTGAAGGCATTCGGCTGAGCACTACATCATCATTTGGCTGGACAGATGGACAGATGGAGTTTCCATGACAGATGCCTTATGTCAGACAGGGTCTTCCCAAAATGAGTTTTCAGCAAAATGTTATAATATCCTTCCCAGTCACTGCCAAGAAATCTTATTTTGAAAGGATTTTGTGCAGTCAAGTTTTAAGGTTAAAGAAGACAGAAACGATGGAAAAGATGTGCCTCCATGACTATGCTGAAGGCAACCATATTAAACAGTATTGAGCAAAAAGCAGCTGAATTCAGCACTTTGTTGAGTAATAGAAAAGTGTTGCTCAAGTGAGAGCTGTTACTTAATAAATCATAGTCTATTTCTGTATGTCTGTGTGTGTTACTCAGACAGTATTATGTTAAGAATAATTTTGTGGTCAGTATATTTCAGTGTTTGTGTGTGTGTGTGTGTGCAAACAGCATTGCGTGAGACAAATTCCCACTGAAGCCTGCAATCATCTAAATGCAGAAGAGCAACTTAAAGCAAAGATGCAGGAAAATATACAGAATGAATTGCATGTGTTTCTGATAGGCAGCTCCGAGACTCAAAATACTTAGTCTTATTTTGGCTTGTGCTTTTTATTATGCGCTGGAGAACTAGCAAATGCCAAAACATTAAATGGAGATTTAAAAGAACTCCATATGTGAATGAATATGCATTCTGGGCTCAGTATGTTGCCTGTATGAGGTTTTTAAAACATACCCAGTAAAGAAAGTTATATGGGGGGTGGGGTTCGGTGCATTAAAGCAACCTATACATCTCAGCTGTAAAGATAATGTGCAGTTGTCTGTGACAGGCCTGACAAGGAAGCTTTATGGAGTCACTGTGTGACAAGTAATAAAAATGATGGATTCATGGGAAAGGTTAGTTAAAAACAAACAAAAAAACAAAACAAAACAAAAAAAAAAGCCTATCCTACGGCTCTGAAAATGCATCAGGTTTATGAATCAGTTGTTTCAAATGATTGCATTTGGTTTTGATTGGCATTAAGTATATCTTGTAGGACATCACTAACTGCTGAGCAGGATATTAAATGCTCCTTGAGGATCTTTATTTATTTATTTATTTATTTATTTATTTTTTAAATTCTGGATGATTGTAAGAGAAATATTAAACTGTGCCTCTCAGGCAGATTTTTTTATTTTGAGATTTACATACATGGTGCAATTTTTGTCTCTTTGCTGATGAAAAGAGTCCTGCTTTTTCTCAATGAACCACATGCTACTGACCCAGTCCTTATCACTGACAGCTAAGTGTCTGTAAATGTTTGTAGTTAAAAGCAGCAACCACTGCTGGCCATGAACTCTATGTTCTGTCTGTCTGTAAAGGCACTAACATGCATCTAGTGACTAGGAAGCAGCAAAATGATTACACTAGCAATAAGCATTTAAAATGTTCACACTATAATTTCAGAAGGTTATGCTGAAAGTGAACTTACTCTGAACCATTTTGGTGCTCTAGTGCTCATTACTCTACTTTTAAAGCCATAGCCCTTAGGTCATAACTAAACGATCCCATAACTCACCCTCATTAAATAATCTTTTCTGGCAAGTTCTTTTAATCTAAAATGCTGATGGGCACTTTGGGTACTGTTTGTAAATTTCACAAGAGAAGAAAGAATCACACAAGCTTCATATTCTCCTCGTTAGGGCTTTAACAGGCAGCGGAACAAAATTTTTATTCATTCCAAATAATGTAATATTTATTTATAACTTTAACCTTAGCCATAACCTTAAACAACCATTATTATCTATACTGCTAACCATACATGATAAACAAATAGCTTTCTAATGCTTCATTATCAAAAGTTGTCATTTATGACATTTTAATCTTGTGCCCTTTGGTTATGGAAATGTTAAGGCCAAGTGCTCATACACTAAACATAACCTGTATGCCTTAATTCATATAAATAAAGGTCTTGTTTGCCTCAAAATACCTGTCTGGGAGCATAGCCAGTGTGGTGTCAGAGTGGACATCTTCTGTAAAACAGACTTTGGTCAGGATAGCAACAGGTTGCTTATTAGCCACTTACTATTAGCTTCTATATTCTTATTTAACCCTGTGACACATGTTGGTCACTACAGTGGACAGCTACTCAATAGCCATTTTCTTTTAAATGCACAGGTTTCAATGGTGTAACTGCATATCAGCCACTACAGTGGACACTACCACATCACTCGGGCTTCTACCCAGTGGCCAGCAGTTGTAACTGCAACTAAAATTCTTTGCAACCAAGATGGCCGACGGACAGCCACAAAAGTTGATCACAGCAGGAATATCTTGCCAATCATACTGGAGTATAAGACCCTTGCAGGTAAAAAAAAAAAAAAAAAAAAAAAAGGCATACTACACGTCATACCTTCAACTTTGTTGTTTTGAAAATACTTAGTTTCAAGTAACTTTTTTGGTTGTAAATCAGTTTGTTTATGTTATCATTATGTATCTTGCAGGATATTTACTGTAAAAACAATATTTTGTGCAGATTAGTTCTATTGTGTGAGTATCATCATTTTGTAGAGCATGAGTGCAGTACAGAATAGAGAGGCCGACTTTCATAGTTATTGTTTTTTTCTTTATTGGAATCTAGCTTTATTTTTTCTTTATTGAATGTGAAGGCCAATGTATGGTAACCCATACTTGGAATTTGTCCTCTGCCCATCCAAGTTAGTGCACACACATTAGGAGTTGTGAGTAGTGAACACACACTACAAATTGTGAACACACCCGGAGCAGTGGGCAGCCATTTTTTTGCTGCGGTGCCCGGGGAGCAGTTGAGGGTTAAGGGCCTTGATCAAGGGCCCAACAGTGGCAGCTTGGCGGTGCTGGGATTTGAACTCATGTCCTTCCCTAACTTCTTAACCACTGAGCTACCACTGCCCACAGTTAGATGTGATGAACTGATATAAGAGTCAGTTACACTGACAAGACTATATTGCTGAGTTTTATCTCAAAAGGAATATTTGGAGAGTGATCGACATTAATTGTCTTTTCTTGTTGTTGGAAATATATTTTTAAACAGTATAGGCTATACAGTTCCACATTGTTGGTTCTTCCATTGGCCTGAACAGTATATGAATGTTCAAATATCTTAAAGTGATTGTTAAACAGCATTAAAACCCAATACATTTTCATACTTTTCACATAATACACAGTTCTATTCATTAGACTATTAACTACATATTGCTTCAAGTTGAAGGCTCAAATGCATGCAGTCCACCAGAGTGGACATGTGATTACCTTCCTGAAAAATGCATGTAAAAAAAAAAAAAAAAAAGAAAAAAAAAAAGAATCTTTTTTTTTTTATTATTATTATTTTTTTATGCCTTAAGAAGAATTAAAACACACAGGGGAAAAAACCCTGACTCAGGTTGTCATAATTCATGCATCAGAGGGCTAAAGATTATATGTGTACACCATGTGAACTAAAAAAGGTTAACAGTTTTAATAAAGACAAGAGGTCTGTAGCAGAAACAGAAACACTTCTACATTTTCAGAATTCAAGACTGTTTAATTCAATTCAGCTACAGTTAAATTTTGTGTAGCAGATGTAATGTTGCCACAAAGCAGTTTTAGAGAAACCCTGGTTACAACCCAAATGAGCAAGCTAAAAGCAACAATGGCAAAAATAAAGAAAAAGAAAAAAAAAGAGCACATTGTGAATAGGAATCTTAATATGAACATGTTAAGGCAAATCATGTGTAAATGGTTCCAAGATGGATAAGCAGGAGGAACAGAAGCAAAAAGAGAGTATCAGGAGGTTGAGAGGAAACACTTAGGAGAAGGCCCTTTCACCAGCGTCATTGGGAGTATACCTTCAAATGTTGCATATAGTGATCACAGTGCAGGCAGGAACTGTGGCAGGTCTAGAGCTGACAGAAAGCATCCTGTCACTCAACTGTCAAAAAACTGTGTGATCATGTGGAAGAATGTGGGCGACAGCACCAGCATCCCATGTTGACAGCTCCATGTCTATGAATCCTCAGTCTTGCATCATAAATAATGCCTCATTAAGTAAGTTGTCTTTCAGCCCAAATATTGAGACTGTGTCTGAGTCTTGAATACTAACATGAAGGCTATTTCATACCTTGGAGGCTTTGTAGGAAGTTCAGTTGCCTGCTAGTTGTCTTCATTATTCTAGGCACTGATAAAGAAGCTGTACCTTCTGATCTCTGCAAGATTACAGTAAACAAAAAGTATCCTTAGGTACTGTGAATAATTTAGTCCTTTATAGTTCAGGTGTCATATTTTATAATCTGTGTATTGCTTCTAAAATAGACGAAATATAGTTATTTCCTTTTTATTAAACATTATTATTGATGATGAAATGGCATCCCAAGGCATTGTTATCAAAGCATTCATAAAAATCACTATGAATTCAATTAATTCAAAACAGTAATTCATTTAGTGCCACCACTGCTATGGCTAAATGAAAATGAATTTTATACACTACATACACTCATACACTGCTCCATAACAAAGTGTAAATATGTTCCTCTAGGCTACCTGCATTTGTGGGAACATGTGATGTGTGTTTGTATGTATTCTTGCATTCCTGTAACTCTTTCCATCATAACTGTTGATGAGGCTTAAGGGCATTTACTTCAAATCCTGCCTGGCTCAAACACATGCTGCATAGTGGTGGAAAATATTTCTGTGGAAAATTAACCACCAACAACCTTGTGGATCAGCGTCACAGAAGTGAATGTAACTCTCCTTATACCGCATGCAACCATATGTCTTGCTTAAGCCATTAATGCATTCATTTAGATATCAACATTACAGTTTGGATTATTATGTAGATTTAATGAAATCAAATTACCTTAATTTGGTTGGCCATGTAATTTACAGCAGAAATATACTTGCCAACTGAGACCTCAGACACAGGGAGATTGTCCAAGCCCAAGCAGTAGTGGGTAACAGGCATTTAGGTGTAATTTTATATACATATATTCCTGTTTTCTATGCGCACTTTATTGCACTTATTTACTACTAAAAAGCCTCTCAATAAGGAAAGACCTGTTCTTGGGGGCATCGCATGACTAAATGACAAAAACATTAAAAAATAAAAAAAATAAAATTAAAACCCCTTTGATCAAACAAAGAGCCATTCTAGTGGCATGACATCAAATGTAAAGTGGTTTTCCACTTTTTGTGCATGTGACAGAATCGTAAAGGATGAGAATGAGTGTTTTCCCCAACCCTTAGAACATACGTATAGGGCTGAGAAGGGAATATGGTACCAGGCTCACCAACAAACCTCCTTTTCCAGAGCACTATGACCTATTTTCCTGCTAACCCTGTTAATGCTTGTGGGCAAGCAGGCAGACAGTAGACTCTATCTGTGTCTATGAGAGAGAGAGAGAGAGAGAGAGAGAGAGAGAGAGAGAGAGAGAGAGAGAGAGAGAGAGAGTGAGTGAGTGAGTGAGAGTACAGGCTTGTGGACATGCATGAGTTTGCATGCATGTGTATAACTGTGTGTAAATTCTGTTCAGAAGTTTCAGAAGAAGTTCAGCACACATGAATTCATGTGCAGGTTTTTTGGAGGTGGTGGGAAAAGTCCACACAAACATTAACCCAATCAATCTGGCAACCCTGGGGCTATGAGACAGCAACGCTACCTGCTGTGCCACCGTGCCATCCATGTGTAAGGTATGAAAACTAATTCACGAAGAATTTAAAATTTTCTATAAACAGCACAATGAATGAAGATAATATAAGTAGGTTAAGCTTTGGAGACATACTTTAGTGTGTGTACTATTAAATACTGCTAGAATTTTCAAGAAACTTCCAACCATTATGTCAGCATCCCAGAAACCTCTCTGTCATCAACAGAACAGATTAAACTACCTCGAACTGTATTATCTCCATTGTTGACCAAGAATACTGCACATTTATTTATTTATTTATTTATTTTTAATAATGTCATTTTCAGTGTAAAAGTGACTTATGATCACTTAAGGTAACAAAGGTTAACTTAAGGTTCCAATCATTTTTGTGCACATTAGACTTACCTACTGACTGGAGGTGGATGACAGTCAATTGTGTTTGATAACAATTGTAGAAGGGAGGAGAGAACCAAACAAAACCAAGGCCCCATAGGAACCTGGGCAAAGTACGTGACAAAATCCCCATTGTTCCATTAATTTTTTTTTTTTATATCTGGGCCTTCCTGACAAACAAACGCCATAATATTTAGCTCCATGCAGGGAATTTTGGTCTGTAATTCATCTGTGATTATGGCATGAGGCTTACCTATTTAAAAAACTATTTAAAATCTATTTAAAAAACAACACCCATTTTCTGTGGATAAGTAGGACACACAAAAGAAGGACAACATGTATTGTGGCATGTGTGTATGTGTAAAAGTAAGAATAGATGTGTGTACTGTCGCTTTTTAACATGAGAAGAACATGAATCTACAGTGTAGCTATTATTGACTTTTATTCTTTTATGGTTATTTGATCTGAGATCTCAGTAAACTTATCCTAGATTAGGACAAGTGACTTGGAGGATAGGCAGTTATGTATGGTGCAACAAGACACTCTCAGTACACTACCACCGAAGAGAGGATCAGTGTCATGTGAAGATTTGTTTTTCTGTGCTAAAGCTCAAGATCAGTGCAAAGGTCTGTTAAAGGGAAAATCGTTAATACTAGAGACAACTTCCATTCCCTTCTGTAGGAGCCTCAGGGCTCTCTCTCTCTCTCTCTCTCTCTCTCTCTCTCTCTCTCTCTCTCTCTGCAAAATAGAAGCAGACACACATCTGGGACAATTTTATCTGGTCAATATTTCACAGAGGTAAACCACACTACAGCTTTGAAGGGGATTAGACTGAGGGAAAGTGTGTAACGCACTCGACCCAGGAGAAAGTTTAGGATCCCTATGCAGAAGGGCTTTATTGACAGAACCAAACACAGTCCAAAATCCAAAACTGTAGCGGCATGGGTTAAAACACAATCTGGCCTCAAATGGCTGGACCAGCCTAGACCAGGGTCTAGATTCATTCAAGGCATTCAGGGATAAACAGGGCACAGAACATATGAAACTGGAGAATTGGCAAGACTTTGCAAAGTGGTCCTGAAACTCTGAGCTTATATATGTGAAATAGAGAAGTAAACAGGAAATTGGGGTCAGAGGTTACCTAAAGTGGTGTTACAGGATGTGCGGTAAAAGATGTATCTTTGCTTTCAAAATTTTTTATGAGATTTTTTATATCCCTATTTAAATTCTTGCTTTTTGTTTTGTAACTAAATACTAAAGCTTAAAATTTAAGCACTGTGCAAAAGTTTTAGGCACATGCAAAGAAATGCTGTAGAGCAAAGATGCCTTCAAAATAATGAAATTAAATGTTTCTACATTTTAAAAAAAATGTAAAGAGCAGTAAACAGTAGTAAATGAAACAAAGTCAATATTTGGTGTAACAAAACAAATAAAAATAAAAATACTAGTCTCCAGTACAATTTGTGCAGTTTTATAAGGAAATGAGCTGGTAAGTTTTATTGAGCATCTTGCAGAACCAGCCACAGTTCTTCTGGAGACTTTGACTTTCGCACTTGCTTCTTAATTTTGCAGCAAAACCCAGCAGCCTTCATTGTGCTTTTTTTTTTTTTTTTTTTTTTTAAATCTGAAAAGTGACTCTTACGTAATATGCTGCTTTCTTTAATAACAAACATTTTTCTGTAACATTTAATTTTGTGCTAGAAAACTAATCTTTGGGAATTTAAAATCTTTTTTGTACTGACTTGATAATGTAGAAGTCTATAGCAAAGTTTGTACTAAAAAAAATAGGGTGCCTAAAACTTACAGTACTGTATATCATGAAACCCTGCCACTCTGGAAGTCAAAATCTACCACACTATATGTTGCCAAAAGAATCCTTTGTTTTTAAAGTCTGTAAATAATGTGTCCCATTGGATGACAGTCATCGGTGATAGTCATCGCTTCTTTTAAAATCAGTAAAGGGGCTTCTTGTGCTTGGCCAGGAGATAGCTAACACCAAATGAAGCCTAGGTAGCCACTTTAGCCCTCTCTGTGGGTTTTGTGAAAAGTGATTGCTGAAAAGTGATCCCACTTTTGGGTGGGAATGAATCCTTGAATTTCGGATGGTAAGTGGTTTGATGGTGCTAATTACCCCTTACGCTAAAGCCTGGTTTCATATCAAGCAGGCAGTCTTTTCTTTCACCACTGTAAAAGCAAATTCTTTTCTCCATTTGGCATGGAAGTTATACATTTCCACCTTCTTCATTGCTCTGCCATGGATTCCTGAACAGAGTTTGTTCATTGATAGTACACATACTGTGTGGAGTTATCCTAGCTAGGTAGCTTAACAGTGGGTTGACATTATGCAGATGGAAACAGTTACCTGCAAATCTAACATAATGTCATAACTATAATTGGCCAGAATTCATGTTTTTCTTGGGCTAATCTTTGTTTAAGAGTGGATATTTTACCACTGCATGTTTTTTTTGTTTTTTTTTTGTAATTTAAAAAGGTGCTGTGATCATTCACAGTACATGGATGGTTGCAATCTACTAAAAATGCCTCAGAGATAAACTGGTAGCTCATGATCAACAGGGAGATATTCCAGTTTCTGGTTACTTTCTAATTGTGTGCTTGTGTTCTGCTTTAAAGAAATGCCCTAGTGTTTTTTTTTGTTTTTTTTATTCAGCCTAACCTCTATCTACAAGATATGTGCTGTAACAACAATTTTGTCAAGCTTCTTGTATTGAGAAAAGAACAGAAAACCTGTTTGCTTGAAACTCACACATACTGAGTTTTTGGGCAGTTAATAAAAAAATTAATATTGGCAAATATATAACACAAATTCAAAACTAATTGGCAACAAACAGTTGCTGCACTCTAAAAATAAAAATGTTATGATGGGGCAAACATGGAGCAATGGAATAAAAGGAAAATTTGGACCTTGATAACTATATGTATCATTATGACTGTCAGCTGTCAGAAACCATCAAGTACTAGTGGCCAGACATCTCCCACACTCGGCCCATATCAGCAGGAATCAGTGTCAACTGAGCATACTGACTCAGTGTGAAAGGCCAATGGGAGATTGTTCTCTGAGTGTGTGTTTAGTATATAATGAATTAGTGCAAAGGAGGCATTCATTCTCAAGAAAACTCTCCCACAAAATATTACCTTTTCAACTTTGCTCCTCTGTGCATTATTTCTGAATTATTTCAGAAGCTCATTTACCATAGCTCTCTCTCTCTCTCTCTCTCTCTCTCTCTCTCTCTCTCTCTCTCTCTCTCTCTCTCTCCTAATCTACTCCTCCACTAATATTGGCACCCTTGATAAATACAAGCAAAGAAAGCTATCTTTATTGTGTAACCTTTTGATCTTTTGTTAAAAATAATTCACAAAAATATTCTGCTCTCATGTATATCAAACAATTGCAAACACAAGTTCAGCAAAAAATTATATATATCTTTGTTAAATATATGTATGCAACAATTATTATTGGCACATCTATGAATTCATATGACAGAAATATATTTGAAGTATATTCCCATTGATATTTAAATTATTTTTTTTTTGGACAAGCAAACATTTGATCCCCCTTGAAACAGTGACTATTATTAAAGGTGATGCACTATCAAATGACACATAAGATTGACATTTTGTAGTAATTTTCACAATTTAAATTAACAAAAAAACAACGACAGATCAGTCACATGGAAAAAATAAATACACCCCTACATTTATCACACCTTCAAATCCATAAAAGTAGAATCTGGTGTTCAAGATTGGGTGCCATTTTTGTGTAACAATTAATTTTGTGCTAGAAAACTAATGTTTGGGAATCTAAAATGTTTTTGTACTGACTTGATAATGTAGAAGTCATAAAATAAGACATCTGTAACAAAATTATAAATAGGGTGCCTAAGACTTTTGCACAGTACTGTATATATATATATATATATATATATATATATATATATATATATATATATATATATATATATATATATATATATAAACAAACCAAAAATAGCTGAGCAGAACATTTATGAGAAGAGCTGATTTGATTAGATGTTGCAGCAGCATACACATCCCCACCTCTTTAGTGTATTCTAACCCAATGCCTTTTATTGAATGTGCTACTCTTCGCCAGGTTACTTTCAGTGCTAATGTTCACAAAAACAGACTGCAAATGCAGACAAAGATCTGATACAGACTACTGCCCTCTACTGGTATGGCGAGTTATAGAGCTGGTGCAGAATGTATGTGCATGTTTCTCATCAGGTGTAGTTTTTACAGTGCAACTTTTCACAGAAGACATGAGAGGCAAGTTCAGTCAGCCTCGATTGTATTAGTCATTCTAAATTGGTTTGGTGTGTCACAGCCATACAGTTTTGTGTTATACATGTGGCAGCTTCCTGTTTCCATGTGTACATTGACAGACACACAACCACAAATTCTTTCTTAAGCTGGGACTTATTTCAGTAAATGATCCATAATGTCAGTTTTACACTTTTAAACCAAAAACAATCTTTAAACTGTGCTGGAATAGATGGCACCCAAGTACACAGTTCAGAACTGTTAAGTGTGCCAAATGCCTTGTTAATTTACAATGAGGTTGGGGATCTTGTTACCTAAGGTTGTTTGTTTAAACAAACTACTTCTACTACCACACACACACACACACACACACACACACACACACACACACACACACATGGTGCATTTGAGTTTTTGAAGGATTATAAATTGAACGAGAGGCGTGTAGGACTGAGAGTGTAGGAGTTGAAGGAATAATAATAGTAATAATAATAAGAAAGCACTGACAAAAAAAGTAAGGGGAAATAGAAGACAGCTTTACGTGATCTCCACTTCACCACTCCCACAGGTGAATAGATAGTTAAAAACTTGACTGACAACCAAACACATAAAAAGATTAAAGGAAACAGAGCACAGAGAAAGAACAGGGAGATTAGTGGTGTAGTGTGGCATGGTGCTTGTTCACTTCTGGATCAGAGCAATATGAGTAAGTGAGGTGTTGTGGTGAAATGTGAGGAGAAAGGTAAAGAAACAGCTGACAATACATGCTGGATGAAAGATAAAATTGTGGTCTATGTTGATTTATTTGTACTGAAACCATTAACCGTTTATCAGGAATACTGGGTGCAAGGCAGGAATATACCCATACAGGACACAGGTCAATCTCAGGGTACCACTCACAGATATACTCATAGCATTATTCTTACCTAGGGGACATTTAGAGTAGCCAGTCCACCTACCAGCATGTTTTAGTTCATGTGAAACCATGGCTTCTGAGCTATGAGGCACCAACACAACTTCCTGTGCCAATGAGTCAGTTCACATTACTAAAGAAGTAGAACCTAGAAATACAGTGGTAGTAGGAGCTGGTCTGAGTTTGATTGTGTATACTCCTGGGCAAAATTTTAAAAAAATGGACCAATGGCAAATATTAAGCTTTTAATGGTCTTCGCAAAAAAAAAAAAAAATTGGTCAGGAAATTAGCAAGAATTAAACAAATGTACACCTGAGACCTCCTGTGCCACCATTTGCTTGTTTACTTTTTGGGGAAAAGCTAGAAACAGGGAAACTCACATATAGTTCTCTTGTACGCAAAGGTAAAATCATGATAATGATTAAAATATTTGATGTAAAATTCAAACTAACACATGTCTGGGTGTACAAAAAAGACTTTTGGGATGGTTTTTTTCCCCTTAAAAGATTAGTCATAAGAAGACTATACAAGTGAATTTCCCTGTTTCTAGCTTTTCACCAAACAGTTCACTGTGCTAAAAGTAAATGAGCAAATGGTAGCACAGGAGGTCTCAGGAGTGCATTTGTTTAATTCTTGCTAATTTCCTGTCCAATGATTTGTTGTTAAGACCAGTAAAAGCTTTATATTTTTGCCATTTTGTGCTTGGCCCATTTTTTTGCTCAGGAGTGTAAGTACATGGTGTGTTTTTGACTCACCTTGTAATGACTCACCTTGTACATGTCTGTAATATTTTGTGTGTACTATAATTGTGTATAATTTGAGGCATTCCTTGTAATTACTTCTTTCAATACCCAGCATTCCATACAACTGAGTTTTCAAAACACAGACCAGCTACTGCATTTTAAAGGGCACACAACATTGAGAATTGGTGTATATGATTACTGTACAGTACACTGCTGGAAAAAATAATAGGGGACATCCAGCTTTTCAAAATATTATTGAATGAGCATGTTGTAACTAGGTCTGTTTTGAAGAAAATACATGTATAAATCGCAAGTGTAAATATTTGAGACAAAAATAAAAAAGGTTATGCTTAGTTATTCTTGCAGGATTTCCAAAGTGTTTGTAGAACAGGTTGGACACCTCACTTGAACCTTTCACTCTGATTCCCTCCAGACCAGGTGAGTTTTTCTATGCTGGTGTTTGATGTCATTTCCTTTTCCTGGTGTCCCAGTGTTTTGTCCTAATATGTGAAAGAGAACCCAGCGTACATCTGCGCCACTTTTATCTGTTCACTATTTCACTGTGGTAAACCACCAAAAATACAGCAGCTCAATGTACTGTACATTTCAACAATTATAATTTATTTTAGAAATGGATTTAGAAATTTTAATATTACTGCACACTGGTGTGGTGTCCATCTGCAGTGCAGTTGAATCCATGAGTTAAATACATCCCCCATAGAAGCTCAACACATAAGGAGGAAAATATCACACCTATCAATTTTTTAGACAGGTAACCTCCTGAAAGTGAGAAACAGAACAATATACAGAGAAGCTGAAGCCTGTGAATTACCAGCATGATTGTGTGACAACAGGTATTAGATCATGACAGTAGATGAAAGGAAGCATGACAAACAAAGTATGAGACAAAAGTGGGATGGGTTGGATGAAGAGGCGTGAGTGATGAGTGATGGGCATACATATGAGGTGGCGTGACTGAGCATGTAGCTGTTGCTCCTCTCACATGGCAGGATGGGAGTGAGACACTAGAACTCTTAGTGACCTTACACGTTAATGAAATATGCTAACTGCTACTGAAGATTTTGATACTAAGCTGCAAAGTGAGCTGAAAGAGTGCACAATCCAGTTTCATCTAATGTGATCATGCTGAATTCAACCAAGACTTGGCTAAGTAATAGATGTTTCACACACAAAACATGAAAAATTACAGAGTGAACTTTCCCTCTAGCTGATTTTCACATTAGCAGCCCTTTCCCAGAACCTTCCCAGGTTCAAACTGGTCTTATACTACACGACAATCCCAATAATGTGATGTATAACATACTGTAATTTATGCAATATTCCTCTGCTGGTTTACTAACTTTAAGCTTATGTTAGAATCTGCTGATTAACAGCAAGTCACAGAATTAATACATTATAAACCATCATCATATTAGGAAGTAATGCTCTGGCTTCTGATCACACTCAAGCATACCAAGAACATTACTGGAGCGTTTATTGTGGTAGGTCTGGTTCTGGCAAATTGCCTGACCAACTTTTCTGTCATTTCAAGTCCAATTCAGGTTCAGCCAGAACATTTATGGGGGAAAAAAACCCTGCATGTGTGAAAAGAGTATAGCGTTATCCTTTAAATTGCATTTGTACAAGTTTAACAGGGACAACGCACTTAGCTACAGAGAAAATCCTTAGTAAATCATCAAGGTCTTCTCGAGTTAGGTTCCTGATTTGGACTTTAGTGTGGGCTGTTTATCCCTGCAGGGTCATCTGGCCAACAAACTGGTCCCTAGTTACGTAGCACATGACCCTTAACAGGAAGAATGCTTTGAAGCTTCACTGAGGGAGGACTGTACACAGTAGTCAGCTGCACCCCCTCCCAGCCTTGGGTTCACTTTATATCTAGACATAAGAAATCCTGGCTTGACAAGGTTTAAAATAGGTATTAACACTCTCTCATTTAACACACGTTCATTTCAGTCTCTCTATCTCTATTGCTGTCTTTATGCAATAGTTGCAGTAGTAAAACTGTTGCCAATTCAGGTTTTGTCCTGGGTCATCCTGCTTTGAACTGTGAGACACCATTACTCTGTAGCACATTTTATATTTTGTATTCTTTACTTTATCTAAGAACTTAAATAGATTTTAAATTTACTGTATTATTTACATTTGTAATACTTTTGCCATCTTTCATTTTCTTTATTAGTTTGCCAAGCTTAATGTCCAATATATCTGCTAACAAGGTTAATGCTCCTGCTCAGAGGTGACATTGCGACAGTGTGCCTCATGCTCACACCACACTCACAGGTCAACGCACTCATGCCATCTACTAATGCTAATGTTTCCAGTCAGATCATGTGTCTCTCATGCTGCAGTTTATTCTTGGTGCTTTAAGACTATTCAAGTCAAAGAACTTGTTCTCAGCTCATAAAACTTTAAACAGATGCACTGTATTTTGAGCAAGCCAGAGTGTGAAATACTCCTTGTAGCAGTAAGTTCTTATTAGCTCTCTCCTTTCCTTTCCTCTGCTCACCCAGCACTTCCCAGTGTGGTACAATCTTGTGCCTTTGTGTGCCCACATAAAAACGTCATGTGATCCAAAGCTGTTCTGGAATTCTGGGGGCCTCACATGGACTGGAAGTTCAATGAGTGAATTATAGAGGACATCATGGCACCAAGGACAACAAGGTTTCCACTTCCATGCAGAGTGGAAAGTGTGTGTGTGTGTGTGTGTGTGTGTGTGTGTGTGTGTGTGTGTGTGTGTGTGTGTGTGTGTGTGTGTGTCAGCGGGTGATGACTACGTATTATGTGTTTAAGGATCAGGTAACTTGTATTGACTGCTCTGTAAAATCTTTGGAGGAGACTAAAGGCAGCCACACTAAAACACCACCATCACAACTTTCAAGAGTGTCAGAGAAAATAAGCAGAGCTATTTGTTTGGGGCAAGCCCCCACCACCTCCACACCCACACTTCAAAGGAGTGTGATAATTATAGTGGTTGCATAATCCAACTCTACTTCCTTGTGGAAGGGAAATAAAATGGGGTTCCATCTCTAGAGAAAGTGTGAAGGAATGCTGCTAAAGAAAAAATAACAACAAAAACCTGTGCATAAAACCACTTCACTGTTGTGTTATAACACTGTAGAAAATAGTTACAATGCAGGGTACGTTGCCATTGTCATCTTCACACCTCCTACCAAGTTATAAATAACATTTAAATAACGCGTAGCTTATGCATACACATGGACACATGGATCTACTTTGAGGACATGACATTTAAATAATACACAGCTGATCTGAGGTTCTCAGTCTCTGTACATTGTTGTACAATGTCAGCTGGTTTTCTGAAGTTTGATTATCTAGCAGGCACTTTCACTGCTTTCATGCAGGCCCAAACCTAAATGAACTTTTAGCATCATTTAATCTTTACATACTACTATAATACACTAGCAAAAAGGTATATTTCAAGTTATCACAAGTGGTTGCCCGTGGCCAGTTCTGGCAAGCGAGTTTTCTCTGGCTCCAACTCATCCCCCAACACATTAAAATTATGCAGAATCTCTAAAAATAGGCAATAAAGTATTAAATAATGTCCTACAATCAAGACCTATTTAAATGTATAAATAGATGTAGGCAATATTATTTTGCTGTGTATATGTGTGTGTGTGTGTGTGTGTGTGTGTTTGTGTGTTTCCCTACACTGGGGGCCAGCCAAATGTCCTCACATGGCCAGGAATATCTGAGAGTTTTGACCAAGTGGGGACATTTGGCTGGTTCCCCATGAGGAAAACCGCTGTTATTAGCTATTAGCCTGAAATAACTTGTGCTGTTAGGCCAAGCATGGGGCCAGTAGTGAGGAGAGAGAATGTAAGTGAGGAGAAATTGTTAATGAAAACTGGAGGCACATCTCTATCAGCATTTCTGTTTTAATCGAGACCATCTCAGTCCCAAGTTTAGTGTAAAATGTGACAAGTAGTGGTGGCTTTGTAATTAAATTACCTATAAGAGTGGATTTTAATGGGGATTACTTTTTACTGGCAAATTTTCAACCACACTTTTTCTGTGGCTGAATATCATATGGTGTACACTACCTGTTAGGACACTGTGTAGTGTAAAAACGCACATCTAATGACAAATTTCAGTCACTGTAATGGTAATGTAATGTAATGGTCTCCCACTGAATGTTTGGAATCCTTTGAAATACATTATGTTTAAACCATTGTGGGTGGATGGTGGTGTATGACCCAAACAATACATGCTCTGTCTGAATTTTCTCAGAATCTGCCAGAAAGTCTAACTGATGAAGCACTTTACCCCCCTAAAGTTACACATTAGCAATTTTTCTGACAGCATATCTACATACAACTCACATACAATCTTGGTATTTGAATACAAAAGTGCAAATTCAGTATTAAAATGCACTTTCTAAGCTCAGATAAATATGCTTCAGTCAGCTTCAGTATAAATGGAAAGTTATTGCTATTGGGGTATTGCAGATACATTAAGGAGACCTTCTGGCTGTTCATAAGAGGATAATCTCATTAAATTTGTGTACAAAATCATACCCAAGCACGTGCTTAAAAAGTGATCATTCCTTAGTACTGAGTCTGTTTACTCTTTTGTATTGTGCACTTTTAGCTGTCCGCTGCACTGTGTCTGTAAAACACTATACTGTACTGTACTGTGGTGAACAATCTTATTACGTTCTACATGATCAGATTCAGAACAGTGCTTTACTGGCCAAGTACTTAGAAGGAGTTTGGCTCGAACTGTCAGTGTAGCTATATGAACATTACAAAAAGAATTTAAAGCTGTTCACAGCCATCATAGTCTCGTCTAGTATGGTAAACTGGAGAAACTCCTTCTGAAGATCATTAGTGACACACAATGCAGGCAGACATCTGTAGCAAAATCTTGTTCTGAAATGTATTGGATTCCTATAATCAAGTTTACTATTGAAACCATGTTTAATAGCACACTTACCAAAAGCTTTAAAGAATTGAAGGATCAGAATCTAAAAGTCCTATATTAAAGCATTTCTATCCTTTTGAGAGTGTCTTCATCATGATATTTGCTCCCCATTGCAATTGCTCTTTACAATACCAAATATCAACCCACCATGTATGTGTATGTTGATCGATGGAAGAAACCTGAGTGGCCACTGAGACAATTGGAGAATGGTTTTGTCAGAAAGCTGTTCAGAGGCGTTCCTAAGGAACTGCCATGAGAAATCTTATTATTGCAGCACATAAATATGATTTGTGTGTGTGTGTGTGTGTGTGTGTGTGTGTGTGTGTGTGTGTGTGTGTTTGTGTGTGTGTGTGTGTGTGTGTTGCAAATATGACACATGGAATGTGCTTTAAAACAGCTCTGGAGAGAAAGCAAGACAAAGAGAGAGAGAACATGATTGTGTATGGAATGGGAACCAGCTGTTTTTTTCTGGAGCTAACATAGTGCACGCATATACACATTATGTGGGATCTTTCCTTTTCAGTGCAGAACAGCACCTTTATGTAGCTACTAAATACTGATAAAAGGTTGTAGGTTATCATAAAACATCTCCACGGCCTCATGACCTTACATTTAACAAGATGTTCTTCATCTTCTTCTTTCTATCTCTCTCTAATGCTTCTGTAACATTTTTAAAAGTGCTGTATAACGGCATAAAGATTGAGAGCCTGAGAACAAGTTTCTACTTAGGTTTAGGTTGCTCAGTGTGTGTGTGTGTGTTGGTGGGGACCAAATGTCCCCATAAGGATAAGAATATCTGACAGTCTTGACTTTGTGCCTCTATGACATTTGGCTGGTCCATAAGAGGCTTTATTTAAAACAAATTTGCCAAAAGGTCCTCACAAGAATAGTAAGACAAAGACAAACGTGTGTGTGTGTGTGTGTGTGTGTGTGTAAGAAGGTTAAGATGGAAAATAGCATACAACTGCCCCTCCATCGGTCCCCTGCAGACTGGCATGATGGAAACAGAGCCATGTGCCTGTGCTGATGCCATGGTCAGCTGATGATGAGGCCAGTTACAGAATGTTAGTCAGCCCTTTTTCCTCTTTCCCTCTTCCCTAATCCTCTCATTCTCTCTCTCTGTCCCTTTGTAAAAGACAGCACAGAATCACTCACTTGTGTACAGTTTGTGTGCAAGTGCTGTTTTGGCTTGAGGCAGGATTTCCCTCTCTGAAGATCTGATGGTCAGATCTTTAAGGGATTATAAAGAGAGAGAAATACATTGTCCTCTCTCTTTTCTCATCAGTGCCTCACTCAGATACAGTAGTGCAACTCATCTCTTGCATAAACTACTTTTTGAGTTAAGTGATATCACTCAGCTTGCTCAGAGTGTGTGTTTTGACGCCCAACTGCTTTCAGTAGATTTGTGTTCTCTCATTTTCTGCCCACAGTGCATATCTTTATTGAGCCAGTATATGATATTTCACTTGAGGTGAAGAGAGGAGAAATAGGATACTTCTTTTGATCGCCAATAGCAACAAAGCTTGTGGTGCATTTCTTTTGTGCTCTTTTCTGGGAAAGCTATCTGTGTGTGTGTGTGTGTGTGTGTGTGTGTGTGTGTGTGTATGTGGCCAGGGCACAGCCAGGCTGAACAAAATACCATATTGTGTACTTTTGTATTGTGTTTATTTCTTAACTCATAGATCTAAGCAGTCCTTTCACATTCAGCTCTGTCTTGGCTAGAAGAGAAAGTTTTTATGTAACACAGGACTGAATGACAAAGCAAAAATCTCCAAATGCACAACGAGGGAAATCAAATATATTTGTAGCACTTACAGGTGATCATTATTTATAAGGACTTATATTCATAAAAATAATACAAACTCGCTTCTTGTTACTTTTATCCGTGCACTGGTAATCCTATCAGGTAACAATATAGAAGTGTACCCTTACTGACTGTTCTGTTGCTCTACACAAGTTGTTACCCACCTTCAACTCTGTACATTAATAGGAAGTGACCATCATAGAAGCACCAATGACCAAATATTATTTGACTAGTGGATCAGTCTCAGTATGAGACTCAATAACACTGACATTGATACTGTAATGTGTATTCCTTTGACAAAAAAAAAGATCATTTTGATTATTGGCTGGATCAGGAAGTTGTTGCAAGATTGTGATGGACTTTAAAAGGAAACATGACACTGTTGGCAAACTGGGAGCCAAAGTTGGGAGAGGGAGCTCTGTGTGTGTTTGCAAAGAAATGGCTATCATTTTGTAAATAAAGTTACATTTTGCTAAAAAATATTAATTTCCCCTATGTATGGAGACTTTTGGGACACCCTGTATAATGCCAAAACCATATCAGTGTCACTGCTGTGTTGAGAACACCCAAATAACATCAGGGGTGGTCCTATGGTGCCCCTTCTATTAATTGCCTGGGTACTGGGTGTCTGACAAATTATGCATAGCAACAGAGGGACTACAGCTCATAATTATATGCCTCCATATGGTGAGTGTACATGACAAATTAGCCACTGAGTGTGTATCAAGTTGAAAAATTAAGCATATATTTCAGTACCTGTATTGCCAGTGCATGTCTAAAACTATATGGCGTCACAGCTATGCAGCTATGATATATAAAGTAAGAAGTAGCTTTCAGAGGAAGCCTGAAAGTCAGTGACAGGAATTGTTAGACGTATTTGAGACAGCAAAGTTTAACTCAATTTAGTTCATTTTCAGGTATATAGCACAATAGGAATTGTCACAGACCAGCTTTACAGAAATCCCAATCTAGTGACAACAGTAAGGAAAAGCTTCCTGAGATGACATGAGGAAGAAACCTTAAGAGTAGCCAGGCTTCAAATAGGGGAACCCATCCTCTTCTGAGTGACACATGGATAGTGGTATGAGCTATAAACCTGAAGGTTAAGGTAAATTATATGAGTCTCCCTTTAGGTTCATAAACAGAAATGTGGAATCTAGTCAGTTATAAGTTTAAACCTGTCACAAAGAATCACAACTGAAATTATTACCTTAAAATAAATGTGCCATTCTTGATATAGGAAGGGTTGTAAAAAAAAAAAAAAAAAAAAAAAAAAAAAACTGTTAGAACACATACTGTAAATATAACCTAGTATAAAAAACAAACACCTTAGACTCTGGAGCTGTGGAGGTTACTATGGTGTAATAAATGATCTTTTACTTGTTTTCTGTTTGTCTTGATGGATTTCTCTTTTGAGAAAGCCGAGAAAATGTTAAAAACTTACTAGTTGCTCTTAACAGTTCAGCATGATTGATTCTCTTGGGCCTCTTGATCTGGTCTATTTTCCTTCAGCCAATGTTTGAAAAAAGTGTAGGTGAGAGTCTGAAACTGCTATGAGCACAAATACCAATCTACATCCTCACCCACCTCCAAAATCCCCTTGAAAAACATTTATAAAATTGTTTCCAGTTTGTCTTTGTACTGTGCCACTACTTTATTTGAGTTGCACTTTATCACCAGTCTTGTATAAGTTTGTTTTTATTTAAATTGGAACTTACATTTATTTAAATAGCCTCCGCCAACACAGACTGTTTTTGTATGTTGTGCACACACTGGAGCATACAAACACCAGTTGCCAGTCAAAAAGTTTAATTCTGTATGACAGGAATAACAAGCTTACATAGGATGCAGTAAACTCCCCCCACATAACTTTCCAACAGTGGCACACAGCCAGCCTCAGTACAGTTCAAGGGTCAAACCTTGCTAAAGGCAGTTAAAGGAAAACACTAGACTAAAGAAGAAGGCCATCAATTCTGAATAAGTTTCTTTTTCCTTTTTTTTTTTTTTTTTTGTTGTTTTGTTTGTTTGTTTTTTACCAGTGTTTGTGGAATCAGTGCTTTAGTGAAACAACTTAAACTGCCAACTTAGGCTTCATGTATCTAACTAAGCTTTTATTTCTGTTATCTAGAAAGCTCCCATGGGTTTATATAGCCATACGCAGCCATGTGAGGTAAAGTTGCTGGTTGCAATCTGTATGTTCTCTTACAGTGCATTTTCAAGGTCAAAATTGATCAAAAACTTAAAAATGCTGCTTGCATAAGTATTCAAACCCCCAGGTGTAAAGTATATCTAAGAGGTTGGACATCCCAGTTAGCATTGTTAGATCAATAGTGAGGAAGTGGAAGTTGCATCACACCACCCAAGAACTACCCAGGCCATCCCTCAAAACTCAGTGCAAATACAAGAAAGAGACTGGTGAGGGAAACCATATAGAGGTCAACAATGACTCGGAAGGAATTACAAAGTACAGAGTATAGTGAAGATACACCAGACAACCATTTCAAGAGCTCTGCATGATTGAGGACTGTATTGTTACGAAGAGCCATATGAAATCACAAGAGTGACACAGTGAAGATGTCTTTTTTCAGTGTGATGAGACCAAGATCAAGATACTGTTTTGGGGCAAGTTTCAAAGTGCTATGTGTATTGCAAACCTAATACAGGCCATACTGCAATTAATAGTGAAATGTAGTGGTGGTGTCATGGAATGAAGGCTGAGACAGATGCAAGTGTTTTAGACAAATCTAAAACATGAATCAAAATTGGAAATCAGTACACAGGCAGAGGTCAGGCAATTAGTGAACAGCAATGGCAGAGATAATCCAAAATACACAAACTAGGGAACAGAACGAGAACCGGAAAATAACAACATGAAACAGAAAGGAGAGTCTGGTGGCTGAGCTACGGTGAACTCGATGTGGTCAGGTGGCAGAGGTATGGTGTAACGCGTGAGGCCGTGCCATTGACTTCAGACATGAGCAGGGCATGGGAGGCTGTGCTGTTGGCCTCAGGCATGAGCAGGGTGTGGGAGGCCATTGCCGTCAGCCTTAGGCATGAGCAGAGTGCGGGGAGGCCACGCCGTCGGCCTGAGGCATAAGCAGAGCTCTGCTGGGGAGGCTGCCTTGTCGGCCTCTGGAGGGAGCTATGCTGGGGAGGCCACCTCGTCGGCCTCTGGAGGGAGCTCTGCTGGGGAGGCCACCTTGTCGGCCTCTGGAGGGAGCACGGCTGTGGAGGCCGCCTAGTCAACCACCGAAAGGAGCTCTGCTGGAGAGGCTGCCTCATCGGCTTCTGGAGGGAGCACGATTGTGGTGACCAGGCCATCGCCCTTTGGAGGGAGCACTGCTGGGGAGGCCACCTCATCAGCCTCTGGAGGGAGCTCTGCTAGGGAGGCCTCTGTGTAATAACTAGTGACCGGCCGAATGGGTTCGGCCAACAAGCAGGGTATTCGGCCTCAAAAAAAAAAAATCAAACCCAAGCCACTGGAACACCCTTTTCGGATGGCTCACAAACGTGGCTGTGTTTTCTAGTCTTGGGTCTTCCTTGCTGATCAGGATCTCTGCCCACTGGCATGCCTGGCCAGTGAGCCAGGACAACATGAACCTCAGCCACTACCTCTCTTCAGGCTTGGGGTCCAACAGGCCTTCAAAATATATTGGGCAAGCCCCAATTCTGAGGTAGCCTTCTGGATGGAATTCAGTGCTGTCAAAAGGACCCGGGGCATATATTTGAGTCCACTGGGGAAAATGCACCCATTCCTGCTGCATCCATGGTGACGGTGAAGTATTCTGTCATGGAATGAAGGCTGAGATGGATGCAAGTTCTGTTAGGCGTTTTATTCGAATGGCAGGCAGACAAATCCAAAACGTGAATCAAAATAGGGAATCAGTATACAGGCAGAGGTCAAGCAATTAGCAAACAACAATAGCAGGGATAATCCAAAATATGCAAACTAGAGAACAGAACGAGATTGAGAACCAGAGAATAACAACACAGAACAGAAAGTCTTGGAACAGACAGGTGGGTAAACACTGAACAATACATTGCCTTGAACAAAGAAACACGAGGGTTTAAATACAGAAACTAATCAAGGGGCAAGCTGAAAGCAGGTGAGAGTGATCAGGAAACACGAGGAAGACAACCAATGACAGGACATAGGAGAAGACATGAATCAAGACAAAACACACGTGGCAACATAAACAAACACATGATAGCTTGGGAGAATGCGCCACAGTGTTATGAGCCACGTGCTGTGCAGCGCTCAGCAGCAGGAGGAAATATGTGACAGGTGGCAGCATCATGCTCTGGGGATGCTTTTCATCCTCAGAACCTGGGCTGCTTGCCAAAGTTGAATTTGAAAGTTGAAAGTGTGTGTGTGTGTGTGTGTGCGTGTATATATATATATATATATATATATATATATATATATATATATATATATATATATATATATATATATATATATATATATATATATATATATATATATATATATATATATATATATATATATATATATATATATATATGGGTGTGGGTGTGTGTAAGACAAGCAGTCTAATGTTTTCTAAATGCCTTGTGTGTAAGTAAGAAGAACAGCAGTAGCTCAGTTTCTGTTTCTCTGGACTCATTGGCCTCATTTTGGTTTAACTTTTCCATCTAATTTAGTGTTACTCTGTTTTGACTTATAGCACAAACTGCTACTTACTCAGGGCTTAATCAGATCAATGGGGCATAATGTGATATATCTAGCCATGTGGTCTCACTTACAAAAACAACCAGTCAGTTCTAAAAATGAATTAAACAGTGAGCTTTCAGATTTCTGTTCAGGTTGCAGTCTGTTTTTTTTTTTTTTACCACACCAGTGACTAACTATAACTCACCAGCATTTATTCTGCTGTCATTTTTGCTGGCCTGTCAGGAGCAGTGTCATGATGGAATGTACTGAAACGAGAGAGAGAGAGAGAGAGAGAGAGAAAGAGAGAGAGACAGAGAGAGAGAGAGAGAGAGAGATGAGAAAAGATAGGGTGTGCCCATACATTCTAGTACAGATGTTTTAGATGCTTAGGGCTCATTTAATCACACTTTACTTGTCTTTATGACCCATCCACAGCAGTTGCTCTGTTCTGTTCTGGCCCTAATTTAAACAACACCCACACCAATTCCAATGTAACTCTGCGATCCTGCATTACAACCTGACTCTTTTTACTCATAAAGCTAATACACACTCACAAACACATGACACAGATGGATTCTTGTGAAAGCAGTGGTTCATTCCTTCATCAGCTGTCTGATTGTGTGTTAGTTCTGTTGGCTGATGAATGGATTCTTTAAAGGCCACTCAATGCATGGCTGTTTGTGTGTTTGGCTTTCCATGGAAACACAGGATTCTGCATTTTGATTGGGAAGGAAGCTGCCATGTCTGGCATCACTAAGATATGTGTGAGGTCACATGTTTATGGAAGTGTAAGTGGTCAGTGAATTAGCATGTTCTCTCTCTAAAACTGGAACTGCGAGCTGTCTGTGGGAGCAAATATGTGTGTCTGTGTCGTTAAAGCACATTTACAAGCCCAATTAAGGGTATCTTGAAAGCATTTAACAGCTTTCCTTTGAGTTAATGAACAGGGTTTAAAACTGTTCAGGAACAAAACATTAAAAATACATATTTTAATTAAATGATGCATTATGTAGTTAAAAACAAAATGAACTATATTTGTTTTAAAAATTATTTACATGCATGTGTTCTTTGAAGGCCACCTTTTAAAATTCTGTATAAAATTATTTTGATGGATTGTTTTGTGCTAAATTCAAAACAGGCCAATGTGGTGTAAAAATCATGGACTAAAAATGGTCCAAAAATGGTTATTAAAAGGCTGAAAATATTAAAGCTGCAGGATGTAAGATTTTGGAATTTCACCCTCTCGCTGCTCGAATCATGCTATTGCGAGCAATTTGTTAGAGAATATTTCATAATGTGAGTTAGGGTTGTCAAAAGTACCGGTACTTTGGTACCAAGTCAGTACTAAAAAAAAAAAAAGTTGACGGTACCAGATTTTCACAGGTACCTGTAGTACTGGGTACCGGGCCAACCCGGTACTGATGCACTGTCTGTCAGGTTGTCGGTCGGGAACTTTTCATAGGTGCATGGTGCAATTATGGTAGCGGTTGCATTATGGATGTTGTAGCATAATTTAATCCAAGTGTAGGACTGCAAAAAACATCCCTGTTTTTGTTTACTTAATGGTTAGTATACGCACGTGTAACACTAATACGGTCATGTGTCCTTATTAACCATTTAATTCTTTTAAAAACATCCACGCCCCGCCGGTGGACCGTCGCGTTGTTAAGTGTAAAACTATGCTGTACCTGTTTATGTAGGTACTCATGCGATTTATAGTTGATATAGCTAAGATTCTTGTGCTTCGATTGATATAAACCAACACTTACAAAACTGAGGCAACTCATATATGAAGCCTCATAGTAATCCACTGATCCATAAAATCCCGAAAAGCAGTCTTGTTACACTGGCAACGGTCCAAACGATCCAATTAAGTACAAATATTTAGTCCGAAACACATTATTACATCAATAAATACCCACGGACTATTGCTGAGTCATTTCAAATTATACACAGATGTGCCTAATCTTTCACGTTTTCTCTGTTATAACTCCGGTTCACTTTCAGCACTTAAAAGTCAGTGCGTGAAGATGCCTAACGAGTAGCAAATGTTTTGTTTCAGAAACTTTTTTTTTTACATAGTTTGTATTTTTTGCTAGTAATTTATTTAGTTATTATTTACTTGAAGGGAAAAAACCTAAGAAATACTTGAAATATACATTATACATTTGTTTTAATTTATTTTAATATATAACTTTATAAATAAGAAGTGTGTGTTGTTCAATTATGGCATATTTTTGCATTTTGCATGCTTGTAATTTTTTTGTTTATTTATTTTTGTACCTTTAATTACTTGTGGAAAAAAAAAACTTGAAACACTTTGAAATACTTGAAGTATACAGAATGGCATTTTAAAAAATACATTTTATATTGATATTTAACTTTATTAATAAAATAGTATGTTCAATTAGAATGCTTTTGTGTTTTGCTTTGGTACCGAAATTGGAACTGTGGAATTTTACTGGTACTGGTACCGACTACTGAAATTTTGGTACCATGACAAGCCTAATGTGGGTTCTCCACCGCATGGATTAATCTCACAGCTGTGAATGCCAACACACTGCAAAGTTAATTCACTTTCATACAGGATTCACAACTGCATGTCACGATGTGCATTACGTAGTATGCCTAAATAGTAATGGCACCACTGGCATACTGACAAACTATTTAGTATGGTAGTACATGATTTGAGATGCGGCCCAGTTATTCAAAGCTCTGAGGACATAATTATCTGCTGCTTTCCTCAATATTACAGAAGCATTATGAGAAAAAAAAACAACAACATTTACTGTGCACATCAAGGTGTCTATCAATGTACCAGGTTAAAGAGCAAAACCTCCCAGATGCTATTGTCTTCCAGTATACTGATGTGTAGACTTGTGATGTATATACAATAAACAATGCAAAAAAAACCCAAACAAACAAACAAAAAAAGGTTTTCAGTTGACTCACCATTGTATTTTATTACTCAGTCCATATTCTTCATGGATTTTGTTATCTAATCTGTGTACTTTGTTTTCCAGCCTGTCAAACACAGTAGGTACAAACCAGTGTTAGCATGCTAGTCAAAACACAGAGTAATAAATATACACCAAGGGCGAGCATTTGGCTTGAACAACTCACTCTCGCCTGACATAACTGAGTTTGATATACAAAAACAAACACACCACATTAGTCACTAGCTGCCTATTGTGGGTTCTCTAACTAAACAACTTCACAACTGAATAACAATTTCGTAACAAGGATAAATCGGCTGACAGCCATGTCATTCACTAGCTTCCCACCAAAATTAAAGTATATATAAATGTCTTACCTGTCTAGTAAGAAAAAATTAAAACTCAATCGGTCCTTAAACATTTAAACTTATGTGATAATATCAGACTGATTCCTGTTTGTTTACTCTGTCATGCTATTACACTCTGTCTCTTGATTGGCAGGTGGCTCAGTCTGTCACTGTGTATTCAGACTTCTTTTGTGTCTAAAGTTAGGACATGATGACTTTTAATGTATCTGAGCTGGCATATAATAATGTATGTAGGGTTGTCACGATACCATAAACATATCTTACAAAAGTGTCACGATACCCAGTATGTTAGGTTTCATCTCCTCCAGCTCTCGCTACGCTGCAAGGAGTAGCGAGTGGCATACTTCCGCATTCCACTGCGCGCATTCCAGCGCTATTCAAAAACTCTCCGATGGACGTTTTATTCATGAACTCACGTTTTGTTTACCTCTGCCATGTGTTCTCATGTTGTCATATTCACGTCATGTCTCCGCCTTCTGTGTTTCCCCATGTGCGTTTGCGTTGCGTCATGTCTCTGCCCCGTTTCCTCATTGGTTCGCCGTGTAATGTGTAAGGATTGGTTTCAGGTGTCTTTGATTAGACATGGGATTGATATGTGTTTAAATATGCCGCTCCATTTCCGCTTGGGGGTGGAGTATTAGTTTAGCTTAGCTTAGATGTGGTTAACCTTGAGTGTTTTTTCCCTTAGCTCTTTTTCCGTGGTTTCCAGACCACCTTTCTAGCCTTGCACGTTTATTTCCCTGTGTTTTTGGGATTTACTACCCGTTGTGGATTACTGTGTTTCTTTTTGGATTACTGCCTCTTCGGCTAAGTACAGTATTATTTTGGATTACTGTGACCTTTCTGTTTATGGATTTATGTTTGATGGAGTTTTTTATGTTCATTTATGTTTGAACTGTTCCTAATAAACTGACCACTTTCCCCTGCAAGTGCATCCTGCTTCTCTCCCACACCCACATCACAATACCACACAATATTGTGTTAATTCCTAATTCAAATCTACAATTCAAACCAGATTTACAGAAATACATAGATATAAATGAAAACAGGCAAACCAAATGTTCCTCTGAATACTTTATTAATGAGAATGAATAACTGGTTATTGGGAAAACTCAACGACAATCATACAATTGGCAAGCAACTAATTCAATTAATTCATATTTCATCTATTGTTGCCTAGAGCAATGAAATCATGCAAATGGATACTGTCCTCATAGAACTAAGAATGAACACATCATTAAGAATAAATAACTGAATTTGGAAACGAACTCCAAAACAATCATAAACTTGGGAACGTTAGCTCGCTTGCTATCAGACATGGCTAATTTTAGTATTTACACATAGCGGTTAGCATAACGTTAGCTCGCTTACTAGCAAACAGGAAATAACCTTTGTGTATTCTGCAAAAGCAGTGGGATGTGTTGTTTTAGTGAAAATAGTTTTAACTGCCACACATACAACATGACTTAAAGTACTACAATATATATAATACTACCATTTAAAAAATACAGTGGCATCTGCATCTGGGGCAGTAGATGGTGGACTACAGCCGTGGGCCGTGGGCCGTGAGGCGGTTGCATCCCGTCCAGAGAGAGAGAGATTGTGGCTTCCTCTTCCCGGGGCACGTGGCCCCGGGGAAGAGAAACCGGAAAGAGTGTAGAAGTTGCCAGAAGTAGAAGTGTAGAAGTAAAAGTGAGGTAAAAGTTTGAATGCGTGTTGTTGTTTTAAAGACAACACCAACGCAGACGCTTCTCTGGGCTATTGGCCAATCAGGAAGTTGGATTTGTTGGCAGGATGAACTCTCTTTGTCTGGTCTCAGACCTGAATTTGCATGTCCTGGGAGGAGCCGGTTTAAACCGTATTACGTATGGAATTAAGAAAACGCATGAAATAATGTATCCCATTGTAAAGTGATATGCATAAGCGATCGGAGTATCGCGAGACGATTAAGTACATACCGAATTCGATGGACTTATAAAGAATATTACAGGTAAAACATGGTTACAGACATTTAAAATAATATCCTAAGTTAAGCTATCTAAAATCATTATAGTTATGTTACATAAACACACAATATATGCAAATAAGGAAACATCACGCTATTTGGACATCGAATAATTACATATAATTACATGTTACATTCAGAAGAGATTCTTCCATTGTGTGTGTGCGCGCGCATGTCGGTAAGCTTTGTGTGTGTGTGCGTGCGTGTGCGCATATGTGTGTGCGTGTGCGTGGCGTGTAGGTAAGCTTTGTGTGTGTGTGTGTGTTTGTGTGTGTGTGTGTGTTTGTGTGTGTGTGTGTGTGTCTGAAGAGGGGGGGTCGTGTCCCCTGTAGCATTCCGATGGCATCTGGTCGGACACCAGAGGGGGGTTACTGATAAGGATTCACAGCTCAAAGAAACAGAGAAACTTCTTTGCTAAATCCAGGCTGATTCAGAAATCAGTTTGATACGTTCAGACGTTACAGTAGCATCCCCTCTTCTTTTAACAATAGTCTGCATATGTCTGGGAACTGAGGAGACCAGTTGCTGAAGTTTTGGGAGAGGAATGTTGTCCCATTCGTGTTTGATACAGGATTCTAGCTGCTCAACAGTCCTGGGTCTTCTTTGTCGTATGTTCGTTTCATGATGCACCAAATATTTCGGCACCCAAACTGTCTTGCTGAAATGCAAGGCCTTTGTCTGGATGAAAGCATATGCTGCTCTAAAACCTGCATATACCTTTCAGCATTGATGGTGCCTTTCCAGATGTGCAAGCTTCCCATTCCATAGTGATCAGTGAAGAAGAAGAAGCCTTTATTTGTCATATACATTTCAGCACAGCGAAATGATTTTCTTTGCATATCAGAGCGCAGTGTCAGCCATGATACAGTGCCCCTGGAGCAGGAAGGGTTAAGGGCCTTGCTCAAGGGCCCAACAGTGGCAGCCTGGCAGTGCTGGGGCTTGAACCCCCAACCTTCTGTTCAGTAACCCAGAGCCTTAACCATTGAGCCACCACTGCCCATGCAGCCTCTTGTTGCCCCTGTCCCAACTTTTTTGAGATGTGTTGCGGCCATCAAATTCAAAATTACCTTATTTTTTTCTTTAAATGGTTTAAACATTTGATATGTTTTCTATGTTCTATTGTGAATAACATATGGGTATATGAGATTTGCAAATTATTGCATTCTGTTTTTATTTACATTTTACACAGCGTCCCAACTTATTTGGAATTGGGGTTGTATTATTACAGGAAGTCAGGGCAACACACAGCATCAGAGGAACATTATATTATACTGTACCTTTTGTCCCCTGACTAAATTGAGAAAGCCTTTTTTTGTCATGTAACACAAAATCATTGTGCAAAAGAAATTAAATGAAAACCATTTATATTTATTTAAGATAAAGCAATAATTCATAATTGTGCTTTCACATGTATTTATGAGTACATGATTTTTCAAGCAATTAACTCCTGCAATCTGGTGAAAATGTTATTTAAAAATTAAGAATTCAATATAAACCTAAAGATTATATTAATATATAACACATGCATTTTAAAACATTTACTTAAAGTTTTTTCACCCTTTTAAAATTCTTTTTCTAATTGACTCATATGCATTCTGGTCTCACTGGCTGCAGATGCTGCAGGCTCTCACACATGTAAAACTGGATATCAGTATGATCTAATGGAGAAAGCATGCAGACACACACAAGAGTGCCAGAAGCAGCAACTTTCAGTTCATCTACTAAGTCTTTGGACACATAGAGGAATGTCAGAATTAGTTTACTCTGAACGAGTCAGAAAATGTGATATTAAGACTGACTTTTTTCATGAAATGCCTTTTCCAGTGCAGAATATCTGGAGAAGGCTTGGAACACTGACTGCTGCTCGGTCCAACATAAGGATTTGATGCCAGTGTCATGAGGCACCTGACTGGAGGCATAAAACCATTTGCACTTTTGTTTAAGTCGTTTAGTTTGGATCTTTATCAAATCAATAAAAGCATTAAAAATCTGCATCTAAAAAATTCTATGTGGGGACCAGCCACAGAAATCTCCTCACAACATGTCTCACATTAGTATTTGCAAAGAGCTAAAAGCCTGCACACACACACACACACACACACACACACACACACACACACACACACACACACACACACACACACACACACAGAGTAACCTTGGAGAGTGATAAACAAACTCAATTATATGTTAGGATAGGAAGTGCTTTGCGAGTTGCTCCTGTGTGTGTGTGTGTGTGTGTGTGTGTGTGTGTGTGTGTGTGTGTGTGTGTGTGTGTGTGTGTGTGTTTTTTGCCATGTTTTTACATCTTGGTGAAGACCAAATGTTCCAAAGGATAGGAATAGCTGACAGTTTTGACCTTGTGGAGACATTTGCACATTATGTTTGTCAAAGGTTTGTCTGAAGGGGAGCAAGTGAACTTAACAGAACATTAAGGTCACTAGCAAAACAAACACTTCTTCAGGAAAATTGAAAACAACTAGACTATCATGTGAACTTAATATCTTCAAGATTTAGCATGTATGAAATCTAATAGGGAATTAAAAATATATATTATGAAATAATGTAACAGTTAAACCATTTCCAAGTTTCCAACCATTGTTTCTTTGTTTTATTTTCCCCCTTTTGTGGTACCGAAGATGGACACAGTTTTTTGTTTTATCCAGCTGTATTTACTCAGTGCAACTTATAACATCCAAGTGAAAGATATAAAACCAGCATGTCAGAAAAAAAACCCAGAATCACTGAGTTGGAAAAAGGATCACCCCCCTCCTAAAAATGACTTGTAAACTCAATAAGGTGTAGCAAATCACCTTCTCAATAGCGCACAAAGCCATTTGACTTTCAACTGTGATCAGCTGTGGTCATTTTGATTAGCTCAGCATGAAAAGAGCTTACCTGGAGCATTTCAGTCCTTGGTAGTGCAACTGAAGCAAACAATCAACTATGGCAAGTCACTGTCAAAAGATCTCTGGGATAAAGTTGTGGACAGGCACAAGTCAGGAGATGGATACAAAAAAATTTCAAAGGCTTTATCAATGCCTAGAAGCACAGTGAAGTCTATTATTAAGAAGTGGAAGGTATTTGGTACAACACAGACCCTCCCTGGATCAGGACGTCGCACCAAACTGGATGAAAGAGCCAGGAGGAAACTGGTCAGAGAGGCTACCAAGAGGCCTACAGCAACTCTGAAGCAGTTGCAGGAATTTGTGACAAAGAGTGGTGCATGTGACAACAATATCACAAATTCTCCACAAATGTGGCTTGTATGGGAGGGTTGCAAGAAAAAAGCCACTCCTCAAGAAAGGCCACATGAACACACCTTGAAGATTCTGAGGCCACATGGAAAAAGGTTTTATGGTCAGATGAGACTAAAATTGAATTATTTGGCCTCAACACCAAACGATATGTCTGGCGGAAATCCAATACAGCTCACCATCCAAATAACACCATGCCTACAGTAAAGCATGGAGGTGGTAATATACTGTTATGGGGGTGTTTCTCTGCAGCAGGGACTGGAGCACTTGTCAGGATAGAAGGAAAATGGATGGGGCAAATTACCATCAAATTGTTGAGGAAAATCTGCTAGTCTGCCAGAAAGTTGTCAATGGGAAGAAGGTTTACCTTCCAACATGACAATGACCCAAAGCACACAGCAAAACTGACCACACAGTGGTTGAAGGAGAAAAAGGTGAATGTCCTTGTGCACAGCCTAATCAGAGCCCAGACTTAAACCCCACTGAAAATTTGTGGAATGACTTGAAGACTGCAGTCCACAAACGGTCACCATCAAATTTAACTGAACTTGAGCAGTTCTGCAAAGAAGAGTGGGCAAATATTGCAAAGTCTAGATGTGCAAAGTTAGTAGAGACATATCCCAACAGACTAAAGGCTGTAATTAAAAAAAAAAAAAAAAAAAAAAAAAAAAAAAAGGCAAATTAAAGCAAGGGGGTGATCCTTTTTCCAACTCAGTGATTCTGGTTTTTAATTTTTAAAAATTTTTTCTGACATGTTGGTGTTATATCTTTCACTTGGATGTTATAAGTTGCACTGAGTAAATACAGCTGGATAAAACAAAAACTGTGTCTGTCAGGCATTTCAGGCTGAAAAGCAACAAAATTTGATTATTTTAAAGGGGGGTGATTCTTTTCTATACCCACTGTATAGGAGGGGAAAAAAGTATTTGATCCCCTGCTGATTTTGTACGTTTGCCTACTGACAAAGAAATGATCAGTCTATAATTTTAATGGTAGGTGTATTTTGACAGTGAGAGACAGAATAAAGAGACAGGAATCTGATTGATTGATTGCTTCTGTGGACAGGTGTCTTTTACACAGGTAGCGAGCTGAGATTAGAAGCACTCTCTTAAAGGGAGTGCTCCTAATCTCAGCTTGTTACCTGTATAAAAGACACCTGTCCACAGAAGCAATCAATCAATCAGATTCCAAACTCTCCACCATGGCCAAGACCAAAGAGCTGTCCAAGGATGTCAGGGACACGATTGTAGACCTACACAAGGCTGGAATGGGCTACAAGACCATCACCAAGCAGCTTGGTGAGAAGGTGACAACAGTTGGTGCGATTATTCGCAAATGGAAGAAACACAAAATAACTGTCAGTCTCCCTCGGTCTGGGGCTCCATGCAAGATCTCACCTTGTGGAGTTTCGATGATCATGAGAACGGTGAGGAATCAGCCCAGAACTACACGGGAGGATCTTGTTAATGATCTTGTTAATGATCCGTCTGAAGTTTGCCTGAATGATTAAGAGGAGAACTGGGTGAAAGTGTTGTGGTCAGATGAGACCAAAATCGAGCTCTTTGGCATCAACTCAACTCGCCGTGTTTGGAGGAGGAGGAATGCTGCCTATGAGCCCAAGAACACCATCCCCACCGTCAAACATGGAGGTGGGAACATTATGCTTTGGGGGTGTTTTTCTGCTAAGGAGACAGGACAACTGCACCGCATCAAAGGGACGATGGACGGGGGCATGTACCGTTACATCTTGGGTGAGACCCTCCCTCCCTCAGCCAGGGCATTGAAAATGGGTCATGGATGGGTATTCCAGCATGACAGTGACCCAAAAAACACACCGAGGCAACAAAGGAGTGGCTCAAGAAGAAGCACATCAAGGTCCTGGAGTGGCCTAGCCAGTCTCCAGACCTTAATCCCATAGAAAATCCGTGGAGGTCGCTGAAGGTTCGAGTTGCCAAACGTCAGCCTCGAGACCTTAATGACTTGGAGAGGATCTGCAAAGAGGAGTGGGACAAAATCCCTCCTGAGATGTGTGCAAACCTGGTGGCCAACTACAAGAAACGTCTGACCTCTGTGATTGCCAACAAGGGTTTTGCCACCAAGTACTAAGTCGAAGGGGTCAAATACTTATTTCCCTCATTAAAATGCAAATCAATTTATAACTTTTTTGAAATGCGTTTTTCTGGATTTTTTTGTTGTTATTCTGTCTCTCACTGTCAAAATACACCTACCATTAAAATTATAGACTGATCATTTCTTTGTCAGTGGGCAAACGTACAAAATCAGCAGGGGATCAAATACTTTTTTCCCTCACTGTATATGATTTCTATTAAAATATATTTTATAAGTATTACTTATCACATTACTACTGCAACTGAAGTATATTAGAAATACAATGAAAGTTACTTATGAAAGCAGTATGCTCACTGATACTTCTAGTATATCAAATTACAAAATAACACTATAAGGTTTACATTTACATTTTAGCCAGGATAAGTACACAACACAATTAACTTTAGAATTTAATTCTAGTTTTGCACAATATTTGCACAATAGTTGTTCCTATATAACACACTTTGAATGTATTCATTGTTAGTGTAGCTGCATGTATTGTACACTAAAGTATGCTGTAGCATAATAAAGTTCAGTGCAGCTTTACCTGAGCTTTTTTCCACTAAAGTAGCAGACCATCAAGACAAGACAAAGACACAGACTAGGACTTTCTACACATATTGACAACAGAGCATTTAACTTTACTGAGAAATTATTACCCCATGAAAAAGCAGCATTGACCACCGTGGTCTTGTCACAGATGATACATCAAAACCAAAACCACTTGTGCTGTGGCCAAGACCCAGAAAAAGGCCATGTATGCGCCTGTCTGTACAAATTTGAGACTAAATCAACAGAAATGAGTTAGTTCTGCACAAACCATTTCTGTGAATTCTTTGAATACTCTTCTTTCTTTTGCAGATGTTGTCTGGCCAAATCATAAAGTAGGAGGACTCCAGTATGAAACAGAAATGACAGTGTAAGAAACTATGTGTCTTTTTAAATGACTTGTGTGTGTGTGTGTGTGTGTGTGTGTGTATTCAGTGATTTAAAAGATTTTTGTCCTTTTGCTTAGCTTGAACTACTACATTGCTGCTTTCAATTGAAATATGGGGTACATGCAAAGCAGACTCTTGACACTTTCCTTTCCTCTCTTCCTGTTTTTCTCTCTCTCTCTCTCTCTCTCTCTCTCTCTCTCACACACACACACACACACACACACACACACACACACACACACACACACACACACACACACACACACACACACTGAAGCAGATTGCTTCCTTTTGGGGTCGGATGTAAATCTTGCCTGTGGGTCTCAGACAGGCCAACAGGACTAAATTGAACACAAATGTTAAGCTCCTCTTTTTGCCTCTTAAAATGCTTCCTGAGCAAGTGAGCTAGAGAGAGAGAGAGAGAGAGAGATTATGTCACAGTAGGGATGTGATGTGGTTAGTGTCAGTTATCAGTTGTCCTTATATTTTATATCTGTGTCTTATGGTCTTATGTAGAATCAGTCAATTTGCTAGTCTCTCTCTCTCTCTCTCTCTCTCTCTCTCTCTCTGTGTGTGTGTGTGTGTGTGTGTGTGTGTGTGTGTGTGTGTTCCCACAAGAATAATATATAAAACAAATATCCTCTCTTTTTTCTCTTTTTTTTCAGCTGAGTAGGAACAGGATAAAACTGGCTTAAATCAAACAAAATTGCCACTATGCATGCACCTGTTAGGAAATATAGCCCATAATTTCTGATAGAACAAGCCAGGGGTTCCCACACTTCACAAGGAAAAATTAGAATGAGGAAGTAAACAACAAAAACTAACTCTGTGGACAAAGAGACAGACAGACAAAAAAGAGACAGAAAAAAATCTGAAAGTCTCACCCATATTATCTATTCATCCAACATCTCACCAAACAAGCATTTCTTCTCCCATTCCTTCAGAAACAAAAGAAAACCACCAAAGAAAATCCTCCCCTACATCTACACAATATGGACAAATGAAATACATCAGCAAATCAAATACTAATTCAAATTCTCATTAAACACAATAAAAAAAATTCAAAAATTCAAAAAATTCAAACAAAACATAGATGTGTATATATGACTGAGCTCAGTCACATATAGTACACACAATTATTGTATACACAATGCTTCCTTTTCCATTCTTTCATTCTCTTATTATTTCCGTAAAGCCATAAATACATATTAAACTATAGTTGTTGTTGGGTTTTTTTTATATCACACTTACTGTACACTCAATACAGCTGTGTGTGTGTGTGTGTGTGTGTGTGTGTGTGTGTGTGTGTGTGTGTGTGTGTGTGAGAGAGAGAGAGAGAGAGAGAGAGAGAGAGAGAGAGAGAGATGCTTTGTGTGTTTCGGGAGCAAATGAGTCTCATATGTTAAGGATTTAGGAGAGAGTGAAGGGTGTGTTATGCTTGTTGCTAGGCAAAGAAACACAGCCAGTGAACTTACACCAGCAAAACATGAGCCAGGAGTATTCCTCTTCTTTCAGAAGATGAGAGGGAGAGATTGAGATATCTAAAGTGAGAGAGAGAGAGAGAGACTTGACTTTGACAGTCCTTTATTTTAACCATTCATGATGTGTCCACCGTATTTCCATCAAATAAAAAGCATTTTCAAATGCTACCAACTTCAATGAAGAAATAGATCAAAATAAACAGTTAAATGCATAAATAAAAATGAATAGTTACAAGGTAGATAAATACACAAACATGTAATGAAAGGAACACCATAATAACCATAACACATAAAAAAAAAAAAACATAAAAAAAAAACCCTTACAGAAGTCCTGCAGCCTGTGTGTCATTTTAGAGTCTTCAGTTTGCCAGACACTACTGGAACTTCAAATGGGTTCGGGTTCTATGGTCAGATGAAACCAAAATAGAGAGGTAGCCATATGGAAAAGTACCTCATGCCCCCGGTTAAATATGGTGGTGGCTCTTTAATGTTTTGAGGCTGTTTTTCTGCCAGAGGACCTGGACATTTTGTTAGGATACATGGCATCATGGATTCTATCAAATATCAACAGATATTAAATGAAAATCTGACTGCCTCTGACAGAAAGCTTAAAATGGGCAATGGTTGGATCTTCCAGCAGGACAATGATCCAAAACATACATCAAAATCAACACAAAAATGGTTTACTGACCATATTCAAGGTCCTGCCATGGCCATCCCAGTCCCCTGACTTGAAACCCATAGAAAACCTGTGGGGTGAACTGAAGAGGAGAGTCCACAAGCATGGACCTAGAAATTTGAAGGATCTGGAGAGATTCTGTATGGAGGGATGGTCTCAGATCCCTTGCCATGTATTCTCCAACCTCATCAGGCATTACAGGAGAAGACTCAGAGCTGTTATCTTGGCAAAGGGATGTAGCACAAAGTATTGACTAAAAGAGTGCCAACAATAATTGTAGTGGCACCCATATATTTAACAAATATATTTTTGTTTTGATAACCATGTGTTGTGTTTGCAATTTTATGATATCCATGAGAGCAGAGTATTTTTAAAAGCAAAAGGTTAAACGATAAAGACAATTTTTCACAGCCTTCTTTGTTCATATTTACCAAGGGCACCAATATTAGTGGAGGGCACTGTGTGTGTGTGTGTGTGTGTGTGTGTGTGTGTGTGTGTGTGTGTGTGTGGTGTGTGGTGTGTGTGTCAGTTTTCCACCTGAACTATGTCCCCAAATGCAGACTCAGGTTATTGGAAAAGGCAAAATGGTTACATCAGCTATCCTGGCTTTTTAAAGAGTAACCATCCTGTATTCTGTTGCTCGCACTCTGACACACATACAGTCTTTTCCCTGTGGCACAACCAGCATTTGGCAACCTGAATGACTCAGCAATGTGTATTTAAGGGACTGGGTGTCTAAGAGAAATTGGGGACTAACTAGGAAACTGTCCAGTTTCACATTATTACCAAAAAAGTAAGGAAAAAGTTCATGTCCATCATCTGACTTCTCAGCACATTTTTTCTGCTCATACCCTGACACATTGTGCTAGTTAAGGAAGAGAAAGTGTATGAATAGCAAGAAAATGTGCTACAAAATTTTTACATTGAAGAAGTAAAAGCAGTTTTGTGCCAATGTCTGCCATCCACAGAATAGTGCCAGACACCTGAATGCTTAGCCATTCTTATTTGACTTGTTCTTTCTTCTTTATCACATTGATTATGATTCAGTTTGACACATACAGGAATCTAAATCATGATTTAAAACAAATTAACAAAATTACAAATGAGTTTATTCATAATTCGTAAAAGGTTCTATTACACCACGGCTGATTTCTCGCTCATATCAGTGATGAGTGTTGAATGGAGCCCTGATACAAAAGCCACAGCTGATCACAGGATTGAAACCAATTCATTCTGAAGCTTCTTTTAAACATTTTAATCATATTCTTTCACACTGAGGAGAAATGGAACTAAATAAAAAAAGTCTGACTGCTTTTAGATTATCTGTGATATACTTTTATAGCTTGTGAACATGTGGGCTGGTGGCATTCGTGCAGTGAAGGCAGAGAAATGTGCTTTTGATTCTGAGCATAGTGACTCCAATCTTGCACAGTGCAGCTGATTAATCAGAATGAACACACCAATTTTGGAGCCACTGTAGCCTTTGCATCCACAAAGGGTTTCTAAGATATACTGTATATATATTTTTTTTGTTAAAATGTTTGTATAATGCAACTCATAATGCTTTCTTATCCGGATTAATTTGTTAAAACAGAAGGATCCAAAACAACACCCTAAGTTCACACACAGGTTTTCATAACCTAGAGATAGTACAATTACTGAAATTACTTGTTATTTACAACTTGAATGTAAATGAAATGCAAATATCCATGTGAAAATAGGGAACAGCTGTGTCTCAGTTGCATGTGTGTTTTAAGATTGAAACTTAACACTCCAGGATGATATGTGACATGACAGAAGAGCTTCATCATAGGGGAAAGGGGATAGAGAACCTTTAAATATAGCACTGACATCTGTGTGTGATTAGATTAATGCTCACACATAGTACTCAAGAGTTGAGAGTTACACCTTTTGTAGAGACAAATAAAATCTTACAATTATCTTGTCAAATTCAGAATGTAGTAAGCTGGCAGAGAAACATGCTAAATAACAGCTAATACTGTAAGTATAATACATGTCACATGTTAGTTTAGTTTTCAGCTATGAAGACATATCATGTTAACATGTTTGCACCTCTACAGTGTTAAATTGTGTTGCGTGAATGTACGTGGTAATTGATATGCTGTTGAACCTAAAACCACACTCCATACAATGTCCAAATTTACTGTATGTCAAAATACTTTGCTGCCTCTATTTTGACTTTGCTATTTAGTATGGTAATATGCAGTTCTTGGACATAGTCAGTCAAAACACAAAACATGAAAGAATTTAAGGGAGAGAACACTTTTATAGCCTGTCTGTGGGCAGAGGTGGACAGACATTGACCAGAAGACTCTAAATAGACCTAGTGTGCTTGGCCCCCTCAGGGTATGAGTAACATTTGTAGACTATGTGTTAAAGGTGGTGTTACAAAGATGTCCTTGCAGTTTCCCAGAATTATGTATTTTGCGTTTATTCAAACAAACATCTATGTCCAGACTGAACCACACTATGTTCAGCTCATCTTAATCTTGGCAATGAAATCTTAAGCTGGCCAGAGAACAGGCCTGTTCAGTTTGATGTGAAACACAGGATTTTAATGTCATAACGGGTTTCAAACACTTCTGTCAGCCAGACTGAATGAGGAAGCTACAAAACAGTGTCTGTGTAACACAACAAATCAGTATGCTACATTGGAAATATGTAAAATATTAGAAATAAGGGTTTAGAAGACAATGCAGTACATTTTTGAAATTCTTCATCCTCAGTTTCATATAAACTATCACACACCAAATAGTGGAGAATTAATCAACACATACAAGCATGCACATGTTTGTCTTAATATCCCTGTAAGGACCTTCCATTGACATAATTATCACTGCAGCTAATTAATGTTATATCTACACCTAAATCTAACCCAGCCAAATGTCACCACAAGTCCAGAATTCCTATATTCCTATCCTTATGGGGAAGTTTGGTCCCCACCAAGATATAAAAACAAGCCCATACACATGCACACACATGCACACACACACACAAGCACACAAGCACACTAAGAGCAGAATGAGGCAGAATAAACTGGTTCTGAACTGCCCGTTGTGGCTGAACATGTGGTGGAGTAACGATGGGTTTTATTTCAGTCTGTAGACGAGAGGCATTCAGAAGTTTACAGACATGCTGGGAAGTACACTCAGAGGTGTGTAGAGAGTGTGTATGACTGCGCTGCTTTGGTCTTCCAAACCCTTTATGATTATGACCATCAATAGAGTTATACTGTTTAATTCAACATGTATTTAAGTTCCATTTATTTCATTCTAATGTTTATTTTGTTTCGCTGTTTGAATTCAGACTTCACTGACATTCTCTTTCGTCCCTCTTTTCCTTTTTCCCTATAATTGATGTTAACCCTCTTACATAAGCCAGTTTGTTTGGTTTTGCTCCCAGGCTCTGATATCAGATCATGCCTAATGACTGTGGGTATTATTTTTATACCAGTAAAGACGTCAGTCTGCACCGCTGCCCCTGCCAACAGTGGGCCCTGTATTGGGTGATGCCTTACCGGCACCAACCAGTCATGGAAGGCACAGAGAGGAATCGAGTGTCAGGATGGAAACGTGCACTTAGTTTTATTTCCCTGTGCTCTATTTTTGGATTTTCGAACATTTTTAAAAAAATGTTTTATGGAACCTGTGGAGAGAGTGACTTAGTATTTTTATCACTCACTTGTGTGTAATAGGGAGGTGTGTGTGTGTGTGTGTGTGTGTGTGTGTGTGTGTGTGTGTGTGTGTGTGTGTGTGTGTGTTAGCAGCAGACTATAAAGTGAAACCTTCTTATACAAGATAAATACTACATCACTAAACACAACATTCAAACCTGTTTACATTTTTTATGACTTTCTTTACTAGATATTTCACACAGCAACAAATACTCACATGGGATTAGCATTCATAACCTAGTAGGGTTAACATAAGGTGAAAATTACTCAGCAGTTTGCGTGTGTGTGTGTGTGTGTGTGTGTGTGTGTGTGTGTGTGTGTGTGTGTGTGTGTGTGTGTGTGTGTGTGTGTGTCTTTCCTGGCATCGCTTTGACCTATCCTTTCAAGTCAGAACCTCAATTCTTCATGGCTGAGTTCTGGTTTGGACGGCAGAAGGTTGGAACACAGTAAGCTGGTTGCTGATCGGATGTATTAGATTTGAGCTTTCTAGTTCAAACCAGATGCAGAAAGGCTGATAGTTATGAATGAGCATTTAGCATTTATGCACGTATTTAGAATTTAAATTTTTTAATTTCAGTTAACAAATAACCATTATAGCATGTGTATGAACTTACAGTATTCTCTAGCCTTTCAGGTTACAAATCCTGAAATATGATTCTCTTTATATCATTGCCCGTTTAGCTTTCTGCACCTTCTGCAACTCGTTATGTATATGAGGGTCTGATAATATAAATGTAAATTAAGTAACATTATACTGAGTCCAAGCTGAATGGCTTACTTGCAGTCCACTAATCTCACACTTTGAGTAGCGTGGGAGGAGTGTGACTGACTTAGTGCTGTTTGCATACCAGTAGCACCAGCATGTGGTCAGAAAGAGTAATACATACTTTCTCCCATACATTTCCTTCACCACTGATAAGCTAATAGAACAACAACATTACGGATGTTCTCTCCTGCCGTATTCAGGGCTGGATTGATAATGTTCTGATCTACAGCCCATTATATACAGTGGGCATAAAAAAGAATCACCGGCCTTTAAAATAATCACATTTTGTTGCTTTTCAGCCTGAAATGAAGACGGACACAGTTTTTGTTTTATCCAGCTGTATTTACTCAGTGCAACTTATAACATCCAAGTGAAAGATATAACACCAACATGTCAGAAAAAAAATTAAAAAATTAAAAAACAGAATCACTGAGTTGGAAAAAGGATCACCCCCCATGTTGTTGAACTTTTGCTTTAATTACAGCCTTTAGTCTGTTGGGATATGTCTCTACTAACTTTGCACATCTAGACTTTGCAATATTTGCCCACTCTTCTTTGCAGAACTGCTCAAGTTCAGTTAAATTTGATGGTGACCATTTGTGGACTACAGTCTTCAAGTCATTCCACAGATTTTCAACAGGGTTTAAGTCTGGGCCCTGACTAGGCCATGCAAGGACATTCACCTTTTTCTCCTTCAACCACTGTGTGGTCAGTTTTGCTGTGTGCTTTGGGTCATTGTCATGTTGGAAGGTAAACCTTCTTCCCATTGACAACTTTCTGGCAGAGGGCAGCAGATTTTCCTCAACAATTTGACAGTAGTTTGCCCCATCCATTTTCCTTCTATCCTGACAAGTGCTCCAGTCTCTGCTGCAGAGAAACACCCCCATAACAGAATATTACCACCTCCATGCTTTACTGTAGTAATGGTGAGCTGTATTGGATTTCCGCCAGATATATCGTTCGGTGTTGAGGCCAAATAATTCAATTTTAGTCTCATCTGACCATAACACCTTTTTCCATGTGGCCTCAGAATCTTCAAGGTGCTTTTGGCAAAGCTCAGTCGTGACTGCATGTGGCCTTTCTTGAGGAGTGGCTTTTTTCTTGCAACCCTCCCATACAAACCACATTTGTGGAGAATTTGTGGTATTGTTGTCACATGCACACAGTGAGCACTCTTTGTCATAAATTCCTGCAACTGCTTCAGAGTTGCTGTAGGCCTATTGGTAGCCTCTCTGACCAGTTTCCTCCTGGCTCTTTCATCCAGTTTGGAGTGACATCCTGATCCAGGGAGGGTCTGTGTTGTACCAAATACCTTCCACTTCTTAATAAAAGACTTCACTGTGCTTCTAGGCATTGATAAAGCCTTTGAAATGTTTTTGAATCCATCTCCTGACTTGTGCCTGTGCACAACTTTATCCCGGAGATCTTTTGACAGTGCCTGGCCACCCATAGTTGACTGTTTGCTTCAGTTGCACTACCAAGGACTGAAATGCTCCAGGAAAGCTCCTTTCATGCTGAGCTAATCAAAATGACCACAGCTGATCACAGTTGAAAGTCAAATGGCTTTGTGTGCCATTGAGAAGGTGATTAGCTACACTTCACTTAACAGATGTAAATTAGGCAGTGTAAATTAGTTTGAATGTGTTTGTCTGCTGATGGTCAGCTAATATCAGAGCTGTCAATCAGTAATTCTTGGCAAGATCAGAGCTATGGAAAACTGCCTCTAATATTTAGGATAGACACTGAGGAAACCAGTGCAAATTATGACACAGATCTTTTTTTTATTTATTCACTGCAATAATCAATTACACATTCCAAAGTTTGGTGAAGCTATGCCAAAATTGCTGAATTCTGATATGTACTTAGTGAGATAATAAAGATGCTGTGTGTCTCCAAACGATTAGCCCAATTACTGAGGTCAGTTTTTGCAATATGCTGTGCTGCATGGTTAATCTTTTTCTAGTCAATGAGTGGTATAGATGCAGGGCAAAGTCCTTCAGAAATGTTTGAACAGAAATGTCAAGGTCAATCAAAATACATTTTACCACAGAAATACTGAATATGAGACACTACTAACACAAGGAACATGATTTCTTTTATATGAGTTACTAAATAATATGCAGTAGGAAAGGGTCGCCTTAGTCTTTATCCCTCTTTTTTAAAATATTTTTTTTATTATGCTGTTTCTTTTTAATTCTTTTGACCCACAGAGGTGGAATTGTTTTTTCTTTGCTTTGAGGGTATGAGTAAGACAGTCAATTAAACAATGACTGAATATACTGAAAGTAGGAGAAAAAGAGGATAGAAGTTTCTTTTCTCAATGATTTGCATTTGCTTAACTGTAAAGGGGGAAGTAGTTTAAGTGCAAAGTTTTGCAACCCCCAAAGTTTTGCAATGAGAAAAGGGTAATGTACCTTTATTTTACGTTCTATTTTATGTTCTACAAAAAGGACCAAAAAAAAATGAAATGAAAAAAAAAAATTAAATGTGGGTTTAACCTGCAACAAGACAACAGTAGAAAACAAGTGTAAGAAATATAGCAGAGTTATTAGAGATATGTCAAAAGAAATGCCCAACTATTTGCCGAGCTATCTGAAAGCGTGAGAACATATATGCCAGATAAAATAGGCACTGGATGGGTTACAAGGGATCAAATATTACAGCTGAAAGGATCCAAAAGCTGCTCAGAGAATAATAATAAGTTGGAAGGAGTTTCTAAGCAAAAGGGTGAGTAAAGTTTATTAAAGAATATTTATATCACATTCAGAAAGGGAAATGCAATGCTTTTTAACATATGCTATTGGGCATTTTCTGTACTTGTGACTACATTTGTTAGCTATTTACCTGATCATCACCTCAAGTATTTCATGGTACATACTGTCTTGACAGACTGTGAAACTCAACACATTAAATGTCTTATTGCTCTAAATTGATTTAAAAAAATATTAAAATATATTTTTTCATTTGTCCTAGTGTAAAAGAGAGCTATCTAAATATTACATGGGAGATTTAGTTTATACTGTGTGTGCGTTCTTACATTTGACAGTGCATCCTAAACCAGTCCTTGGGAACACTATATATTTTGACCACATATTTTGACTCTCTCCCACAGCCCAACACATACATACCATGTATTCAGGGTTCCTGATTGCCTGTTTTAGGCGGGTTTGGAGCTAAACAATAGTAAAAATCTGAACAGTGAAGTCCCTGAGGACTAGTTTGGAAGATACTAGCTTATAGGTCCGTTTAGGATCATCGGGGGGGGAAACATTAAGAGCTTTTTGCGTATTCTTTCTTCCTTATTATATGTGTGGAAACAGAGCAGGCTTATGACCTTTGTGCAATTAGCACTTTCTCTCTCCCAAAACATTAACTGCATTATCTCTGATCCTAAACCTAGTTTATGATGGCAGTAACAGCAGTACCATCAAAAATTTATTCAGGTCACCCTGGTGCTCTGGCACAGAGAGCTGTGTTGAGCAACTCAGTATAATTTTCTTCAAATATTAGGCAATATCAAAATTTGTTCTGGATCTTCTCTTCTGTTATCACCAGAGCAAAGCAAATCCTGCAGTGTCTTTACCTGTCTGACTATTGCACAAGTTACTGCAGATCACTCACCCTGACCCGGGAATCATTGTATTCCAGGGGTCTCTATTACTCGTCTGAGATTTGCTTATATTACACTTATAAGAAATCATACATAAAATACAAAATATGTATGGAAAATTAACTATGTACGGAATAAAACACAATGGAGGGTGCTGTTAAAGAATACTAATAAACATTGGCATGGTATGATGCCATTACAACCTCAAAGTTAATTATTTATCCCATAATGGCATGTCATGAAACATTTTATTCCTTTTATAGCACAACAATTTGACAATGATAGCAAAATTATTATTATATTTACATTTCATATTGTGAAATGTCCAAGAAACAAATTAGTTCTTGTTATCATTTATGTTAAAGTACCGATGAACAGTCATTCCCTCACTAGCCTTTGTTTTCTCTCTCTCTCTCTCTCTCTCTCTCTCTCTCTCTGTCTCAGTAATTTTTTTTTTTTAATGTAGCTTGTCATTCTGCCAGTGTCAGAAAACCTAAACTTTATCTCTGACTGTGACTGTTACAAAGCTCTGGAGACACTACAGATTCCTTCTAAAAAATACAATATAAAGATCTATTCACATAAAAGCTCACCATAACAACAATTCCCCACATTTAAAATCTGTCTATGTGTTATGTGAACTCGCTGCTACTATAGAATTACTAGAATGAGAACACTGATATAAACCTGTGATTTGAATTACAGCTGGAACTATTGTCAGAGCTGCTGTCTTTCTGACCAAGAATTCAACAGCATTATAAGTGGTGTAAGTGCCAATATCTTTTACTATTGTCATAGTTTTATCATTACTGACACCATCTAACAACAGTATAACCATAAAACTATTGTATTGTCATGTTATACAAGACTATAACAATAGATACCATAAAGGAGCAAAGTAAACACATTGTATGCAGCTTCATAGTTCAAGTTCAAGTTAACTTTATTGTCATTCATCCACATACAAAGTGCTAAATTCCCCATATATAATGGCTTATTAGCTGTGATTTGATTCTATATGGTGAAGTATTTCCTTCTGAAACAGGAACTGCTTGACTTACTTACACAAATCTTGACTGAGATACACCACATCCCTGGAGAATCTAAACACACCTGACAGTAGCTAAGCAGACTAGATAAATATGGGGGGAAAAAAGAAAAAAGAAAAAAAAAGAAGACATTAATGAAAGCCTTTTACTTACCCTTACAGATGGAGATGTCCCAATGATGTATAAAGACGAAGTATCATTCCCGCTCAGTCTGAAGAAGCAACATATTCCTGCACTGAACAGCCCCAAGTTGGTAAAACACTCCTCCAAGAAATGCCTGTCACATAATCGCAACCTCATACAAATTCCTCCCTCTTCAAAATGAGTAAACTCCAACCACTCTTTTCTCAACCAATTGATGGTGCAAAAAGGGAATATTGTGAAGGAAGGTACACAGCCAAAATGGCACAGACAAACCATGTTTACTGCTAATGAGCTACTACTGCAGCTAATGCCTACTGCTGCAGATCAAGACCCATCTCCTGTTTGCCTCGTGCCCCTGTGTAGGATAAGCAACACAGAAAATGGATGGAGGGATGGATGGATGGATAATGGTGTCCATAAAACTAAAGGACAGGTACCAAAAGCTCTGACGAAACACCAACGTTAATTTCAGTGGCACTTTAAGATTTCAAGGTCTCCTAACCATATTTACATAAAGTACCACAGTAATACAGAAGTGTAATACAACCATTTTTATGAGGGATAGTAGCTAATAACTGGTCTAACAACCCTGCTGAAAAATCTAGTTTGGTCTGACTAGCTACCAGCTACCAAAACTCAGGGTGAGCAGGTCAAGCCAGTAGACTATCGTTTCCAGCTGGTAAGTTATTTCCTCCTTCCATCTTCCTTGTTACCTAACTAAATTCATCAGTATTTGAGATTTACTTATCATTACACATTATTAAAAATAACTTTACAATGTAGCATTAGTAGTGGTTACCAGCTGACAGTGGTCTACAGGCTGGGTCAGACTAAGATGCATTATTATTAGGGATGTCCATTTCATTATTAAAATATACTAACTCAGCTGTAACCTGCCCAATATGTCAACACACGCTCTGACCCAGCAGAAGTAAGAGACATTGGAGTAGTAGAACTCAACGTCAACAAGGATGCCTGCCCCACCAAGTCTAGTCCTCCTTGTTACTAATCTGCATGCCTCAGTTGAGCCACTTATTTTTGAGATATTGCACTAACAAGAATTTCCTACTGACAGACTGATGGCAAAAATCTTAGATAGCCAGAAAATAGGCCTCGAGTTCCTGAAAATGAACCAGGGGTGTAACCTGGTCTGGGCACTCGGGGCTGTAGTATGGAATTCAATTTGTGCCAAAAGTATTGAATGGAACTTTCCAAGAAACGAGCAAAAATATACAATGAGAAAGAAGAAAAACACTGAAACTGAAAACAATTAACTCAGTGACAAAAATTTAACATGGTCTTCAAATAAACAGCATTCTTTGTTAACAGTTTTCTAAGCTTCGTTTTCACTAATCATGGTTTATCAATGCGCTGCCAGAGTTTTCATTTACGCTTTCAAACTTGTTATTTACGCTCCGCAAGTTTACGTTCGCCATTCTGGCAAAAACCTCTTCTTCTTCTAATGATGTTTAATGGCGGTTGGCAAACCAACTTCCGGTGCATTACCGCTACCGACAGGACTGGAGTGTGGAGCACTGATAGGCAGAAAGAAAGAAAAATTCTCCTGTCTAATCCTTTCTTTAATATATTTTATAATAGCTCTATGTCTTTTACATTGTTCTGCATGCTCTTCCAAAAGGCTTATGCATATTAAATGATTCCAAGCCCATGTTTCTTACTTGCTTAATGAGATTCAGGCTTTCTTTTTCATATATATATTTTTTTTTACATTTTATTAAAACATGCTCTGGTGTTTCTGCCTGATCACAATAAGTACATTGACTTGTTTCATGCTTTCCTATTTTAAACACAGAGTGATTTAGTCTAGTATGCCCTATTCGGATGTAAGTAATATTTGTATCTTCTTTCCTGTTTCTAAAAACACTTCTTCCATTACCTACTCGCTGCTGAATATTATAAAGATATCTGCCCTTGCTATCACAGTTCCAAACTTCTTGCCATTCGTTGTTTATGAATTCTTTCATTTTCCCTTTAACCTCTTTCATGCTAAGAGTCACTTGTATATTTACCTCTATGTGTTTTAGAGCTTGCTTAGCTAGCTTATCAGCCACTTCATTAGCCACCACTCCCACATGAGCAGGAACCCACAGGAACGTTATTAAGCTTACACTACTTATTCTTAACAAACTTGCAAGAATCTCATATATAATGTCTTGCCTTGATGATTTTACTCCAATTGCAAGGCTTGAGATTGCTGCACGAGAGTCGGAACATAGTACTACTAGTCTTGGTTTTACATCCTCCACCCACTGGAGTGCTACCATCATGGCAATTAATTCTGCTGCATACACAGATACATGATCCGTTATTCTTTTCTTAATACTGGTTTGAAACTTAGGAATATATACTGCAGCAGCTGTTCTTCCAGAGATAGGATCTTTAGAACCATCAATATATATACAGTATGTAAACACGATGAATAAGCCTGATCTAAATACTGCTGTACTATAATGTTCTTAGGGGTATCTTTCTCATTCTTAATTTTTATTTGTATTTGTAAGTCAACTATTGGCATTGAAAATATCCACGATGGTATACTTGCTTATATCACAGCTCAGAAACCTCTTCTTCTTCTTCTATTGTTTTATGGCAGTTGGCAAACCAGCTTAAGGTGCATTACTGGGAGGGAGTGTGAAGTTCAGATGGCGGTTTAAAACAACAACAACAACAACAACACACAAAAAAAACACCACCACCTAAATCCTATTAATCAAACCTGTATCCCACAAGTATTTAAAGAGAAGGTTATATACTATTACCTCTCTCAGTGCACTTTGAAATATATTTTTAGTGTTCTTATATCTATTCTAAAGATCCCTTAATTTTTCCCACAAACTGAATTCTTTCTATATTGTATGCCTCACACTGCAACAACACATGCTCAACTGTTTCTGCCATTTCACAATATATACATCGATCTGACTCACTTTTTCCAATCAATCAATCAATCAATCAATCAAAAAAAATAAATAAAACAAACCTCTATAACCCTGAACAGGCAGTTACTAAAGATGAACGAATGAATCATGTAAATGCTTTGATTAGAACACATTATTGGTTCATTCCAATTAAGAGATTCATATTCAGTTTCATCCCTAGTGTTTTAGATACATACAGTTTTGCTGGAGGTTGAGTTTATGTGAGAAAAGAATTGATGAATTTTGAAATTTGAGGTTATTCAGTGCCTTTTGTGTCAAAGCAATGAAAATTAATCCACAGTTCAGTCCACATAAACCACTGCTGTGCTAACTGCATGATTTGAAAACGTGAACTCCATATTGAGAAATGCATGTAGATAAGTGAATAATTTAAGATAGTATGTCCTATACAGAGCCTGGATATTACAGTATCTTCCCTTCTGTTCCCATACTTGGTTCTTTCAATCCCTACCTTAGATTGTATACTAAACATGTGTCTCCCTTTTGACTCCTTGTTCCAGTTTTCTTGCCATATATCTTCAATGCTTTATTAATAATACTTTTGGCTTCAGTTTTATTTTTTATATCAATCTCTTCATGTTTCAATGCAGTCTTAGCCAGCCCATCCACCACCTCATTCCCCATTACACCTACATGGGCTGGTATCCATTAAAAAATGCCATGTTTACTCCTATTTTATTTATTCTATATAGGTTCTGCAATATTTCATATATCATGTCTTGATATTGATTTCCCCCACACACAGTCTTTTAACAATATTGTATTTGAAATAAGGAATATGTATAGCTGTTGCTGTACATCCAGAATCTGGATTTTTTTAACCATCTGTATATATTTGGATGTTACTGTAGTAGTTTTGCTTCAGATATTGTGTCACTATTTTATATTTAGGCAAAATCCTTTCCTTAGTGTTTATTTTACTATGCAACTGGAAATCAACAACTGGCATCTGAAACAGCCAAGGAGGAATCACAGGTATAACCACCATAGGGCTCATTTAATACAGTCAATTCCTATTTTCTTTGCATCTTTATTAGCATTCCAACCAAAACTCCTATAATTTACATACTCATGTTCCCAGCATTCTTTTAATACTTCTTCTCTCTTTATCTTTTAAAAGATGTCATTTATCATAATGTTGAATAGAACTGGGCTACAAAAACTTCCTTGTGGCATACCATTGTCAATATTATAAATCTTAGAATACCTTGTACAGACCCTTACTTGGATGGTCCTGTCCATTAGAAAATCCATTATCCAATTATATAATTTACCTTTAATTCCCATCTTATCTAATTTGATTAAAAGTCACTCTTTCCATAGCATATCATATGCTTTTTCCACATCAAAAAACAGTCCTACTAAGATTTCTTTATTCACCATTGCCTTTCTAATGGCAGAAACCTCTCGTGTGGGCGGGGCTTAGCAGCGATTTACTCTCATTGGCTAGTGAGATTTGGATTGACAGCTTCCTGACCAGCAAGTAGACTTCAGTGTCGCGAATTTTGGAGAACGTTCTGGATGCGGTTCTCTGTATAGTTATAGTGTTTGTACTGTGTAGTGGATATGACTTACTTAATTAGTATATTAGCTCATAATTAATATTTGAGGTTTGGGTAGTCTCATACGACTGTTGTTTCGAGATGAGCTCTAAGGAGAGGCACGGAGCGTCGTCGTCGCCATCAACGTCATCACCCTCCTCTTCAGCTGGACACTGAAACTGTCGATCCTAATTTCACTAGCCAATGAGTGTAAGCCACTGTTAAGCCCCGCCCACACGAGTGGTTTACGCTAGAACGGCAAACGTAAACTTGCGGAGCGTGAATGAAAACTCTGGCAGCGCTTTCATAAACCATGATTATCGAAGAGGAAGCTAAGAAAACTGTTAACAAAGAATGCTGTTTATGTGAAGATCATGTTCATTTTTTGCCACTGAGTTAACTGTTTTCTCTTTTAGAGTATTTTTCTTCTTTGTGATTGTATATTTTTGTTCATTTCTTAAAAGGTTACGTTCAGTAGTTTTGGTACAAACAGGGGCGTAGCCATCATTTCGAATGCTGGGCGGGGACAGAATGTCAAGGGTAGTCTTTTTTTCTGACCTTTGTCTAATTGGGTTTTATCTGTTCTTGCTCTTAATTGGTTTAATATGCAATTTATGATTCTGTACTTGCATGTTACATTGTATATTGCACTGTATTATTTAAGTATTGCAAATTGTTTTTAGTGTACATTGTATTGCATATACACAGCACACAGTATATACTTGTATATTATGGATGATTTTGTTTCAGTTCTCTCCCTTTTCTATTGAATTATATACAGTAATGTAAAATTGGCAGGGTTACACTTTCCCCCCTATACTACTAACCTACTACTAACTTAAACTGCTGCATAACGATTTAAGTTATTATAGCAGCCTGTTATGACTCAGTCATTGTATTTATAAAATGAAAATGTGTTATACTCTATAATATTTCTATTAATATTTAGCGTCAACATAATAAAAGAAACATGCAACGCTGCCTGATCCAGACATACAGTATGTAATCCATGCAAATCTGAATTCAACATTAACAATTCACCATCTTATTCTAATGTGAAGGACTCAGAATAAGAAAAATAAAAGACGTTACAAAAGAACTTACACTGCTCGACTTAGTGAAAGATGAGTGAATGTTTTGTTTTTTTTTGCCGCTTTGAGCTCATCGCGACCTCTGAGCGCGGGTGTGAGCATGGGCGCGACACGTGACGTGAGTGACCAATTGTCATGGCAACGTCAGGTCACGAAAAGACTTATAGACACGTACACGTATAGAAATCAAAGATACACAAATTAGCCATGGCTAGTGAAAAAGTGCAGGGGACGAATTTGCGTTTTATTAAAAGTGCGGGGGACACGCATCAAATGACCACATGTTATTTAGAGTACAGGTGTTTACTGATGTTTTAGGAGAGCTGCATGCCGATATGAATGCCGAAGTACAGCCTGAATTTTTAGGCTCTCTGCAAAATATTTCCCTGCATATTCAAAATCTGTGCAGTGAGTTGACAATCACTGATAGTCACCTCTCGGTCTCCTGTCTCTTGTCCTATCTGAAAGTCCTAAAGATTACATTAGTGATTGCCCTTGACTAACTTACAAGTTTAAGAACATAAAAAATATTCATTCAAAACAGCAACAACATGTTCTTTAACTATGGTATGTTAACAAGGCAGGTAACACTAATTGACTACACTAATGCTCAAATATTAGTGGATTAAACAACAATGATGTGACTATATATACATACTACACACATGTCGGTGTGTTATATAAATATTTTAAAACAATGCATTTATGGGCTACTAATTACCAAACATCACAGCTCTGTCTCTCTAACTCTATGGATTCACATTGCCTGCAAAGAACTTCCGGGAACTATCTGAAGTCTACATGAATCACGTGACGATCAAACGTTTTGAACTTCCGTTGACGCAACGCTCTCTCTCTCTCTCTTTCTCTCTCGGGCTCTGGATCAACCCAAAAAACATAAAGCCTACACCACCTAGCGGAAAAGAGAAACCCGGCGACGTCTAAACTCATACTGCTTATGGTGGTGTACCGTATTCAAATCTTGTTCGGTAGACTTAATACGGGTTTTTAGGATGTGGCTCTTCGCTCCTCCTCTCATTGGCCGCTGAGGGATTTACACTAACCTGATTGGTAGTTCAGGATGTCTGATCAGCCGCAGAAATAAATGTCAACCACTCCCATTGGATCGCTGTCTCACACGCAAGGAGGGTCTTCAAGACTTGCAAAGGTATGCACTTGTCTTCTGTAAAGTCAAGTTGTTGTTTTGGATAAAACCGCGCTAGATTCATTTATTATAATCAGCCTAGGGTATATTGTGCTGAATGCATTGTGGGTAACAGCTTTGGGGTTTGCAGGACTCTTTATATGGAAACGTGGAGTTTACAGGAGCTTGGCAGCTTTTCAAGCGAAACAGTCGATCAGTGATAATCAATAGTAATAAATTGCAGTGAAATTATTATTATTATTATTATTATTATTATTATTATTATTATTTTACACAAGAAGTTTAGGAATTAGCTCCATGCACATAGTCTAGCATGCAGAGCAGTGACAGGCTTACTTACTTCAGTCCTAAAATAACTCATTAACTCACTTGACAGCGATGGAGACGCTAATGGCAGACATCCAACTTATACATCAGAAAGTTTTCCTCAGAAATTCAGTGAAGCCGTGTAAAGAATAAGCGTTGTAAAGAAGTCCCTTTAATCAAACAGTCAAACAGTGACATTTACATTGTTGCAGCCCGGAGTGAAGTTGCAATAATTCGGCAATAAACATCGGCTTGTTATAAAATAACTGAAAACTGTACACTTTAGAAGTTATTCCAAAGCAATTGTTTTCATTATTAACAACATTAGAAGACATGTAAAAGTGCTTTACCGTAAAGTCCACAAGCGGTTCTGCGCCGTGAAGACATTTCAAAATAAAGGTCACGTACTTCGAATGTTGAAGAACACACAAGAAGAAATACAATTCGCGTATAATTGAACGTGTGAAGCTGTATAAGATTACCTATAATTCGCAATATATCTTTAGAAAAACGTGACTGAGGCAACTTATTTCTGTCCTGTGTTGAAGGAAACTCGAGCAGAAATCAAATTAATGTGCAATTGAACATGTGAAACCTTTAACTAATTTGTGAAAATGGATTATATTGAAGATACGGCCTACAGAATCTGAGTATGGTTGGATATCTACGTGAGCTAAACCTCCCTACTCCCCCATTTAATTTCTAGCAACCGCTAACTGTATAAATCTTTTGCTTGTAATAAAACACCCAGCATTTTCAGGAAAGAAAAGATGGCTTGTAATTGTATTTGCAAAAGCAATACAATGACAAGTCAATAAATCAACAAAGCAGCAAAAATATTACTTTAAATATGACCAGCATATGTTAAATAAAAGATAATATTTGGTTAAGAAATTCTGACGGGTAAAGAGTGGTGTTCAGTTTACAGCTTTTGAAAAGCTAAACTTCCTGTGTTGCACATTTCACCACATTCAAGGCAGTGTGTACAATGCCATTCCTCAGTCCTCATCTGTCATTGACGGACATTTCTTGTGGAACCTGAATCTATACCATGGGCTGAAATACGGAGTCTCTTTTTCTCTCTTTTTTTCTAAAGCCCTACCCATCTGCTCTACGGCAATAATGCAAAATATAAGAAGTCTTTCCATTGAATCCATTTTGATAAAATTTGTTAACGGTCTTGCATGTTCAGTTACACATGTATTATATTTCTCCTTATGCGTTCTTCAACAGAGGACTGAAATAAAGAGTCTCGGTCTCTATATTTGTGTTTCTAAAGCCTTGCCCATCCTTTATAGGCCAGTAATGCAAAATAGCTCTGTTAATTTGTAGTATGGCATTGACTCAATTCAATTCAATTTTATTTGTATAGCGCTTTTAACAATGGTCATTGTCCCAAAGCAGCTTTAAAGAAATATATAAACTCAGGATATAGATTTTAAATGTACGAATTTATCCCCAATGAGCAAGCCAGAGGCGACGGTGGCAAGGAAAAACTCCCTGAGATGATATGAGGAAGAAACCTTGAGAGGAACCAGACTCTCGATGACACCGGATAGTGCGATTATAAATAAATAAATCCCTTCTATAAATGTACCAATACTACATGGTCAAATAGCAGTTGTGTAACCAGGAAAATTCATTACAGTTTTTACATGAAGACTGTTTTGTTGAACTTCTCCACTGTTCACTGATGGAGACTTGAGTGCAAAACTGTTTGTGGCAGTTATACTCATAGCCATCATAGCATAACTGTTCATATGAATTGAGGTCCAAAGCCATCTTTATGGTTTTTAAGTAGTACCATCCTCAGTAATCTCAATGATCTTTAGGCTGCACTGTGTGGGGCCATCCTCAGCAGCAGCATGTGACTTCCAATTGATGAGATCTCCAACCAGAAGTAGGGCATCAGGATGGATCAGGTCCGGAGAGCAGAAGGGGTCAGGATCACTGGCATCTCAGGAGTATCATGTGTAGCTCGACAGAGAGAGAGATCGATCGATCGATCACTAGGTATGCTTATTGTCCTGTAATGGTTAAGGACAGTGTACTTTGCGTGAGTGCAAGCAGGGACTCCAGCAAGACTAGCTATGACAGCATGACTAAAAGGGAGAGCCAGAAGGTAACACAGACATGAGGGCTCCCTGGGACATAAGGCAGCCAGCCGCTCCACCATCAACAAACCTGGGTGAACGTATGAAAGGGGGGGGCGGTGAGACTGCATCCAAACATCCCGGTTCACCACAAAACACTATGCCTGTGAGACCTCTAGATCTGCTCCTTTACCTAAGAAAAAAACTATTCACAAAAAGCTTGACTAAACAAATATATTTTCAGCCTGAGTCCCAAGCAGTAATTGGAAGACTGTTCCATAATTGTGGGGCTTTGTAAGAGAAAGCTCTTCCCCCTGCTGTAGCCTTCACTATTCGAGGTACCAACAAATAGCCTGCACCTTTTGATCGAAAAACTAAACACTAAACGAATAAAAGTGAAATGAGATTCAGGGTGTCATGACCACACATTTTGACCACTTGCTACTTTTAAAATATGATATTATATAATTATTATCCACCAATAACAGCCACAAGGATTAAAATATTTCTATTAGGGCTGTCAGTGGAAATGTAGACTTTTCAGAATATTTGTGTATTCAAATATAAAAATAAATCCATATCTGAATGCTTAAGATCCCCTGTTCTACTTTCACTTCCCTAATGTTAGCCTATTGAGAAATCCTTCTGAATAAATGACCCCTGTGTCACTTGATGTAGGGGGAAGCCATTTTTCAATTAAAAAACAAAGCATTGCACAAGGCTTTATAAAAGCATTACACAGAATATTTCAAAAGAGAACTGCAATGCATCAAACAATTATTTTTTTCATGTGAAGAGACTGCAATCTGCAGTCTTGCAATAACAGTCACTGAAGTTCATATGCAAATATTTCTATTGCTACAATATTGTGGGCAAGCCAACAGGTTGAACAAGAACTATATAAGTACTGCTCCATCTCCCCTTTTACTTATTCTTTATAAATTGAGAAATAAAGAAGTGGTGCTCGACCTAAATATCTCCAATCTAGACTCCTATTGGTACCTCTGCATCAGCTGTATTATGCAAATGTGACACTAAAGTGCAAAAAAAGGGTGTGATTAAGAGCAGCCGTAAATATTTCTATACATCTTCACTGGTTTTTGCTCAATGTCAGTGTTTGTGGTGTATAATCTTTGGTACATAAATATCCTGTTAAGTTTGATTCTGTATCTTTACTTAGGGTTGAGTTTGGGTTCAGGATGAAGATCGCTGTGATTGGCCAGAGCCTTTTTGGACAAGAAGTGTATAAAGAGCTGAGGAAGGAGGGCCACACTATTGTTGGGGTGTTTACCATACCTGACAAAGATGGCAAGGCTGACCCACTAGGTGAGGCTTTAATTCCTCTCTGTACTTGTTCTCATGGTGTGTGTAGGAGTTTAAGGACTGTGCATTTGGACCCCCTGCTCTGCACCCAGTTGTTCTAACCAGGCGGTTAATTATTAAGTCCTTTAGGAAATGGAGCAGGTGTGCTGGGAGTAGGTAAAATTTCGAAATGCAGGACAAAGGGGGCTGCAGAAGCAGAACTGAGAGCTGCAGAATTATATAGTATAATTAAGTGGTTTGGAGGACTGAACTTTCCTTAACATACAGCTCTACTGAAGATCCACAGATGCTCAAAGTCCCACTTTGGACATAATTCACAGTGTGACCTTCTCCCAGCACACCTGAGTCTTACTGAAATAAGAAAACACTGTGTGTACTGGGGTTACACTTGTTTTGGAGTGTGTCCTAGCATTTCAGTCACATGACAAATATGGCAGTTGCCCTATTTGGGACTGAATTTCTGGCTTCACTACACAATTTTGAAGGAAAAATACCCTTTGTCATTAGAGGGCTGGTAAATTGAAAGTTGTTAGCTGTTAACTTTTGCTAATGTTAACAACACTTGCTGCTGAGATAAACTTCCCAGTTGTCCTATAACGTAGCTAGCTAGTTAAAGTAGCTACGATGCAGCATGATGGAGGATTCGCAGCACTTCTGCATGTTATACTGGACGTAGTGAAGTGTGTTAGAGCAGCCGATTATCAGTATAAATGAAAATGAACCATCCTCAAAATGGCAGTGATTAATCGGTGTGATGTCACAGTGAAATTAAAGGATGTTGTGTTTCCTCACAGATGTAACATCATTCTAACAACAGGAGTTGAGTATTATTTCAATTGTAGGCTTATTGCTGATGTTTTTTGACTGCAGTGTTGTTTGTGGGGAGCAGTTAAGAAGTTATTTAAGCTGATTTCTCTCCAAATCTGACAGTGAAATCAACTTTTCAACCTCATACATGAACTAAAATTTATTAAATATGGAATACCTCAGGTGCTGAAGCAGAGAAAGATGGCGTGGCGGTGTTCAAGTTTCCGCGCTGGCGGGTAAAGGGCAAAGCCATTGATGAGGTGGTGGCACAGTATAAGGCTGTGGGAGCTGAACTCAACGTACTGCCATTCTGCTCTCAATTCATCCCGATGGAGGTGATAGACCACCCAAAGCACGGCTCCATCATCTACCACCCCTCACTGCTGCCCCGCCATAGAGGGGCCTCTGCCATTAACTGGTGTGTGTGTGTTTAGTTAACATGCTCAGTGGCAAATAGCACTATAAATATTATCCTCTATGCTTATTGCACATGTATAGGCCATTTTGTCAATATCCAAAAGTCATTATTGCATTGTTTATAGGACTCTCATACATGGCGACAAAAAGGGCGGGTTTACAGTGTTTTGGGCTGATGACGGACTAGACACTGGGCCAATCCTGTTGCAGAAAGAGTGTGACGTAGAGCCTGATGACACAGTGAATACCATCTATAAGCGCTTCCTGTTTCCAGAGGGAGTCAAAGGGATGGTGAGAATCAGTGCTGGAAGTTACTGCAACTACACTGCCTTCCACTAATATTTGCACACTTGGTAAATATGAGCAAAGGCGGCTGTGAAAAATTGTCTTTATTCTTGGACTCTATCAAATATCAACAGATATTAAATGAAAACCTGACTGCCTCTGACAGAAAGCTTAAAATGGGCCATGGTTGGATCTTCCAGCAGGACAATGATCCAAAACATACATCAAAAACACAAAAATAGTTTACTGACCACAAAATCAAGGTCCTGCCATGGCCATCCCAGTCCCCTGACTTGAAACGCATAGAAAACCTGTGAGGTAAACTGAAGAGGAGAGTCCACAAGCATGGACCTCAAAATTTGAAGGATCTGGAGAGATTCTGTATGGAGGAATGGTCTCAGATCCCTTGCCATGTATTCTCCAACCTCATCAGACATTATAGGAGAAGACTCAGAGCTGTTGTCTTGGCAAAGGGAGGTAGCACAAAGTATTGACTAAAAGGGTGCCAATAATTGTTGCACACCTATATTTAAAGAGATTTTTGGGGGATAAACCTGTGTTGTGTTTGCAATTGTTTGATATCCATGAGAGCAGAGTATTTTGTGAACAAAATATTTTGTTCAAATTTTTTTAACAAAAGATCAAAAGGTTAGACAATAAAGACAATTTTTCCACTGCCTTCTTTGCTCATATTTACCAAGGGTGCCAATATTAGTAGAGGGCACTGTACATTTTAAATCATAAATTCGATATGGGTGTCTTAGTGATATTCAAAATGTCTTCCTAATTTAAGACATGTATCACAGTATATAGTTTTGCCAAGGTTTTGCTAGCAATATGGCAACAAAGTAGTGAAGCCAGAAGAATACTTTTATGAGGAAAACAAGCAAAATAAAATGATGATAAATTCACTGACTACTTACTGTATATCTTGCTATCAATAACATACTTTATCATGCTTAGCCGTACCACTCACTCTTGATATGTCCTAATAGAATGTGCCCTTAAATGCTGTCTGTCCTAGCAGACATTGCACTGACATACATTCTTGCTCTTGTGGTCCTCTTCGTATGTGCTGATGACACCTTTTTGTGACTTTGAGATTCTATGTGTGTATGTTTAAGGTGGAGGCAGTGAAGTTAATTGCAGAAGGTAAAGCTCCTAAAATTAAGCAGCCAGAGGAAGGAGCCACATATGAGTGCATTCAGAAAAAGGACAATGCAAAGGTGGGCAACCATAGTTTCTTTTTAAAAGATGCAAAACATATTTAGTACCCACAACTCAACACTTAAACTAATTCAGTAGAGTGCTTGTGTTGAACAAAGGTGTGTGTGTGTGTGTGTGTGTGTGTGTGTGTGTGTGTGTGTGTGTGTGTGTGTGTGTGTGTGTGTGTGTGTGTGTGTGTGTGTGTGTGTGTGTGTGTGTGTGTGTCGGTATGTGTTTGTGTATAGATTGATTGGAACCAGCCTGCAGAAGCCATTCATAACTGGATCAGAGGAAATGATAAAGTTCCTGGAGCCTGGGCAGAAGTTGATGGAAAGGTGTGTGTGATGTAACAAACATTTTATGCTTTTATTGAGCCACACTTTAGTAGTAATATACCAGAAACTTCTTTGAGCATGGCTTTGTCCACCATGTGTAAAATAAAAAATACAGCATGCTAGAAAATCCAGTTAAATAAACACACCACCTACACACTGACAAAAAATCAAATATTTGCATTCCGCTAAAATATGCTGAGTAACAGTTAGTTAGCAGGATTGTCTCTACTCTCATTCCCCCCCCCTTACAGAATGTGACGTTCTATGGTTCAACATTAGTGGATAATGGTTCCACAGCTAAAGGGCAACCTTTGGAGATCCCCGGAGCAAGTTGGCCAGGTTTGGTCAGCAAGAACGGCTTGATTCTGTTTGGCAACGATGGCAAAACGGTGAGAACACACAGAGTAATGCAAGTAGAATTTAAAGTAGTATAGTCTGCTCATAATGATTAAAAGCATAGCTCTTCACACTTGTAATGCATTCATCTATGATAACTGTTTGCTTTTTCTTTTTTCTTTTTCTTTTTTTTTTGTGAAGGCAATTTGCACACAAGGAAATGTTTGGAAAATCAAACACGAGTATGTTTCAGTTACATAAATATCCAAGCCTTTGAATGCAACCTCAGCCAGAAAAGGACAACATGCTCATTTTTCATAAAGCAGTGCTGAACACAATTATCTCAGCTCATCAGTTCGTAATAAATCTGCACTCAGCTCCTCTTGACCATATTGGCTGACTGCAGTGAGTTACTAAATGAGCTGGACTTTATTCCTGCTTCAGCTGAAAAGGCTTTTTGTTTTTAGTTCACAAAATCACCCAGTGAGGGAGAGAGAAGGGGAATGAATAGTGGATGTAGTTAGAAAACAGGAGACAAGTACAAAGAGAGAAATAAAGGAAGAACTGAAGGGCAGTACAGAAAATTGGGTTAAAGCGCATGCATAATGCATTACACATTGAGTGCTACCCCAAGGTTTGCACACAGTATGTATGTGACTGTGTATTTGTGTGTTTTATAGTTGCTGGTGAAAAACCTGCAGTTTGATGATGGGAAGATGATTGCAGCTGCTCAGTATTTCAAGGCTGCATCCAGCAGTGCAGTGGAGCTCACGGAGGAGGAGAAGAGCTTTGCTGAGCAGATGAGGGTGAGACACTGAAGCACCGTTCACTACTCAGACATTCACTCTGGAGCTACTGAGCTAGAAGCCTTAGATTTCACCTGTGCAAAGTAAAATGACTGGCATTTCATTCTGAACAGCTGATTCAATAGATTGGGCTGCTGTATACAGTGCTGTGAAAAAGGATTTGCCCCATACTGATTTCTTCTGTTTTTGTCTATATCTCATACGAAATAGTTTTAGATCTTCAAACAAAATACAACATAAAACAAAGGTAACCTGAGTAAACACACAATACCGTTTTTATTTATTTATTCTTTTATTAAAGCAAAAAAGTTAACCAACCCCTATCACCAATCTGAAAAACTTATTGCCCCCTTAAACTACAATAACTGCAACCAAATGCTTCCGATAACTGGAGATCAGTCTTTCACTTAATTCTAAGACTAGGATTTACTCCTATGCTTTGGATTATTGTCTTGCTGCATAATCCAGTTGCGCTTGAATTTTTATTGAAATTTTATTACGGGCTGAAGACCAGAAATTCTCCTTTAGGATTTTCTGGTAGAGAGCAGAATTCATGTTCCCCTGAATTTGCAAGTTGCCCAGGCCCTGAAGCAGCAAAGCATCCCCACACCATCACACTTCCACCACCATGCTTGACTGTAGGTATGATGTTCATTTTGTGGAATTCTGTTTTTGGTTTACGCCAGATGTAACAGGACTCCTGTCTTCCAGACAGTTCCAAACAATAGGAAAGGTTATATTTAAGTGTTTATTTGCATGAACAGAGTTTGCAGTAATCAGGCCTGGTTGCGTCTAGTCCAGCTGAACCCCATTATGAATGCAGTTTAATAGATTTGGGCAAATACATTTTCCACACAGGCCCAGTTGGTATTGGATAACTTTTTGCTTTAATAAATAACATTATCATTTAAAAACTGTATTTTGTGTTTACTCAGGTTGCCTTTGTTTTATCTTAGATTTTGTTTTCATTTCTGAAACAATTTAGCATAAGATATACACAAAAACAGAAGAAATCAGGATGGGGGCAAATACTTTTTCACAGCACTGTATAATAACCTCAAATAACATCAGCTTCATGTATTGTCATCAGTGATACACTACCACGTTCCACTTTTATTTTAACACAATCTTTAATCAGTAATCTGTGTTATCTGTCCCTCTTATCAGAATAGAAATATGATAGAAGTATGATACCTTGCTGCCACATGGATAAAATATGATATCATTAACCTACATAGGCTTGCAACACACAGTTTGTAGTGAAGTACAGATGTGATATAAGAGGGTGGAGCAAAGTGTCTTAGTTAATTGTGTGTGTGTGTGTGTGTGTGTGTGTGTGTGTGCGCGCGCGTGCGTGCGTGTTTTTTCATCCAGGTGGTCTGGAAGAGCATTTTGACTAATGTTGAGATGATTGATGACTCCACTGACTTCTTTAAGTCTGGTGCTGCCTCAATGGATGTTGTCAGGTAAACACATTTTAGGGCTTGTTTAAGTGGAGCACACAAAGTCTGACACAAAATTATTGTTGTTGTTATCTAATACCTTGTTGTCCATTTTCTCCATCTATATATACTCTTTTCTATCTGTATATTTATGTTATTCTCCTGCAGACTGGTGGAGGAGGTGAAGTTGAGGGCGAGCCAGCTGCAGCTACAGAATGAGGATGTTTACATGGCCACTACCTTTCAGGAGTTTATCCAGATGTGTGTGAGGAAGCTGAGAGGAGAGGATGCTGAGGAAGAACTAGCTGTAGACTATGTGAGGGTTTAACATCACTGTAGAGTTTAAACACTTAAAAGCAAGTCTTCCCATTTCATGCTAAATTTCCATGAAAGCCACACTCTGAACATTTTTATTTCAACCATTATATTGCAGGTGGAGATGAATATCAACAACATGACTATCCGAATGCCCCACCAACTCTTTATAAATGGAGAGTTTGTGGATGCTGAAGGAGGAAAAACCTATAAGACCATTAATCCTACAACTGCAGAGGTAGTGTGAAGATGTTCTGTGGTTTATTAAAGGTCCATAGCAGAAGAGATGAGGGAGCTGCTATGTAGTTTGTGCACAGAGGCTGCAGCTCTATTACCCGTGAATAGGACTTCTTCATAAAAACCCTATTGTGATTATAGATAATGCTCAATAGTCAAGTCTTACTTTTTTTGTAGTAAGTGGCCTTTCAGCCACCATTTAGGTCTTTTAAATTGATATGTGGATGGACATGAAACTTCTCAATCTCCTGTACTCCCATTTAGCACATCCTTTATTTCTCTTAAATCTGGTTCTCATTTGAATTTTTCAATCTTCACTACCGAGTCCTTTTTCCCCACACATTGTCAAAGCACATTTTTAATAACTGTTCCCTCTCTCTCTCTATCGCTCTCTCTCTCTCTCTCTCCTGCTTTATTCTCTGTAGCCGATCTGCGATGTATCTCTAGCTCAGATCTCCGATGTGGAGAAAGCTGTGGCAGCTGCTAAAGAGGCATTTGAGAATGGCGAGTGGGGCAAAATGAACCCCAGAGACAGGGGCAGACTCATCTACAAGTGAGAGAATACACAATTGATAACAATTGAAGCCTCAATAAATGAGGCTTCATCGCTATATTTAAAAATTCACAAATGCATTCCAATCTCAGTTAATTGCAAGCTATATGTTAGTTAATGTGAGCAAATATTGAAAGAGAGGAACAGCTTTTAATGGTATTTGTGATGTATATTGTGTGTGTGTGTGTGTGTGTGTGTGTGTGTGTGTTATTTTACTCCAGATTGGCAGATCTGATGGAACAGCATCAGGAGGAATTGGCCACAATCGAGGCCATAGACTCAGGTGCTGTTTACACACTGGCCCTCAAAACCCACGTTGGAATGTCCATTCAGACATTCAGATATTTTGCCGGCTGGTGTGACAAGATCCAGGTGTGTGTGTGTGTGTGTGTGTGTGTGTGTGTGTGTGTGTGTGTGTGTGTGTGTGTGTGTGTGTGTGTGTGTGTGTGTGTGTGTGTGTGTGTGTGTGTGTGTGTGTGTGTGTGTGTGTGTGTGTGTGTGTGTGTGTGTGTGTGTGTGTGTGTGTGTGTGTGTGTGTGTGTGTGTGTGTGTGTGTGTGTGTGTGTGTGTGTGTGTGTGTGTGTGTGTGTGTGTGTGTGTGTGTGATTTAAATCTTCTTGTGTAAACAAAAAGTCAGTGTTTAAGACACTGGACTACTGATTGGAAGGTTGTGAGTTCAAATCCCAGCACTCCCAAGCTGTCACTGCTGGGCCTTTGAGCAAGCACTATAAGACCATTTAACCCTCAACTGCTCAGTTGTAAATGGGGTAAATGTAAGTCACTCTGGATAAGGGCATCTGCCAAATGCCTTAATTGTAAATGCATATGCAGAAAATAAATATTTCTTCATTGGCAGCAGCTTACATATTAGACAGGATACAATCACACAGCTGAGCAGTAGACAGTTAATTATGTTGCTTTCTGATAATAAGCAGAGTGTACTGTTACATCAGTGTTTAATGCCTAAAAATGTGTTATTTTCTTAAAACAGCAGCTCTGCTACTAGTACTGGCTGTAATCGAAATCATACTTTTATATTAATGTGCTTGTTCTAATATGTTATTGTTCCTATAGTAACTCAGTCATTCACAGGGACTTGTATGGTGGATGCTTCATATAATGTAAAACTAATAATAACCAGGTTAAAAAATGGAAAATGCTTAATTGTCGATCATAATGCTTTCTGTAAGAAGACCTTTATTTAACATGTAAGGATCGAGTCTCCAGTGTCGGCGCTAATAGTCCAAAGTGATTTTGTTTTGTTTTGTTTCATTAATTGTAAGAGAAACTGAAGAAGCAATTATTTATGGCTGTTCTAACCTGAGAGATAACAGAAACAAACTTGTTTTGTAGATGTTCCACAGCATTAACTATAAGTTAATGCTATATAACTATAACTATAAGTAACTATAAGCTAATAAAAAGTACAACGTCGTTCTTTAATGAATAAAAAAATTTAATCATTGGTAAGTTGCTGTGGTTTAAGAGGGAAAAAACACTTCAGGATGTGTTGTTATGGGAAAACAACTATAACTATGCTATAAAAACTCTGCTTCAACACCCCACCACATTGTTGATTACTTTCCTACAACAGCACCTATTGTGTTTCATTCCCTACTTAAATAATCAGCTGTTTACATACAGTATTTTATCATTTATGCTGTTGGTGTTTTTGTGTTAAAGTTCTGGTTTCTCTCTGTACCTGCTGTGATTTTCTTGTTCGCAGTTGACAGTTCTATATAACACATTAATGTGTGTAACCGTGTTGCTTATTTCTCTGTAGGGCTCGACTATTCCAATCAATCAAGCTCGGCCCAATCGCAACCTCACCTTTACTAAGAAAGAGCCAATTGGGTAAAGCCTCTAACTCACTATTCCGCATATGTGCTAATTTCGTTGCACTGAATTTAAAACATTATAGGAACCCATTTAGGAAGTTCTTTAGCAATTAGATGGCTAAATAGTATGTCTGTATGTGTGTCTGTATGTGTGTCTGTGTGAGATTAGTGTGTGTGGCATTGTAATTCCATGGAACTATCCTCTGATGATGCTGGCCTGGAAAACTGCAGCCTGTCTGGCAGCTGGAAACACTGTGGTGCTGAAACCTGCACAGGTGAGGAGATTGTGATGGCTTGTTGAATCAAACCTCTTTGAAGTCAGTTTGTTTAATTTTTCATGACAGCTGACGTATGACAAAACTGGTTAAAGCTGTGTCTTGCAAAACAGTTCATTCATATTCAGCACCTATAATGGAGCATCTAATCAGTGTGTTGTATAATGTGCTTAAATGATTTACTAATACAGTGGTGTGTGTGTGTGTGTGCGTGTTAAACTCTAGGTGACCCCATTGACCGCTGTGAAGTTTGCAGAACTGGCCGCAAGGGCAGGCTTCCCCAAAGGAGTCATCAACATCCTGCCTGGATCAGGTATGCTTTACGGTGGTCCTAGTCAGGGAGTGAATTTACATTATTAATTTGACATGCTCATGTAAGGAAACACAGCCAAGGTCAAATAATCGACACCCTAGAAATAGTATGAAATGAACTGAAACTACTGAAATATTTTTCACTTTATGAAATCTGAAGGTTTATGGCCTTCAGATTTCAAAAAGACACGCCTCATCATTGCCTCATAAAAAAATTAAACCACCCTCGATGCTGCTCCTGCCCTCAGGAATTTACGGCCTTAGCTAAAGACACCTGGTTGAGCTAAATGACTTTTATAAGCGTCTTTAAATCATGATAAGATGTTACATAATACAACTTTTATCCTGAGTATATCCACAGTTCATAATTATATCCACAGACTCAAACTTCTTGCCTCCAGACCTAATTTCAGGGCAGTTGGAGTGAGTTGAATTATATCAGGCATGTTTGAATACAGTACCTGGTGAGATTAAGGTTTGAGTTCCTGTACTGTGTGTGAACATCTGTGCAACGCCTCACCCCACCAACAACCTCACCCACATGATATGATAATTTCTTTTTTTGTTTCAACATGCACAGTGTTGCGTACAACTGCAAGTCGTGTTTGTTTTGGCAATCACTGGACAGTGCTCATGTTTTTCATAAGTACAATGTGTTCAGTTTGGTAATGAGTGTGCTTAAGTTGGGTAATTTATAACCCTTAGCTGTTAGCAGTAGTTTCATAATTTTTCATTCAGTCAAAAAATTTGCATGATGCCCAAATTTTCAGAATTTGTTAAGATTATATAAAAGTCTTTACCAAATCTTCATAAGATTAGGATTATATATTTGTAGGTTAGAGACAGGATTTGGTGCCCCTATTTTATTGTAGCTTGTATGACTGAATGTCTTTCTAAAATTGCTGAATGCAAAGTACTTGTGATTATCCCCCTCAACATGTGCATGCATGTTTCAGGCTCTCTGGTTGGTCAGCGTTTGTCAGACCATCCTGACGTGCGAAAACTGGGCTTCACCGGTTCCACTGAGATCGGCAAACAGATCATGAAGAGGTCAGTGAACTCCGACCCTCAGTTACAAACAGCATGGTTCACAATTCTGAGTTTATGATTTGGTAGTTGCTAAGTGTGTGTGTGTGTGTGTGTGTGTGTGTTGCAGCTGTGCGATCAGTAATGTGAAGAAGGTCTCTCTGGAGCTGGGTGGTAAATCCCCTCTGATTATTTTCAGTGACTGTGACCTGGACAAAGCAGTCAGAATGGTCAGTCAGTGCCTTTCTGCTCACTTGACCTATGAAATAAATATTTCCATGTTATAAAAGAGGTTATAATTAATTCTATTTTGTTAAGAACAAAAGTCTTAACACAGTCACTGTCTCTTGGCCTGTACAGGGGATGAGTTCAGTGTTCTTCAACAAGGGGGAGAACTGCATCGCTGCAGGCAGACTGTTTGTAGAAGAATCCCTGCATGATACATTTGTCCAAAGAGTGGTAAGATAGAAGTGAACATTTTCCCTAACATTTAACATGTATTTTACAACTCATATTGTACCATCAGCTCCAGAATTATTGGCACCCTTGGTAAAATTGGCTAAAAAATGCTAATCTAACCTTTAATTGGAGTTAAAATATTATATATATAAAATATTAAGCTTTTAATGGGCCTAACAACAAATAATTGGTCAGAAAATTAGCAAGAATTAAACAAATGCACTCCTGTGCCACCGTTTGCTTGTTTTGCTTTTGCTGCAGTGAACTGTTTAGGGGGGAAAAGCTAGAAACAGGGAAATTCACTTATATAATCTTCTTGTATGTAAAGGTAAAATCATGATGATGATTAAAATGTTTGATGTAAGATTCAAACTAACTCATGTCTGGGTGTACAAAATTAAAATTAAGTAAAAAATAAAATAAATAAATGAAAAGCAGTCCGCACGTTTTCCCACAAGACATTTAAAGAAATCAGAGGGAAAAACTATCCCATACTAAGTTACTTTATCTATTTGTTTAATTCTTGCAAATTTCCTGACCAGTGATTTGTTGTTAAGACCATTAAAACTTAATATTTTGCCATTTTGGACTTGACCCATTTTTTTAATATTTAAATTTTTATTTTATTTTAGTGTATAGGAGCATCACAGACATTTTAACAACCAGTATCTGATTACAAACGGAACTGATTAGGCATATGTCTCAGAATATATTATGGGCAGAATGTAAAGGCCTAACTTTTCATCTTTTTTTGGCTGTTGAACAGAATTCAACTCCAGTGAGTTTCCCAGGTTGCCAGACATACTGTATCGCTGTATAAATTTTGAAGTGTGTTATACATGTTTTATTCATGCTTGAAATCACCTATCAAATTGCCCCTAAAGCTATCAAATTTTCTTTAAGGCTTTGCTGTCATTAGCTAAAACAGTATACATTTGGAGCAGCGCAGAAGTTGAGACTCCTCACTGTCTTACAGGGTCAGTGGTGCATGTTTTATATCAGTGGAAGCTTGTGATAGTTCTGACTGCAGCAGAGTTCTGTATGTTTGTAGGCTGAAGAGGTGAAGAAGATTAAGGTTGGTGACCCTCTGGACCGCTCCACTGATCACGGCCCCCAGAACCACAAAGCTCACTTGGACAAACTGGTGGAATACTGTGAGAGAGGAGTCAAAGAGGGAGCTACACTTGTGTGTGGGGGGAAACAAGTCAACCGGCCAGGTGAAGACAGTGTGTCTCTGTGCGACTGAGACTTATACTAATCACAGCCAAGTCCAAAACGTATGAGAATTTTCTATTTACCCCAAAAGTAGCAGAGTCATAACAAGATAGGGGGCATCTTTGCTTAAATTATGTTAATGTGTACTGCATTTTAAATGTAATAGTGTCTGTAATATGGTGCTCAGTGAACACAGCAGACCCAGGATAAGAACACGTTTTTATTTGGGCTCATGCTATTGGCACTGTAGTTAGTCAGTAACATAATTTTTTTTAAACGCATTAAAAAATGAATTAAAAAATATATTTGCTGCTTTCTGGACTTTGATCAACAGCAATAATAAAATATCTTGTCAGCCCCTGGAACTATCTCGCCTCCTTTTTGGTCTTGGGGCACAGGCAGTCTGCAATCATATCTTATCCAAAATTGAAGCCCAAATCTACTTCCACTCATCCAATTGCACACTTTTCCATGTTTGTTGTGTGAGAACGGCTTGTCTCAAGGACTATAGGACTGCTCTAACATGCTGCATATACCACTACCAAGCTTTACTTTCATCTAAATAGCATATACACAGCAGGGTGTTTCATTAGTCATTGAAACATAGCTAGCAGCCCAAACAGCCTGAATAGAAGAGTGACAAATTGATGTAAGGAGATTTGTTTCTTGGACATTGGTGACAAGGGAATCTGCCAATAGCCATTGGTGAAATCTATAAATTGTATACACATATTCTTATGTCAGTTTATGACCAAGGCCAGCAGAGGCCTTGAGGTCACACAGAAGAGATCAGCTCACACTGGTCTTTAGATCGACTTTGAAAACTATTGTGTGTTTGGCAGTTAGAGGGTAAAGAAATATTTTGACATTTCTCTTCCCTCAGGTTTTTTCTTTGAGCCCACTGTGTTCACTGATGTACAGGACCACATGTACATTGCTATTGAGGAGTCGTTTGGCCCTGTCATGATCATCTCCAGATTTCAGGATGGGTAAGTACTAATCATAAGCTTCCATCTTTACACTGCTTACTTGATCTCTACTAAATCATTCTCTCTCTCTCTCTCTCTCTCTCTCTCTCTCTCTCTCTCTCTCTCTCTCTCAGTGATGTAGATGGGGTGCTGCAGAGGGCCAATGCTACAGAATATGGCTTGGCATCAGGAGTGTTCACGAGGGACATCAGTAAGGCTCTGCATGTAAGCGAGAAGCTTCAAGCTGGGACCGTGTTTGTCAACACCTACAACAAGACTGATGTGGCAGCTCCCTTCGGTGGTTTCAAGCAGTCTGGTTTCGGCAAAGATCTGGGTAAGACAGAAGTGTGTGTGTGTGTATTTGTGAAGATTAATGAAATACGTATGTATCTGCCCTTCTAACATTACAAAATTACAGTTTCTCTCTGTTTTTTTTTTCTTCCCAACAGGTCAAGAGGCTCTTAATGAATATTTGAAAACGAAAGCTGTGACAATTGAGTACTGATTTGTCTAGATGAAACATCATTAAATTGTAGCAGTGAAATTAATATTTCTGACAATTTTTTTTTTATTTTTTGTTTTTAGAATTTTACTGTTTTAAACTGAACAGTGTTGATGAGACGTAAGATGAAATACGTAGCTATTTAAAGAATATTACAGATTTGTTGTAACTAAGCCTTTTATATTTTCCCTTTATTTTTCACTAATTTTAATACTGATTCAGACATGATTTAATGTTTTAAAAGTTAAAATAGTTTATGATTACCATTGCCATTTGTAAATGCATTGATGTATTTCAGTCATAGGCCACACAGAAATAAATTAAATCTAATATTTTCTCACTTGATTGTTTGTATAGTGATTTTAAGATTGTTCGTATTACTTGTACAAACAGCCATTTTCACTGTATCATCTACTTAAACAGCTATTTCCTTGGATTGGATTCTGCCTCACTTGTGAGCCTGCCAAATGATTAAATGTAAATGTACTAAAAGAGAAAATATGGCATCTAAAATTAAAGCAATATTAATATTACCTCACTTATACAGTCAACTTCAGCATTTTTGGACTTGAATATGAATATAAAAAATAAACAATGAATGCGATGAGTGTTGTTTGCGCTTAAGGGATGGCTTTACCCAATAATAAGTATAGGCAGTGCAAGAAAGAAAACTTGAAAAAGTAATGAGTCCTCATAACTTTTTTTTGTTTTCTTATTTGGTGCAGTATTTTTCTGCAAAACGTTTTTAGGTTTGTAATAATGAGCAGCCCCTATAATTAAATTGGTGAACCCTTTCTTAGAGAGAATGTATGGCTCTCAGGAAAGCTTCTTTCATGCAACAAAACAAAAAGCCAAAAATCTTGTTTAAAACTTGTTTAAGTGGTGTCATACTGTAATTCTGAAACCTGACCATCAACTATACAATTCTGAAACTGTGTGCTTCTTTGCCTTTCATATCTTCTGAGGGTTTTTTTTTTTTTTTTTTTTTTTAAATAAACAGTCCCAGATTTTTTTGATCTTCAATGAACTATTCTTTAGGGGTGCCAATATTTTTGACACAGTGTCTTGAAGAGAAAATGAACTTGTTTGTTTATTTATTAACTTTATTCTAAGATTAATTGTCTAAAGTATTGCACTAAACAATTAAATTATTTTCTCTTGAAGAGTGCCTATGACTGGTATTATGACTGGTATTATGACTTGGTATTATCTTGTTAATAATTGTTTTATCTTGGTGTCCGTAAGCGCTTGTATATAAATCATGCCAAAAAGATTTCTGACCAATGGGTGTGGAAATGGACAGGACATGTGCAAAGCTTTTCCCAGTGCATCACAAGGCTGCTGTCCAATTCACATGGGCAGAACACTCAGGATGTTTTATTGACCAAACTTCATGAATGGATTATAGGATTCTGACATTACTGAATAAGATATTAGTGGGAGCTAAAGAAAAGCCAAGTAATTCTGTAAGCTATATGATCAAGCTCTGTGCATGGTTCTAAACTTTAGAAGAATCGTGGAATAATGGCATCCATTTACCTGAATACTATGACAACCTGAATTAAGGACACTGCTGGTTTGAAGGCTTTAAGGCCATTGGCATAGTGGATATGAAAAATATGCTGATGTGAAGATGGGCCTAATGACCGCAGAGTCTTCTTCAGTCATTTTTCAGCAGGTGCTGGTTCCTTTCTGGCTTGCTGGACTAGGAACAGTCACTGCTGGAATGGTGCTAGATGAAATACAGGTTAGTGCTGACATTGTATATGTGCTTATTTATGCGTGTTTGATTTCTGTTATTGAATTTATAAATTGTTATAACATTCCATGAAATGCATATTTTTGAAAAAAAAAACTAAAAACGATGATCAGTTTAGCTATGTAGACATCACACGTAAGTATGTCAGTGTTCAACAGCACTAGATGTCATGATCACCCTGACATGTGACCCAGTCTGCTGTGACTGTCAGTCTACTGTGGACCACAGCCAAACACCATGAAATTAGTTTAGAATTTCTATTACAGCTTTTTTGTTTGTTTGTTTGTTTAGCTTGCAAAATGTACACCAATTGTTCATCCCTGATATGTTCAAGTATCTAATTAACAGTTTCCATTCATCACAATTTGTCTTTGCTTAAAGAACTACAGCATATAACTGATAAGAACAATCATGCTCTGCTCATATAGCTGGTCTGAGGCAGCTGGAAAATAACTTACCAGCTAGTAAAGATGGGCTACCGGTTTGACCAGCTTGGTCTGTGTTTTGGCAGCTGGTTTTTCAGCAGGGTGGGGCATTGGTGGTGAAATGTGGTATTGAAATTACTTAATTTAATAAACAGTGAAATATGTTTTTCTCCAGCCATGTAAAACATGCTACAACAGTCATTTCCAAACTGTAGGAATCTAAGCAAAACTTTGTTTGAAGTAGCTAGCTAAGTTAGTCTTTAATTTAAATATAACTCTGTTAACTATTTTATGAACTCATTTTCTACTCATGTATTTTAAGTTACATTTATAGAGTAGCTTGAATACATGATGCTAGAAGTTTGCTAACATTAGCTGATTAACCTAACTAGTTTGCTACTAGCTATCTCTAGAATGGTTGATCTGCATGTTTTATGTTATAACTAAACCTTAAACTCTAATTTTTTTATTTTTTTTTTTTACCAGTTTTTCCCACATTATTCCCAATATTGCCAAAAAGATAGATAGATAGATAGATAGAATGAAAGAAAGAAAGAAAGCAACATTTTGTTGCTTTTATCCAGCTGTATTTACTCAGTGCAACTTATAACATCCAAATGAAAGATATAACACCAACATGTCAGAAAAAATTAAAAAAAAACAGAATCAGTGAGTTGGAAAAAGGATCACCCCCTTGCTTTAATTTGCCTTATTTTTTTAATTACAGCCTTTAGTCTGTTGGGATATGTCTCTACTAACTTTGCACATCTAGACTTTGCAATATTAGCCTACTCTTCTTTGCAGAACTGCTCAAGTTCAGTTAAATTTTATGGTGACCGTTTGTGGACTGCAGTCTTCAAGTCATTCCACAGGTTTTCAATGGGGTTTAAGTCTGGGTTCTGACTAGGCCATGCAAGGACATTCACATTTTTCTCCTTCAACCACTGTGTGGTCAGTTTTGCTATGTGCTTTGGGTCATTGTCATGTTGGAAGGTAAACCTTCTTCCCATTGACAACTTTCTGGCAGAGGGCAGCAGATTTCCCTCAAGAATTTGACGGTATTTTGCCCCATCCATTTTCCTTCTATCCTGACAAGTGCTCCAGTCCCTGCTGCAAAGAAACACCCCCATAACAGGATATTACCACCTCCATGCTTTACTGTAGGAATGGTGTTATTTGGATGGTGAGCTGTATTGGATTTCCGCCAGACATATCGTTTGGTGTTGAGGCCAAATAATTCATCTGACCATAACACCTTTTTTCCATGTGGCCTCAGAATCTTCAAGGTGCGTTTTGGCAAAGCTCAGTCATGGGTGGCTTTTTTCTTGCAAACCTCCCATACAAGCCATATTTGTGGGGAATTTGTGATATTGTTGTCACATGCACACAATGACCACTCTTTGTCATAAATTTCTACAACTGCTTCAGAGTTGCTGTAGGCCTCTTGGTAGCCTGACCAGTTTCCTCCTGGCTCTTTCATCCAGTTTGGAGCGACGTCCTGAACCAGGGAGGGTCTGTGTTGTACCAAATACCTTCCACTTCTTAATAATAGAATTCACTGTGCTTCTAGGCATTGATAAAGCCTTTGAATTTTTTTTGTATCCATCTCCTGACTTGTGCCTGTCTACAACTTTATCCTGGAGATCTTTTGACAATACCTTGCCACCCATAGTTGATTGTTTGCTTCAGTTGCACTACAAAATGCAAAATGCTTTCATGCTGACCACAGCTGATCACAGTTGAAAGTCAAATGGCTTTGTGTGCCATTGAGAAGGAAGCAACTTATTGAGTTTACAAGTCATTTTAGGAGGGGGGTGATCCTTTTTCCAACTCAGTGATTGTTTTTTTTATTTTTTTAAAAATTTTCTGACATGTTGGTGTTATATATTTCACTTGTTGTTATAAGTTGCACTGAGTAAATATAGCTGGATAAAACAAAAACTGTCCGTTTTCATTTCAGGCTGAAAAGCAACAAAATGTGATTATTTTAAAGGGGGGGTGATTCTTTTCTATACCCACTGTAGATACTGTAGATAGACCACTTTATTCATTTCAGAGGGAAATTAACCTATTACAGCAACACGGAGAGTTAGAAGTATACTAAAAGTAATTTAACATTATAAATGAAACAAAATAAGAATTAAAAAATATATAAATACAGTGGGGTAAAAAATTATTTGATCCCATGCTGATTTTGTACGTTTGCCCACTGACAAAGAAATGATCAGTCTATAATTTTAAGGGTAGGTGTATTTTAACAGTGAGAGACAGAATAACAACAAAAAAATCCAGAAAAACGCATTTCAAAAAAGTTATAAATTGATTTGCATTTTAATGAATGAAATAAGTATTTCACCCCTTCGACTTAGACAAATGTTACAAAACCATTTTTAGCAATTACAGAGGTCAGACTTTTCTTATAGTTTGCCACCAGGTTTGCACACATCTCAGGAGGGATTTTGTCCCACTCCTCTTTGCAGATCTTCTCCAAGTCATTAAGGTCTCAAGGCTGACGTTTGGCAACTTGAACCTTCAGCTCCCTCCACAGATTTTCTATCGGATTAAGGTCTGGAGACTGGCTAGGCCACTCCAGGACCTTAATGTGCTTTTTCTTGAGCCACTCCTTTGTTGCCTTGGCTGTGTGTTTTGCATCACTGTCATGCTGGAATACCCATCCACGACCCATTGTCAATGCCCTGGCTGAGGGAAGGAGGTTCTCACCCAAGATTTGACGGTACATGGTCCCGTCCATCGTCCCTCTGATGCGGTGCAGGTGTACTGTCCCCTTAGCAGAAAAACACCCCCAAAGCATAATGTTCCCACCTCCATGTTTGACGGTGGGGATGGTGTTCTTGGGTTCATAGGCAGCATTCCTCCTCCTCCTCCAAACATGGCGAGTTGAGTTGATGCCAAAGAGCTCGATTTGGTCTCATCTGACCACAACACATTCAGATGTTCATTGGCAAACTTCAGATGGGCGCTGCAGGATTTCAGTCCTTCACGGTGTAGTGTGTTACCAATTGTATTCTTGGTGACTATGGTCCCAGCTGCCTTGAGATCATTAACAACATCCTCCCGTGTAGTTCTGGGCTGATTCCTCACCGTTCTCATGATCATTGAAACTCCACGAGGTGAGATCTTGCATGGAGCCCCAGACCGAGGGAGACTGACAGTTATTTTGTGTTTCTTCCATTTGCGAATAATCGCACCAACTGTTGTCACCTTCTCACTAAGCTGCTTGGAGATGGTCTTGTAGCCCATTCCAGCCTTGTGTAGGTCTACAATCTTGTCCCTGACATCCTTGAACAGCTCTTTGGTCTTGGCCATGGTGGAGAGTTTGGAATCTGATTGATTGCTTCTGTGGACAGGTGTCTTTTATACAGGTAACGAGCTGAGATTAGGAACACTCCCTTTAAGAGACCTGTGTAAAAGACACCTGGGAGACACCTTGCTGATTGATAGGGGATCAAATACTTATTTCACTCATTAAAATGCAAATCAATTTATAACTTTTTTTGAAATGCGTTTTTCTGGATTTTTTTGTTGTTGTTCTGTCTCTCACTGTTAAAATACACCTACCATTAAAATTATAGACTGATCATTTCTTTGTCAGTGGGCAAACATACAAAATCAGCAGGGGATCAAATACTTTCTTCCCCCCACTGTAAGAATACAGTGCAAACATTGTCAACATTGTAAACAGCGATAAACTGTATAGGGATAAACAATATTGTATAGCATTGAACACGAAAAAAGAAAAATGAGTAGAAGTAAAGTGGCAGTGCTTATGATATGAATTGTGGATGGTGGTAAAGTTCAACTATTGTCCAATGAGCTTATCCTAAGACTGGCTCAGTTCAAAATAGTGTCCCAGCACAGTGCTGAGCTGTTGGTAAAAATGCTCTCCTGTACCGCTCCTTTGTAAAACGGAGCTGAATGATTCTTCTACTAAAGGAGCTCTGCTGTTTAACCAGTAGGTCATGGAGAGCATGCTATTTATTGTCCAGAGTGGCTGTGAGTTTATGAGTGTCCTCTTTTCTATAACCATCTCAAAAGCATCCAGAGAGCAGCCCAAGACCGAGCCAGACTTCTTGGTCAGTTTGTTGAGTTTTTTATTTTTTTATTTTATTTTTATTTTTTGCATCTCCAGCTCTGATACCACCTCCCCAGCATACTGCTGCAAAGAAGTCTGCACTGGCTACCACAGACTGGTAGACGATCTCTAACGTCTTGCTGCAAAAATTAAAGGACCTGAGGTTCCTCAGAAAGTAGAGTTTGCTCATCCCTTTACTATAGACAGAAACATATGAGAGCCAGTTTTCAAGCTGACATTATAACACTTGGTGGTTACATTTTTATAATACGTTTTTGTTGGCTCTAGGCCTCAGAATTATAGATAAATCTTAGAAACGTAGATATTCTGAGGGTTTCTAAAGAATGTGAATATTTTTGTAGATACAGTATTAGCACTAACCGATATTAGATTTTTTTAAAAATACAGATTTGGTGCAAGTATTTACTGACACACAAATGAAAAGTGTCACTAGTCTGAATGTATTCATGAGTATAAGACTGAGTTATGTGAGATATAAGGAAAAGCAAACAGCTACTTGCAGTACTGTGTGCATGCTGGAGTAGGGATGGGGGAAAGAATGGCCTACCCAGGTACATCAATGTTGTAATAGGTGTCTTAATACATAGTGCATCCTGACTGTAATAGAAGCACTTAAGTCACATTAACTGCTACTGCGTTCAGTTTGAATTTTGGAGATACATGATTTTTCTACAATGAAAAGAAACTGTTCAGACAATCCCTTATCACAGCATCGTCATGTCTGCAGAGGGGGAGAGACGCCTGCCAGTTATTGGCCCATATACCTCATACCTCATGACTCAGTCACATATTTGCTGAATCACAGGCTGTCCTCTGGCTGTCCTCTGATTTTAAGAGATAGAGGACAACCATTTTCACTATTTAAAAAATGAAGTCTATTAAATGTGGCCAGGGGAAGTACTGATTAAAGGCACAGGATATGAAATGAGAATTGAGATAATAATGAATGTGTATGCGTATTTAGTTTTACGCCTGTCTGCAGTTGAAAGAAGAGGAGAGGGAAGGACAAGAAGACAATTAAACTGATTTAAAATAGAGGGGCAGAGGCTCTTAATAGATTAAATGAGAAAGAGGAAAGAGTCAGATCAGGCTGGAATTAACCTGTCTCTCTCCCACTCACTCCTGTGAGAGAGATAGAGAGAGAGCGCGAGAGAGAGGGGGGGGGGGGGTTTAGACCAAACCACCCAGCACTCTTGTACCTGCGTCACTTTAGGACTCATGACTGATCAGATCAGACAGCACTGATCAGAGGATACCTCACTCAAGGACCTTGATGAATACACTGTGCCTGAGGAGGAGCCTGATTTAATATCTGCAGGATTGTGAGCTGCCTGCACCTGGTGTTTGTGTGTGAGAGATGATGAGGGGGGACCTGCTGCTGCAGAATGTGACCGCCGAGCAACGGAGAACACACTCGTCAGAGAAGAAGCTGGCTGCCTTCTGGGTCTCTCTTTCTCAGCGCACCAGAATGCTCTTTAGACTCGGACAACGCAGTGGCTTCCACAGGAGTCCATCTGTAGCAGGGCTGCTAAGGAGTGAAGTGTAAGAGTGTAAGAGTGTAAGAGTGTGTGTGTGTGTGTGTGTGTGTGTGTGTGTGTGTGTGTGTGTGTGTGTGTGTGAGAGACAGACAGACAGACAGACAGAGAGAGCTACATTGTTAAGTTTAGACCTGTGTATTTGTATGCATAGAGATGACCTCTCCAGATCAAGACCAAATCTGCCCTTCAAATACAATGACATTGAAACAGGAAGTGATGGAAAATGGCTGAGCACCAGGACAGTAAAAAAAAAAGAGTAAAGGACAGGGAATCAACAAGTGCATCTCATCTCATCTTCAGCTTGTGGATTGCTTTCTTTTGAAAATATATTTGTTCTGGGATCCTCAGAGTTCTTGCTGATCAATGAAAATATGCCACCAGCAAAAGACAGTGTTTCTTTCTCCCGTTATGACACCACAGTGCTCCGCGTTTCATTCATCTAGAATTTTATCTCACAAAGCTTGGAGTGAATTGAAGGATACAGTGCTATGCAATATATACTCTGCGTCAGCCTCGGGACGAGCTGCGTGTCTGAATTTATGATGGTTTTTATGCACCTGGAGCTGGAGCTGACATTTGTAGGACAGACGCTGAGAGGGTTCCCCTGTAAGCTGACGTGTTCAGCCAGTGGTTGCCTTCCAGAGAGTTCCACACGTATCATTGCTCATGTACTGCTGTACCGTCTGGCTGCAGGAATGATCATGAATACAGTACAAGTATGTGCATACGTGCGTGCGTGTGTGTGTGTGTGTGCGCAGAGAGGTGCATGATTTAACTATAAGTTAAAACATTTTGTTCCTATTTTGCATTGATTCTCGGTCTGTGTGTGTTTCAGCACTGGGAAATGCTTAAAGAAATCTCTGAAGTGTTTATCTTGGTTCCTGCACTAGTGGGCTTAAAGGGAAATCTGGAGATGACTTTAGCATCCAGACTATCCACAGCAGTGAGCACAGACACATACACAGCACAAGAAAAATATCACTGGTTTAATAAATATACAAACAAATACAGTGCAAAGTGAATTTAGCAAGTGAAACATATTTTGATTATAGTCCAATTTATCTAGTATTTCCTAATATAAGATTGCAATAAACCAAATGTACAGTTATTAAACCAATTTCTAGACATTTGTACTAATTTCAAGCTTGAAATAGTCTTGTTTTATTGGCAGATCATTTTTCTAATTTTAAGCATTTATTTCTAGAAAGAAGCCAAATTATCTGCCAATAGAATAAAGAAATTCAAAGCCTGAAATCTGTGAACATGTCTAAAAGCTCAAACAATATTATATTTGATTTATAATAATCTCATAATAAATGAAATCATAAGAAACTTAAATAAATATACCCATACAGTATTCAAGATATTTTTACTTGCTAAGATATATATTTTTGATAAATAAATAAATAAATGCTGTTTTATGCCTTTTATGCCAAAACATAAAAGGAATTATTTCTGTTTGGGAAATTTTATGTTCTGAAGTCAGTTTACAAACCATTCAGCACATATGTACTGTACATGATAGATATTTTATATTTGATGGTATATGAAAACGTTATGTAAATTAACTCATAAATTAACTTCTATTTTCTATTTCATTTTTATCTCCTCTTCATCCAGGCCAACACCGGCCAGCTAGACAGTCCCAGGCAGCGGATATTAATGCTGTACACCAATCTAGCTTTAGTCCAGGTCTTTCTCTCTGAACACTCAAGCATACACGCATACACATATACAAACACATACTCATTTTCGGACCCCGTCTGTAATTGACATCCCCCCCCATCCTCCCTCCCTCTCTCTCTCTCTCTCTCTCTCTCTCTCTCTCTGGCAGGTGCAGGCCACAGTGGTGGGTTTTCTGGCCGCGCTGGCTGCAGTAGGTTTGGGGGGCTTGATTAAGGGCAGTATAGACCTTCACCAGGCTGCTGTACTGTCTGCTAGCAGTGTGACCACAGCCTTCATCTCTGCTCTCACTCTGGGTCAGCTCATAGCATGTCTTAATCTTCTTTTATTGCCTCTGTGCAAACTCTTTCCACTTTTCCTTCATGTAGCTGGAATAAGAGACGGGTACAGAGATCAGTGTTTTTACACAGTCAGCTTAGCAGTGACTTTTATGTGTGAAAATCATGTGTCAAATTTTATATAGAACATCAATTCAGTTAAGGACACATGATGGCTCAGTGGTTAGCATGTTTGCCTAGCACCTCTGGGGTTGGGGGTTCAACTCCCACCTCTGACCTAAGTTTACATGTTCTCCCTGTGCTTTGGGGGTTTCCTCTGGCTACAAAGACATGTGTAGCCTGATTGGCATCTCTTAATTGTCTGTAATGTGTGATTATGCCCTGTGATGGGTTGGCATCCTGACCAGGGTGTCCCCTGCCTTGTGTCCTAAGCTCCCTGGCTTCAGGCTCCCCCTGATCCTGTGAACGATAAGCTGTACAGAAGATGGATGGATCAATTCAGTTACTTTTCTGTGTGTACAGGGTTGCTGATGGTGGGGGTGATCGTTGGATCTCGAAAGATGGGCATTAACCCTGATAATGTCGCAACCCCCATAGCTGCCAGCCTTGGTGACCTCATCACCCTCACACTGCTGGCAGGGATCGGTAGCTTCTTCTTCCAGTTGAGAGGTATCTGCTTACTCACCTGTGTCCTCCACCTCTGATTTCTCCATGTTTTAGCTACAGTGCATCATAGTATCCTTGAGTCATCCATAAAGCAAAATGACCAACCTCATGATATCTAAGAATGTTATAGACCTACCTGCCAGACAATCAGACAACCAGTAGAGTGTAGAGCAAAGGTCTGTAGCAATGAAAAGCAAACCAGGCTTTTTAAACTAATTTAGCTTAGAAAAAAAGGTTATCCCCTCAATCAGTTTACAGTTTCATCTGGTAGCCAAGCCATGTTCCATAACTGCAAGGGTTCACTATCATAGTTTCTGACAAAGCTATTGGTTCTAGTTGTGGTTTGTTGTCTTGCTAATACAGGTGCTTCTAAAAAAATTTGAATATCGTGGAAAAGTTCATTTTTTCTCCATAATTTAATTTAAAAAGGGGAATTTCCATATATTCTAGATTTGTTATACATAAAGTGAAATATTTCAAGCCTTTTTTTGTTTTAATCTTGATGATTATGGCTTACAGCTCATGGAAATGACATACTGGAAAAATCTACTATCTCAAAAATATTAGAATAAAGAATTTATAATACAGCAATGTCGACCTGAGAAGAGCTCTAATCAGCTAATTAACTCAACACACCTTTTTAATCGAAACACCGTTGCTTAGTGGTCCAAAGTCCTCTTTTCAGATGAAAGTAAATTTTGCATTTCATTTGGAAATCAAAGTCCCAGAGTCTGGAGGAAGAGTGGAGAGGCACAGAATCCAAGATGCTTGAAGTCCAGTGTGAAGTTTCCACAGTCAGTGATGATTTGTGCCATGTCATCTGCTGGTGTTGGTCCACTGTGTTTTCTCAAGTCGAGAGTCAATGCAGCCGTCTACCAGGAGATTTTCATGCTTCCATCTGCTGACAAGCTTTATGGAGATGCTGATCACAGTGCCAAAACTACTAGTAACTAATCCAGTTACTTACTAACTGGATTGCTGACCATGGTATTACTGTGCTTGATTGGCCAGCCAACTTGCCTGACCTGAATTTTGTCAAGAGGAAGATGAGAGACACCAGACCCAACAATACAGAGGAGCTGAAGGCCGCTATCAAAGCAGCCTGGGCTTCCATAACACCTCAGCAGTGCCACAGGCTGATTGCCTCCATGCCACGCCGTACTGATGCAATAATTCATGCAACAGGAGCCCTGAGTGCATAAATTAACATACTTTTCAGAAGGTCGACATTTCTGTATTATAAATTATTTATTGTAATATTTTGAGATACTGGAGTTTTGATTTCCATGAGCTGTAAGCCATAATCATCAAGATTAAAACAAAAAAAGGCTTGAAATATTTCACTTTATAATGAATCTAGAATATACGAAAGTTCCACTTTTTGAATTAAATTACGGAAAGAAACGATCTTTACCACGATATTCAATTTTTTTTTTTTGCACCTGTAAATATTAATGCAGGCTTGGCTCCTGACTTTAACTGGGCATCTCAGCTTGATTTACATCATAAAACCAACCAGGTCCATTCAGCTGCCTATAAAAAAAGAAATCACTGACTGGTGTATGTTTTAAAAATGATTTAGTGGCTGCTACACTGTCCGGAATGGGAGTTTGGGTAACAGTTTTGGTGAATTGTCTTCCCTAACAGATTCAGAAAGTTAATGTTTTAAAATGCTTTAAAATGACTGAACCCCTTATAAACTCCCAGGACCATTCACATGCCCAGATGTGCCTTCCTAGTTTTCTTAACTACATATTTTTCTGTTAGTTTGCTATAGTTACTGAATAATTATTAGTAATGAATAATTGAATAATAGAGTATGACTTTAAGGGATTACGATAACAAATCTAGGAGGGGTTTACTAACTTTTGCAGGCTTACTACTAATTTACCACTAGAGGACAGCAGAGGATGACAATAATATTGCTGGTTAGCCTGTATGACCCATTGTATTACAACACACTTTATCACTGAAGTTTTATGGGGTTTTGGAAACTTTCAAAACTGTGCTTACATTACAGGGAAGTAGGACATGGTTACACAGCTTTAGGATTATAAAACCTACTGCTTTAGCTGTATTTTAACGGTCTATGTAACTGGCAATTTCCTGTTCCTGTTCCCTTGTTTCAGAGATGTGGTATTTACTTCTACTGATATGCACTGTGTTCCTCTTGCTCATCCCTCTCTGGGTGATCATCGCTCGCCGCAGTCCACCAGTCAGAGAGGTGCTGAAGTCAGGCTGGCAACCTGTTATCATTGCTATGCTAATCAGCAGGTAACAATTCAAGAACAATAATTTCTATTTTCCAACAAAGGGGCTCATTTATCAAGCTGCATACAAATGAATTTAATCATAAATCATTCAAATTACAGGTGAAATTACAAAGAAATTTGACATTCATGAATTTTTGGCTAGTTTGGAAAAAAAAAAATTAGCATCCTACCAGAACTCCTGAGTTTGTGCAAATGTATGTACTCTATAAGGAGACTCACTAATGAAAATGTGTATATACTCAGTGAGCACTTTATTAGGAACACTATAATAATACCTTGGTAGGGCCTCCCTTTGCTCTCAAAACAACTTCTATTCTTCATGGCATGGATTCCACAAGATGTTGGAAACATTCCTTTGAGATTCTGGTCAATGTTGACATGATTGCATCACACAATTTCTGCAGATTTTCCAAGTGCACTTTCATGCTGCAAATCTCCCGTTCTATCACATCCCAAAGGTGTTCTATTGGATTCAGATCTGGCAACTTGAAAAAGCCACTGAAGAACACTGAACTCATTGTCATGTTCATGAAACCAGTTTGAGATGACTTTTGCTTTGTGACATGGTGCATTATCATGCTGGAAATTAGAATGTGGGTAATTGTGGCCATGAAGGGATGCACATATTCATCAACAATACTCAAATGGACTGTTGCATTCAAGCAGTGATTTATTGGTATTAACAGGCCCAAAATGTGCCAAGAGAACATTCCCCACACCATTACACCACCTCCACCAGGCTGGACTGTTAACACAAGGCAGGTTGGGTCCAGGGATTCATGATGCTGGCGCCAAATTAACCCTACCATCTGTGTGCCTCAGCAGAAATCAAGATTCATCAGACCAGGCTACATTTTTCCAGTCTTCAACTGTCCAGTTTTGGTGAACCAGTGCTCACTGCAGCCTCAGCTTTCTGCTCTTGGCTGACAAAAGTGGAACTTGACGTGGTCTTCTCCTGTTGTAGCCCATGCGCCTCAAGATTTACTGTGAACATTACATGAACTTTCAGGCCTGTATCTGCATGATTTTATGCATTGCATTGCTGCCACACAATTGGTTGATTAGATAATTGCATGAATGAGCAAGTGTACAGGTGTTCCTAATAAAGTGTTCAGTATACTGCAATTTTATATATGGATCATGGATTACACACAACTTAATTAATTTTGCGAAACCCAGTTGTTTCATATTAATGACCTTAATTAAACAAATATTAAATATGGAAAATATAATAATTAAAGAAAACAAGCCAACACAAATCCATCAGGGAGGATGCTTTGGTGCATTGGAGGCCGAATTGTGCAAGAAACTGAAGGGCGCGGTCAGCGTGAGAGACTTCTTGCTGACAGTCACCAAGACACTTAACACAATAAAACTTCTGGTTCTCTTTTGTGTTCACAGTGCAGGAGGATTGATTCTGGATAAGACTGTAAGTGCCCCTCAGTTTGAAGGCATGGCTGTGTTCACACCCATCATTAATGGTAGGCGCACCAGCCGTGGGCTATTTTTTCCATAAGCACTGTGGTGTAAACATCATTATGTAGGAAAACAAGTGAAAAGTGTCCAAGCAGAGCCTGGTCAGTGTTGAAGGAGATAAACTGGTTGCTGACACCTATTATTAAAAACAATGAGCCTAGACTCCAGGTGATGCTTTATCTTTCTTTTTATTTAACTCTCAGGTGCCAAAATGAACTGTAAAAGATTATCTGTTTGCTCAGCACAGTTCACAGTGTATACAGAGGCATCCTGTACATTCTGGAAAGTTTCACAGGTTCGGGATGATTAGGTTTAGGTTTTCCCTTCCGTTACTGTGTTAGGTTGGAAATCATGGTGATTACCAGATGATGGTTAAGTGATTCTATCTCGAACATTTATATTCTTTTCTCCCTCATTTCTGTTTCTCAGTCTTTACAGCCTACAGAACCAGTAACTGCAGTACTTCTCCCATGCTCCCTAAACACTAAACTCTGCAAACTATCATACATTCTTTCTATCTTTACTTCCATAATAACTAGTTTGCCCTCACTCTAACAACTTTAAATATATTGCCATAATACTTTGCATTCCACTTAAGTCCATGCCAAATAACTGTCATAGTAAGACAGTCTGGACCTCAGCCCATTTTTCACTGTTCTGTCATTCCTTGTATTCACTTCAGTTCATTTTCCAACCTCCTCCTACTCATTCACCTTTGAACCAAATACTACCATATTTCTTAAGGCCCCCTAACACTCATTTGGTAATATTTTAGACCACATTCAAATTTATTTTTTTTTGTCATAGTTTATAACTCTTTCCTCCCACTAAATCATGCAATTTCTTAACTAACCATGTCTCTTTTTTTTTTTTTTTTTAATACTGTATCCGGTCTGCTTGTGGGATATAAATACTATTATAATAATGTCTAATATAATATAATGATATCTACATGCATAAGTGTGTGTCTGTCTCTTTATTTATCATCTCTCCACACTGCTTTTTCTTAGCAAGTGAAGATATACTAAATAAAGTAAAAATGATCTCATATTTCTCATTGAGATTTTTACATAACAAATATATCATTAAGCCTATTCCTAGATGTATCATTTACCGATTTCAATCTTAGAATTCTCTTTTCTATTGGCAGATAATTTTTTTCTTTTGCGTAATAAATGCTTAAAAATAACAATTATCTGCTATGAGAATGAGACCATTTAAGCTTTGAATGAGTACAAATATCTAGAAATAAGCTTAATAATCTTATATTCTTAAAAAAATCTAATAAAGAGATATATTAGTTGAATTTGCCTACAGGTGCATCTCAATAAATTAGAATGTCGTGGAAAAGTTCATTTATTTCAGTAATTCAACTCAAATTGTGAAACTCGTGTATTAAATAAATTCAGTGCACACAGACTGAAGTAGTTTAAGTCTTTGGTTCCTTTAATTGTGATTATTTTGGCTCACATTTAACAAAAACCCACCAATTCACTATCTCAATAAATTAGAATACTTCATAAGACCAATAAAAAAAAACATTTTTAGTGAATTGTTGGCCTTCTGGAAAGTATGTTCATTTACTGTACATGTACTCAATACTTGGTAGGGGCTCCTTTTGCTTTAATTACTGCCTCAATTCGGCATGGCATGGAGGTGATCAGTTTGTGGCACTGCTGAGGTGGTATGGAAGTCCAGGTTTCTTTGACAGTGGCCTTCAGCTCATCTGCATTTTTTGGTCTCTTGTTTCTCATTTTCCTCTTGACAATACCCCATAGATTCTCCATGGGGTTCAGGTGTGGGGAGTTTGCTGGCCAGTCAAGCACACCAACACCATGGTCATTTAACCAACTTTTGGTGCTTTTGGCAGTGTGGGCAGGTGCTAAATCCTGCTGGAAAATGAAATCAGCATCTTCAAAAAGCTGGTCAGCAGAAGGAAGCATGAAGTGCTCCAAAATTTCTTGGTAAACGGGTGCAGTGACTTTGGTTTTCAAAAAACACAATGGACCAACACCAGCAGATGACATTGCACCCCAAATCATCACAGACTGTGGAAAATTAACACTGGACTTCAAGCAACTTGGGCTATGAGCTTCTCCACCCTGCCTCTAGACTCTAGGACCTTGGTTTCCAAATGAAATACAAAACTTGCTCTCATCTGAAAAGAGGACTTTGGACCACTGGGCAACAGTCCAGTTCTTCTTCTCGTTAGCCCAGGTAAGACGCCTCTGATGTTGTCTGTGGTTCAGGAGTGGCTTAACAAGAGGAATACGACAACTGTAGCCAAATTCCTTGACACGTCTGTGTGTGGTGGCTCTTGATGCCTTGACCCCAGCCTCAGTCCATTCCTTGTGAAGTTCACTCAAATTCTTGAATCGATTTTGCTTGACAATCCTCATAAGGCTGCGGTTCTCTCGGTTGGTTGTGCATCTTTTTCTTCCACACTTTTTCCTTCCACTCAACTTTCTGTTAACATGCTTGGATACAGCACTCTGTGAACAGCCAGCTTCTTTGGCAATGAATGTTTGTGATTTACCTAGTGAACCAAACTGAGAGACCATTTTGAAGGCTCAGGAAACCTTTGCAGGTGTTTTGAGTTGATTAACTGATTGGCATGTCACAATATTCTAATTTGTTGAGATAGTGAATTGGTGGGTTTTTGTTAAATGTGAGCCAAAATCATCACAATTAAAAGAACCAAAGACTTAAACTACTTCAGTCTGTGGCATTGAATTTATTTAATACATGAGTTTCACAATTTGAGTTGAATTACTGAAATAAATGAACTTTTCCACGACATTCTAATTTATTGAGATGCACCTGTATATTCAAAATATTTTTGCTTGCTATCATTTATCGTAGTCCACTTTTTCTGGCTCTCACTTTCCATTTCTTTTATTTTACAGTACATCTCTCTTTCTCAATCACACATAGTATTTCTCCTTTTGTTCCTCTCTTGAGCGTTAATAATCGTATTGTCAGTTGTATCGGAGGCAGGTGCAATAATTCAGCGCTGAAGATTATAAAATGCCAGGAGATGCAGCTGTACACAATCATGTAAAAATGTTAGCTTGGTCTTTCTACACTATAATTATCCACTTTAATTAAATCTCATTTCCTGCCTGCAGTCTTCAAGATCATCTTCAGAAATTAACACACTGCTGCATTTTTAAATGCTTGTAATCCCACATGCTTTTAAATCTTGAAGCTATGAATGACATTTATAGCCACTCTTTTTTTTTTTTTTGGAATGGGGTAAATGTGATTTAAAAACAAAACAAAAGAAAAGAAAACAAGGATCCCCAGATTAGCTTGAAGTTCACACACAAACACACTGTCATATGGCTAATGCATGTAATGATTGATTCTTAAAACCAGCATATTTTGGAATTTTTCCTCCTCTAACACACCCATGCTAACTGAGGGCTTGTTAATTAGCAGAATCGTTGCATCGGGTATATTGGACCACACTGCAAAAAATTATATCTTAGCAAGTGGAAATACCTTGAATCTAGTATTTCTTATGATTATAATAAACTAAATATAAGATTATTAAACCTACAGTATTTCAAGCCATTTGTACGCATTTCAAGCTTGAAATAGTCCTGTTCTTTTTGCAGATAATTTTGCTCATTTTAAGCATTTATTTCTAGAAAGAAGCAAAATTATATGCCAGTAGAATAAAAAACCACAAGCTTGAAATGAGTAAAAATGACCAGAAATAGGTTACATGATCTTATATTTAGTTTATTATAATCTTATAATAAGAAATACTAGATAAATTTGATTACATTCAAGATATTTTCGCTTGCTAAGATGACCTTTTTTTTTTGCAGTGCAGTAAAAACAAAATATGTCTTGGAATCAGAAGGATCTAGTGTCAGGTCAGACAACAGTACAGCTAATTTTCTATTCAACCCCTACCTCATTTAGAGTTTGTCTGGCTATAGATAATTATTGTTCCCTCTGTCATAGGTGTAGGTGGGAACCTGGTGGGCATTCAGGCTAGCCGCATCTCCACGTACCTGTACTGTGTCAGTGTTCCTGGAATCACATCCCAACACATTAAAACACACTTCCCTCATCCCAGCAAGACTTTCTGCACCTCAGGTCAGAGGCCAGTCAAATGCCAAGGGTTTGAAAACCTATAATCTTCTTTACAAGTTATCAATCACAAATCAAAGTCAGGAAACCGGATTATTAAAATGTGTCTCTGTGTCTGTGTTTAGCAGTGAACTCCAGATCTGCTAGAGTTCTTTTGCTGCTGGTGGTTCCAGGTCACCTGCTCTTCCTGTACACAGTCCAGCTGCTCCAGGGTGGACACACTGCCATGACAGCTGCTTTCGTCTGCTGCTACCTGTGTGCTGCACTACTGCAGGTCTGGGGCCACTGGAGCAAACACAAACTTTTTTTTTTTTTTTTAATACACACACTCAGTTGAGGGTACCCTTTGACAAACATTGCAATGGTTACTGAGTCAATGAAATTTGTCTTCTCCGTGATTAGGGTCTGACGTTTGCTTTTTTAAGGCTAATGTTGCTAACTAGCTTATAGCTAATTTAGCATTTCAAAACAGCATGCCTAAAGCATCACATGCTTTAAGCTGTATCAAAAATATTAATAATTAGATTTTCCTTGTGGAACAAACATGGCTTTCAGTCAGATTTTCAAACTCTAAAGGGGGAATTGAATGTTACAAATGATTCTGAGGAAAGTGTAGTTTCCCTTTTTGATTTGTATATGTAGTACATACTATCCATAGTATAGTATACTATACCAGGAGAAATAAGGTGTTATTATTACTAAGACAGGCTCACACCCAGCTCCAAATCTGAGCCATATGCAAACTTGAGGCTTGTAGCACACAGATCTCCTCTGTCTCGTTCCCTCTCGCTGCAGGTGATAATACTGCTGTACGTGGCAGATGTGTTGGTGTGGCTGATCTGGCAACATGGTCTGGACCCTGATAATTACTCCATCCCCTACCTGACTGCACTGGGGGATCTGCTGGGCACCAGCCTCCTCGCCCTCACTTTCAGAGTAACCTGAGATCAGATCAGTTCCCTGGTTCTATGATATGTTTAACATATGCAAGAGAAACAGAAATAGGAAAAAATAATAAATAAAAGAAAGAAGCATTTTTTTCATTTCACTTTGTTGAAATTACTTATTATAACAGATGTATTAGACCAATTAGATTTTCCCCTCTCACAGACCACTGTGATTCCTTATGTAGAATTCCATGTCTACAATTCAATGATATAATTTTTTTCACAGTTTATTGCCTTAGTAGAAATTTCTAGGTGCTTCTCCTAAATACACCTAGATTAGTACAAATGGCACATGGCATATATACAGTCCAGTGTTATAGGACGTGTTGGTTTGTTTCTGTATTTCCATACAACATGAGGTTAAGGGGCAGAAGTTAATGGCAGTAACTATATAGGAATATCTGCCTATCTGTATTCCCCCAGTCCCGCAAAAAATATTATTGTACACATTTACATAATATCTATGAAATAAATCTGTACTTAGGGGGTCCAGGGAATTTATTTTACAGTTCAGAATCTCTGGCTGCAAAAAGAACTAATTAAAGCAGAATGTCTGTACTTTAACTTCAATTTCATGGTTTCCTTTTAAATCCAGTGAGAAGAACAATCATCAACGTCCAATTATTTACAGACTGCATTGTACTATTGTCATGTGCTGTGTTTCGTGGAAGCCATTAACTGCAAACAAATAACAAAATTGACATAGTTCTTTCACCACAGCAATGAAGGCAATAAATGCATCATATGGTATTATTAACGTCTTACACGTAAACTAATACTACCAGGCTATGTTGTGAGCAAAATAGATGCTTTATTCCATGTTGTACCAGTTCTTATATAGAAGATAGCACTATATTATTGTGAGGATGTAGCCTGATATTTTATGATTAAACTGTGCAACATTTTACATTATACAGATAGATATAAATGTTTGTAATGAATGTGGCCTTTAGTATTAATTTTGTGATTTCAAAAAACGAGCTACTTCTGTGCACTATGATGTATTTATTAATTGTGCAAATTAAAGTTGCCTGTCATATACTATGCAAAAGAAATTATATTGTTGCATATTTTATACTTAAATGTATTTGTCCTATATGCTGCAATGTCTTCCACAGTCTCAAAAGGCAAAGCCTTACAGTGTAGCCATCCAATAAAAGCTGTATTAACAGTCTTAAGTGTACTGGAATGGTATTCAAACTAATCATGAGCTCAGCTGGCTTTGTGATATCCTACGAATCATAGCCAACAGCTGCATTGATATGTTTTGCACTGCTGAACTTCAATTTTCCCATCAAGCTTGGAATTTGCCTTGGGTTACAAATAGATTGTACATAGCTGTATTTACAGTCAAGTCCCTTAAAACTCCTAAAAGATCCTGATCCTTCTGTAATTTAGAACAATTGAAACATTATTTTATTGTCTGTAACAAATATTGGTGGATCTGGAGCCTATTCGGAGAACACAGCGTGCAAGGCAGAATACACCCTGTACAGGACATCACACACTCTCACACCTAAGGGCGACTTAGAGTAGCCAATTCACCTACTGGTTTGTTTTTGGGAGGAGGGAGAAAAATTGAGTACACACATGAGGAAAACTGTGAAACTGTGACTAGGAACAGGAAATTGTTCAACCATGACGTCCTGCTTCACAGGGGTATAAATATGAGGTAACACACAGGCCAAATTCCCTTAGACATTCATAAAAATGGGTAAGACCAAGGAATATAGCTGTGATGTTGGTTGTTGAGCTTCACAAAATGGGAAATGGCTATAGGAAAATAGCACAAGCATTGAAAATGCCCATTTCCATCATCAGGGCAATAATTAAATAGTTCCAGTCAACTGGAAATGTTATTAATCAACCTGGAATTGGACTTGTGTCTATATTGTCTCAATGCACTGTGAAGAGGATGGTTCAAGTGGCCAAAAATCGCCAAGGATCACAGCTGGAGAACTGCAGAAGTTAGTTGCGTCTTGGGGTCAGAAAGTCTCCAAAACTACAATCCAAAATCACCTACATCACCACAATTTCTTTGGAAGGGTTTCAAGAAAAAAGACTCTACTCTACTCAAGCATCTTCAGTTTGCCAGACACTACTGGAACTTCAAATGGGATCAGGTTCTATGGTCAGATGAAACCAAAATAGAGCTTTTGGCAATAAACACCACAGGTGGTTTTGGCTCACACAGAACATGAATATGGAAAAGTACCTCATGCCCATTTTGTTAGGATACATGGCATCATGGACTCAAATATCAACAGATCAAATATCAAGGAATCAAATATTAACAGATATTAAATGAAAACCTGACTGCCTCTGCCAGAAAGCTTAAAATGGGCCGTGGTTGGATCTTCCAGCAGGACAATGATCCAAAACATACATCAAAATCAACACAAATATGGTTTACTGACCACAAAATGAAGGTCCTGCCATGGCCATCCCAGTCCCCTGACTTGAAACCCATAGAAAACCTGTGGGGTAAACTGAAGAGGAGAGTCCACCAGCATGGACATTGAAATTTGAAGGATCTGGAGAGATTCTGTATGGAGGAATGGTCTCAGATCCCTTGCCATGTATTCTCCAACCTCATCAGCCATTATAGGAGAAGAGCTGTTATCTTGGCAAAGGGAGGTAGCACAAAGTACTAAAATGGTGCCAATAATTGTTGCACACCTATATTTAACAAAGATTTTCTTTTGGATAAACCCGTGTGGTTTTCGCAATTGTTTGATATCCATGAGAGCAGAGTATTTTTGTGAATTTTTTTAAACAAAAGATCAAAAGGTTAAACAATAAAGACAACTTGTCACAGCCGTCTTTGCTCATATTTATACCAAGGGTGCCAATATTAGTGGAGGGCTCAGGTTCCGTCCCAATAGTGGGCAATGAGAGGTCAGATTTTCTGCTTTATTTGAGTTTATCTGTAATAACAGAGGTGTTGAATGTTGAGTCTAAACTATCTGAAGCGGAGGGATTCTCCAACTTTAAATGCCATAATAAATAACTGTCACTTTCATGCTTTGTATCATTGTGAATACGTTTTTAATACTGTTCTCTCAGTGACTGTTCTATCTCACAGTTTCTGATTCTTTACAATCCTCATCCTCAAGGCATAAGCAGAAAGCAGTACGCTTTGTCCATGATGGCTAAGATGGGTAACATGTTGAAGAAAGCACACATCACTTGCATCTCAAATGGTATGTTTCCATCAAGTTCTTCACTCTTCTCCACAGAGGACAGATGCCTGGGAAGGCAAAGTCAGTATTCACTAGGTAATAAGAAGGAAAAGAGCAAGGCCTTCTCTGAGACATCCTCCTGATAGATGCCCAACATGAATTCCTTTTTATCTGCAACTCATCTGGCAGCACTGTAATGTGTTCTCTCAATTCAACCTTAGTTAAATTGAAAGACAAAAAAAGGCTGAACAGACAAGCAAAGATAAAACCTCAGATTGAGAGAACAAGAACTTCCAGGTCATTCAAATTGAGATGCTCTTCGTGCAAATTGATAATTGCAGTTCCACTGCATTCAGCAATAAAAGTACCGTACAATAACCACTGAAACAGACATTTCAGTACTCACAGATGAACTTGTGCGAACAAAAATAAAACTCTATTTTTTTTGTCTTTGAATATTAGTAAAAGGCACCAGGCCTCATGTGAACTTCAGGTAGGCAGGCATGGAATAGTTAAAAAGCAGAAAGTCCATCTTGTACAGGTTGTACAACTTTTTCTGATAGGCTGGGCTGATATCCTTAAAGTAGCTGGCCACCATGTCTGCCGTGGTGCGTGTGCTTTTGGCCGAGCTGGGAAATGTCACCTCGCCATCTACACCGGCCAGTTTGAGCACGTAGCTGGAGTCCTGCTGCAGCGTCTCGTACTTGCCTAGAATGTTGTAGTGTATGAGGCAGGGGTGACAGAGAGAGTGCACATGCTCCCAGTGCTCATTGAAAGGCTCTTCACGTTGCGTGCCAGGGTCCACCAGGTAGCGCACAAACTCAGAGAATGAGACATCATCTCCACGCTCAAGTGCCTCGGGACTTGCCTCAGCACGGTGCCGCTGGATTATCTTGGTGCCGTAGCGCTTGTGAAAGGCTGTGTTGTAGCTGCGCGTGAACTTGTTGCGGTACGCTGACACAAGCCGCTCAAAGGGTTCACGCACAAACACAAACTTTAGGTAGGTGCGTAGACGCTGGTTGATTTCAGAGGTAGAGTACTCGGACAGAGTGCGCAGGGTGCCTGGGATATGCGCCTCATTGGCAGGAATCTGAAGGGGGTCTCTTTGCGAATCACCTGTCAGAACCATCAGGACACGCTTCCAATTTGTGCAAGCGACTTTGGGGACGTAGCAGTAAAGCAGGCCATGGCGATCATCCACGATCAGATGCTTGAGGTCCTCTGGGATCAGGACACGGCGTTTGTTAGTAAAAGAGTGGCACACATCCTCCAGGAGGTCACGCCGACTTTGATGCATCAGCTGAAGTGGAGACAATTCTGTCTGCAAGAGAGAGAGGAATAGATAATGTTTCCATAATCATGCCTATAAAGATTTTTTGAGATCCATGAAATTTGGAAAGCAATACCCTTGAAATAAATCTTGTCACCCCAGTAGTTCTAAAATCAAATCAAACACTGTATGGCCAAAACTATGTGGACACTGGATCATTACACCCATATGTGGTTCTTCCCCAAACTGCTGCCACAAAGTTGGAAGCACAAAATTGTATATGATGTCTTATTATGCTGTAGCATTACAATTTCCCTACACTAGAAGCCCAAACTGGTTCCACCACGACAGTGCCCCTGTGCACAAAGCAAGGTCCATAAAGACATGGCTTGCCAAGGTTGGTGTGGATGACCTCAAGTGTCCTGCACAAAGCCATGACCTCAACCCCACTGAACACCTTTAGGATGAACAGTAATGCCAACTGCACCTCAGGCCTCCTTACTCAACATCAGTGCCTGACCTCACTAATGTTCTTGTGGCTGAATGGGCAAATCTCCACAGCCACGCTCCAAAATCTAGTGGAAAACCATTCCATAATATTGGAGGTTATTTTAACAGCAAAGGGGACTCAATCTGGAATTGGATGTTCAACAAGGACATATTGGTGTGATGGTCAGGTGTCCACAAACTTTTGGGCATATAGTGTATTTTTTATTATTACTCTATAACTATAGAAACTATTATTCCTTTGCAATTTATGCACATTTTATTAATCATATGCTGCTCATGATGAGGTAAATCTTTATTGTAGCATTCTATGTATTTTGACCAAATCATTTGAACATCTAAAACTATAAAGCAACAGTGGTCACAGTGGTTTAAGTGGTCAGAAATGATCAAATAATGTATTTTAAGATAATAATAATAATAGTGAACAAAACATCAAATTAATATCAGTTTAAATGTGTATTTACCTTTCTGAATGTCATCATAAATATTGAATTTATAGCTACCAATAATCAGAGGTGGGTAGAACCGCGCTACATTTACTTCGTTAAATTTACTTGAGTAACGTTTTGAAAAAAAATTTTAATAGTTGGTTTAAATAGTACTTTTAATAGTTGGTTTAACTGGCTGTACTTATAATCTTACTCAAGTTCATTTTTAGTCAAAGAAATGTACTTTTGCTTCACTTGATTCAGTGGTGTTCCTCCGTTACTGTTAAATATTAATGAATATATGTAGTTTTAATAATTAGTTTATAAAACGTATAATGGGGTCACAAGTCTCGCAATATGCTGCAGTGGTCTAAATGCGGACGCAACAACCGCTCATTTTTTTAGCGGCTCAGTCCTGGAAGATAATGGCCGAAGAGGGGGAAGAAGTGATGGAGGCAGGACACACACACACATACACACACACACACACACACACACTTTCTCTTCTGTTCTGTTCCATTGTTTGTTCTTTTGTTCTCTGTTGTCTTGTTTAAATGCAGATGCTGACAAGTGTGTGTTGTTAACATGTTAAGACAGTCAATTGTTTGAGAAAATGTTTGTTTTTTTGGCTGTGTGTGAGATTTTGTGTTGAAAATGACAGGTTGTGTGTTATTGTACCCATCACACGACTGGGATACGCTGCGCTGCTTCATCTTGAACAGGTTTTATATCCTATATAAACAGAACAGACAGACTTTCAAGGAGAGGTGTGACTTACAGTTCTCCATGTAGTCTGAGATTCAGGATTTTCCCTTCATATTAATCAGATCTGAAGTAAGTAGTAACTTGCTACTTGAGTAGTCTTCTCACTGGATACTTTACTTTACTTCTCATTGGATTACTATTACTCAAGGAATTATTAACATCATTACTTTTACTGTTACTTGAGTAAATTATTATTATTTTTTTTAAATAAGCAGTTTTACTTGTACTTGAGTAAAATTTTTGGCTATTCTACCCACCTCTGCCTATAATAATAAGAATCTTCTTCAGCTTTTTGGGCTTCAGCTATAATATTCATACCCCTGTAACCTAAACCATATTTGTGTATTTCATAGTTTCTCCCTTACATCTCTTCTATCTGTGCTAAATCGCTTATCAAATCATTCACATGAAGTTTGATCATTTTGCATAGTATGGCAATTGTCAGGGTAATTTATGTGCATTGAGTGTTTGTATCAGATTGTTTAGCTCTAAATCTGTAGCAGCTCAGACAGCAGAGAAAGCCCTCTCTCTCTCAACAATGTGTCACAGTACTGGGCACCAATGTCTTCAAATTAAAGTCATGCGCTGAGTAATTTTCCGTTTACCCGTTGAGTCAGATGTGTTTTTCCTCAGTACCAGATACACACTGGGAGCACGTATTTACCTGTCTGTCCTAAGCAAAGACAGGAAAACTATCCTGAGGCTGTTATTTACTGTGCAGCTGTCTGTGTTGCAGTAAACTGAAAACATTTCATAAGCTGAAATGTAGTGACAGCCTTAATTGCTGGGAAATTCCTAGGTTAGCAGCAAGCTCAGCTTTTACCCAGTTATAACTTCACCACAGGTCTTTCTGTGGGAGACCAATCTATAACTTATACAGAATAACAGCAACAAAGTGAAAATCAACCATGTCTATCATTATGTCTGAGATATGCTTAATTGTTTAAAGTGGATGTATTTTCTCTGAGTTGGTGGGTTTAAGTCAAAACAGGTTATGTTCTCTCTTCTTCACTCTCGCGCTCTTTCTGTCTGGCTATTTGGACCCTACTAAACCCTTCCTTGCCCTATGCTGTTTCAGTGACCCTTGTACACATCCATGCATCTATTTTTTTAGCCTCTCAACAGTGTGTGCTGTGATGTGAAAGAACCGTTCATTCCCGATGTGAAGGTGGAGGGAAAAAAATGTGGCCACGTGGAAAACGCATTTCCCTCACACACCGTCTGGCCCGAACATACAGATGAGCTTGCTGTTAAAGGATGTTTATTAGCCATTAGTGAGAAACCTGAGAACGCAGCACAGCTCCCACCCAAATGAAGCAGTCCAGATAAAGAGAGAGGAGAGGAAGGAGCCAAGCCAGCTTTAGGAATTACATTAAAACCCAGAAAATTCAATGACATGGTAGAGGCTAATGAATGTTACTGATATAAAAAGAACCTGTGCTGAGAAAGAGTTGTTTTTGTTTTTGTTCCAGGTTTAGGGCAACGTATTATAAAGATGGCAAGCATGAAAAAGGCTGCAATTATTAAATCACTGAGTGCAAAGTTTTCACCCCTAATTTTACAAATTAGGTATCAAAAAATAGAATTCCAAAATGATTAAAATGAAATGTGAGCATATCCTAAACTTATAAACATATAAAACATCATTAACATATAAAACAACAGAAAAAAAAAAAACATTATATAATATAATGTATTCATAGTGTGTACATATCAATTTTAAGGGATTTGTTTACTCAACATTCTACCTGATTCTACCTAACATTCTACTAAAAGTACATCCTTATAATTTTTTACTGCGTATCTTTAGCACATACAAAAAGCTTTCTCACTTTGATCCATATTCATGAATTCAAGATGCAAACTTTTATGATAAACAACAAAAAACTTTTATAAACAAACTCTTGTAGTAACTTAACATTACAGTACTTTATAGAATTGGCTCTTGAGTTTGTGTTTTTCAGAGGATTTCAAGTAAAACAGGACAGAAATCAGCATGTCGAACTAGTCAGCTTCTTTGTGATGACGTTTTTGAATCTTGGAATTGGCACATTTACTGGTAGTTTCTCTAGTCTCTATAGTCAAACATGGCGGATAAAAAAAATCATTGACATTTGGTTTACTGACTAACTGCCTGTTCAACCTGTCCTGTGTGCATTTTTGGCTTATTTTGAAGTGGCTAGTCAATGCTTAGCCATCAAGTAGACTGGCATATATGTAGCACAAAAAGGAAGCCAAGCTAAAATTCTTCATTCAGGTAGAATGGTAGAAAGGTTCTGTCATTCAGAAAGCAAATTCAAAAGAGTTGTTCTAATAGATTGTGTTCTGTGTTTTTATGAAAATTTTATGGGATTAAATTGTTAGAATTCTTAAATGAATAACACTGAAATTACACAGACGTCCCAGAAAGTTTGGTTCGACTGATTCATCAAAAAGAATCAGTTAAAAATAACGATCCAGCCCTGAGATGGACATTACTATTCCCTGTCTCTCTGTGTGTCTTTTGCATTAGTAAATTGAATATGTTTTTCACGGACCCAATTTAGACAGCAGTAGATTTAATGGCCGTGTTTTATATCTCTTGGATTTAATAAGGCTGTGTGTGGAAGATGATAAAGTGCCATATCAGACAGCTTTGTTCTGTGATTGATACTCACAGGGTCAGTAGTATAAAGGGCTTGGAGTGGACTCCTCACAGACTTCCTGGGTCCTCTGGCCTGCACACTGTCCTGTGCTGATGCCAAAGAAAGACAGAAAAACAAGCCTTTATAAACAAATAGTACTGGTGCTAAAATGGACCAGAAAGCAGAAGAAAGTAATGGTAGGAAAGACTGATCCACAAAAATGAACCCACCCTCATTTAAAAGCATTCATCCACAGAATGGCTTGCAAATGATATTAAGTTCTCTTAATCAACAGCAATTCTGTTTCTCTCTTAGCACACTACAGACAATAACTGACACTGTCTGAATGTGTTCTCCGTGAGTAAGAGGTTACTATGCCACAGACTGACCACAGATCACTCAGTCACTTAGTCTCTGACTATCTTTGGTGTGTCTCTCACAACCACACCCTCACAGAAACACATCCATACACACACACACACACACACATGCACGCACCCACACAGATTGAAAGGGTTAGATACCTCATAACACCTTGATGATTGAGAGAATGGAGTAATGGAAACAGTGATACTAATGATGCTCTTTGGTCGTCACACATACAGCTGTATGCAAAATGTGTTTATAGCTAATAATAGGAGCAAGGTCTTATTCAAACAGATCTTGCAAACAAGATTTCTTTTTTTAATCATCTTAGCTGCCAAGAAAGATTGACCACTTTCACAATTTCCGCTTGTGACAGATATCACAATCGGCCATATCAGTTACATTGCATTTGTGTTAATGAAGAGAACGAGTTTGGGTTCAAGCAAGCAGTTCATGTGAGGAAACCCACCAGTCCTTCCACAACATTTCTATTGGATTAAGGTCAGGACTTTGACTTGGTCATTCCAAAACATTAACTTTATTCTTCTTTAACCATTCTTTGGTAGAATGACTTGTGTGCTTAGGGTCGTTGTCTTGCTGCATGACCCACTTTCTCTTGAAATTCTTTTCATGGACAGAAATCCTGACATTTTCCTTTAGAATTCACTGGTATAATTCAGAATAAATTGTTCCATCAATGATGGCAAGCCATCCTGGCCCAGATGCAGCAAAACGGGCCCAAACTATGATACTACCACCACCATGTTTCACAGACGGGATAAAGTTCTTATGCTGGAATGCATTTTTTTCCTTTCTCCAAACATAACACTTCTCATTTAAACCAAAAAGTTCTATTTTAGTGTCATCCATCCACAAAACATTTTTCCAATAGCCTTCTGGCTTGTCCATGTGATCTTTAGCAAATCTGCAGACAGGCAGCAATGTTCTTTTTGGAGAACAATGACCTTCTCCTTGCAAAGCTGCCATAAACACCATTGTTGTTCAGTGTTCTCGTGATGGTGGACTCATGAACATTAACATTAACAATGTCATATTTATGCAGAAATTTCTGAAGAATTCTAAAGAAAATTCACAAAATTTCAAGCACCACTGTATTACAGTTTTGATTGTGGTAACAGCCAGGCTCTTGTGATTTATAATTTTGGCTAAAAACAAGGTGATCAGGGATTTTAGGGGTTCCTGTATAAGATTTACCTACACATACATGATTTACAGGCATCATTCAGTGTGTTGAAAAGGTCAAACTAAACAGCTAAGATCAAACCTAATAATGTATCTGTAGTTAGCTGTTACCAGGTTACCAGTGTAGGCTGTATTTACAGTGAGATACAGTAGCTCAAGTGTTTTAGAATAAGGCTATTAAGATCGAATAGAGAACTGAGGATAGATAAGAGACGAAATCAAGGTCTGCAATCATACAGACGTCCAGGTGCTGACCTAATATTAGAGTTCTCATAGTTCAGAGACTTTAATCATACAGACCCAGTGTGACCTCAAGCAAAATCCTGACTGAAACAATATGTATTCTGGGAGAGTTTGGCTTAACTGGCCGCTCACTGTCTAGCATTTACTTTCAACCAGCGGCTTTTCAAATTGAAACACTGCCTACATTCCTCCCATACCAGCCTGTATTTGTGTCTGTGCCAGGTACTGTATGCTTACAGGGAGTATTTTATGGTGCAGAGAGTAGATTGAATTTTGATGGATTGTAGGGTAAATGGATTCCTTTCTATGCTTGGCACTGCCTCGACCCTGAATCCACCGCACTCATACTGAGCACACATACTATACTCATGAACTCAGCTGGAGGTCTCAGATGCTAAAATGTTCATCACTGTCTTAGAAAAGCTTTGCTGTGCTCAGTCAAATCTATGACAAAGTTTGACAAAACTATACAACTAAAGGAAAAACTTGCCTTTAATCTTAACAATTAATCTTTAGAATTAATGTAATCTTTAGTGGCATCCAATGTGTATTTTGTAATGAAATTCTGAGCTGACTTTTTCAGTTTAAACTTCATTCATCAACATGCTGCTGTCTTTTTTTTTTTTTTTTAGCTCCTGCTTCATCTCGACCTAAAAAGCCTGCTGCAGCAGTGTTTTGGTTATTTAGTCTTTTCAGCTCTCTCACCTCCTCATCTATACATTCTGCTCACACAAATAAGATTCCAAAGCTTCAAATTTCATGCTAATACCACCATCTGCGCCATCGTTCTTGTCATCTCGTGGATCACTAACCAACTGAGTCTAGGCTCTCCTGTAACTCAGCACAACTGTTTTGCATATCTGCATTACATTATGGAACTTTGAGGCCAATGTTTTTGTTCTCCACTACTTCTCCATTGGATATCTCATTAATATGACATTGAAGCCTGTCAGACAATGGTGAGTGAGAAAAGAAGCTCTTTCTCTTTTGTGTTTAGGAGCTAACAGCAAAACCAGACTGCTGTTCCTTATGTTTAAGATCCCTGATTTTTTTCTCTCCTATTAAACACCATTGTAACTTCACTAGCAATGTCCACATATTTATAATATTGAATGTTGTCTCTGAAATGTAAACAAAGTAATCGAATGTCAGTGAACCATAAAACCACAAGTTTCTCAACACAAATTCATTCAGTGTAAGGTTTGTAGTAGAATCTCCATTCCATCCATTTGTTGGATGGATAAACAACAACTTCAGAGCATCTATTCTTTCAATAACACTAAATAAGGCTTCATAACATGTCGTTTTATCTTAATCAATCTAAGTGAAACTCACCATGTTGCAATATTTATAAGAAAATATGAATTTAAATTTATCTTAATCTTTATGTATCTAAGCTGCTAAGCCTATGAGATCTACATTACTCCAATGCCATGTATCTGTATGTGTGTGGGAACACAGATGGTTTTAGCAAAGCAATACACACTATGGACCTTTGGAAACCACTAGCCAATTTATCATCATCAAAAAAGTTGATGTGTCTATTAATTATGATCATAAATGTTTTCTCCATTTCTCTAAACCCTGTTTCAAAAATGTATCAGTATACTCACTGTAATATAAATCGTTATACAGTACATGTAAGTACTGAATACTTCAAGATAATCATTGAGTTTCTGGAAACTGGGTGAGTGTGAGAAAATGTGAAGTTGCCAAAAGAATGTCAAAGTTAGGAAAGTTGCTTAGGAGAAAAGTCTCTCTCATTAGTTCTCTCTCTCTCTCTGTCTGTCTCTCTCTATCTCTGTGTGTGTGTGTGTGTGTGTGTGTGTGTGTGTGTGTGTGTGTGTGTGTGTGTGTGTGTGTGTGTGTGTGTGTGTGTGTGTGTGTGTGTGTCCACGTGCCAGTGAGACTTGGCAAAGTAGTACTGCACTTGTCTGTGAATACTGAACCCACTCACCCTGTCCACACCAATGATGGCCTGAAACACACAACGAGAAAACGACTCTGAAGGTGTCATTTAAAAATTACATTCACAGCTACAAATCAACACATCACACCTTCTTATGTGACATAGCACCTGAAAATACACTCACCTATATTGTGGACATAAAGGGACGCATGTGGTCAGCAATAACACTGATGTAAACTGTGACATTCAAACAATGCTCAATGGTTTTAAGAGGCCCAGTCTGTGCCAAGAAAACATTCCCCACACTATTACACCAGCAGCAGCAGCATGAACCATTGACACAAGGCAAACTGGGTCCATGGATTCATGACAAATTCTGACCCTACAATCTGCATGTTGCAGCAAAAATCGAGATTCATCAGACATGGCATTTTTACAATCTTCAACTGTCGATAGTGAGTCTGTGCCCACTGTAGCCTCAGATTCCTGTTCTTGGCTGACAGGAGTGGAACCTAGACTCTTCTGCTCACCATGGTTGTAAAGAGTGGGGTTTTTTTTAGTTACCATAGCTTTCTCATCAGGGGGAACCAGTCTGGTCATTCTCCTCTGACCTTTCTCATCAACAAGGCATCTCCACCCACAGAACTGCCACTCACTGGATGTTTTTGTTTTCGCACCATTCTGTGTAAATTCTTGTGAACTGTAAACTGTTGTTTGTGAAAATCCCAGATCAGCAGTTTCTGAAATACTCAAACCAGCCAATCTGGGCAAAAACTATGCCACGATCGAAGTCACCAAGATCACATTTTTCCCCATTCTGATGTTTGATGTGAACATAAACTGAAGCTCTTGACTTGTATGTGCAGGATTCTATGCATTGTGCTGCTGTAACATGATTGACATATTGGATAACTGCATGAATGTACAAGTGTACAGATGTTCTTAATAGAGTGGCTAGTGAGTGTACGTCACATAAAAATGATCAGCACAGTCTGAAACAGTCTGAAAAAGCAGACTCCACCCAAACATGCACATCTGGAAAGCGTTATGTTATCCTCATCAACAATCTTTGTACAAACATTGCACAAAGCATACTTATAAAGGACCTAAAAGCTCATAATCAGAGCCTCTGAATTTTGACCTAAAGACTCAGTTAGAGATTTCATCCAGTAAAGGTTAAAATGACACCAAGTTGCACTAATGGTCAACGTTTATCAGAGCGTTACTGCACATGATCTGATCTAACAGATTAAGAATGAATAAGACAGAGAAAGGGTGAGAGTGTTATATATACAGTGGATATAAAAAGTCTACAGACCCCTCTTAAAATGGCAGGTTTGTGTGAAGTAAAAAAATGAAACCAACATAAATCGTGAGAAAGTTTTTCCACCCTCAATGTGAAATTAAAGCATATAAACATTAAATGAAAGACAATCAGAAACATAGGAAATTAAAAAAAGAACAGAGACATTAGCAAGAACAGGATGTCCCCCAAAAATTTACAAAAGGACAAGACAAAAACTTACCAGGGAGGCTGCCAAGTAAGACCTACAGCAAGATTAAAGGAGCTGCAAGAATATCTTACAAGTACTGATTACTCTCTGCATGTGACAACAATCTCTTGTATTCTTCACGTCTGGGCTTTGGGGTAGAGTGGCTAGATGGAAGGCCTTTCTCACAAAAAAACATCCAAGCCCAACTAAATCACCCCAAACCATGTGGCAAAATGTGTTATAGTCTGATGAGACCGATTACAAAAGGTATAATAATTCTATAATTCCAAAAGATATGTCAAAGCACATCACCAAAAGAACACCATGGGTTGGCTGTGGCTCAGGCTCAGGTGGTAGAGCGGGTTGTCCACTAATTGTAGTGTTTATGGTTCGATTCCCGGCCCACATGACTCCGTGTGCTGAAGTGTCCTTGGGCAAGACACTGAACCCCAAGTTGCTCCCGATGGCAGCCTAATGCCTTGCATGGTAGCGTTGTTGCCATTGGTGTGTGAATGTGTGCGTGAATGCGTGAATGAGACACAGTGTAAAGTGCTTTCTAGAACCACGAAGGTTAAAAGGTGCTATATAAGTGCAGACCATTTAACACCATACCCATGGTGGTGGCAGCATCATGCTTTAGAGCTGCCTTTTTTCAGCCAGAACTGGGACTTTTCTCAAAATCATGACTAACTACAAATACCAGTTGATTTTAGTTAAAAAAATTCAGGTGTCTGCTAGTAAGCTGAAGATGAAAAGGGATTTAACCATTCAGCACAACAATGACCCAAATCATACATCCAAATCAACAAAGGAATGGCTTAACCAAAAGAAGACCAATGTTTATGAATGACCTGGCCAGAGCCCAGACCTGAATCCAACTAAAAATCTGTGGGGTGACCTGGGGGCTGTGCACAGGAGATGCCCTCACAATTTGATCGATCTAGAATGTTTTGCAAGAAAGAGTGGGAAAATATTGTCAAATCAAGATGTGCCACACTGATAGACTCTTACTCAAAAAGACATGGTGCAATAAAGTACTAGTTTGCACACTTATGCAATTAGGTTATTGTAAGTTTTTTTATTTTTTCCATTTTTTCCCCATTTTATTTGTATACTTTGCAATTTCACATTAACGGTAGATTGGACATGATTTATCTTTAGCACTATTCGGACGGGACTAGTTTTCTAAACGTAGTTTGAATTACAATTCTTATCACCCAACATCTGTGATTCCATGTATCGATTTGGACGGACTAACATCTCCATGTTTATTACAGAGGTGGGAGTGTCTGTTTTGTACATCTGGGCGTCGCAGAAGATCACGTGCTCTGGATGCGTG